>CM061063.1:213354102-213372624 GCA_030762895.1 Sophora flavescens
TTAAAGGCCCATTTATGCTTCAATGAGGATGAATCTTCACATCAAAATCAACAAACAATTAGCTGTTTGATTTCATGCATTTTCTCAATGCATGTAGTCTAGTTGTGTAGATGTAATGAACCTATTACAGACTGGCAAATTGAACTACTTTACTTCTGGAATCCGCTTACTACTTTATGTCTCATTATTTTTTTCTTTTTTTTCTAATTTTATATTTTAGACACCTTGCCTTTAAAAAAAATAATCTATTTTACTCTTCTCGATTTCTGAACCGCGGTTAAAATTGTTTGGTATTGTACAGATAAATTGTCTCTTCTTTACAGTCTGTCTAGAAATTAAAGTATAGTTTTAGTTCTACGAATATAATAATGAATAATCTATTGTTATTTGATAGGAAAAAACTTAGAGCTGTACTCTTGGTAAATAGGGTGCTCTTCTATAATGAAAAGAACACATATATAATCAATATTATACATGTTATATTTAATTTATTGATAAGATTTTATACGTACATGCTTCTCATTGAAGAACAGGATCATATGTACCTACCGCACCTAAGTTTTTTTTCCTCCTTTATATGGTTGAGACTAGTTCTTCTTACCCACTTTTGAGTTCTCTCGACGATTTGTAATTGCAGTGTTAATTAGATAAATAGAAAGTATTAATGTGCTTAATTTAGGACAAAAATTATGTGGTGGGCATAGGGCTAGTTAAGTTAGCCATAAAGGAGGCAAAGAATGATGTGTGTACACAGTAAGTAGAGGTAAGTGACCAATTGATGAAGAGCTTGTGCTAATTTACATTTGTGCTGATTCTTTGGAAGTGAAACGCATTAGTTTTTTTTTTTTTTGGTACAGAAACGCATTAGTTTTAGTGTGTCTATTATCGCTTTCATTTTATTTATTTTTTATTGAATAAATTAATTTGAAAAATTAGATTAAAGTTATCTTTATTATTAAAAGAAATGTGGTGATTGGGGTAAAATTGTAAAACTACTTGAAGCAGCAAATTCTTTGATCCAAACCTAAATGCTCAGCTAGGAGACTCAATGTTGACTATATTTGATTATAGTATGTTTTATATTGTTTTTTATAAATGAATATTTTAATTGTTTAATTCGGATCCAAACAAACTTTGATCCTATTTAATTATGTAAATAGAGACAAAATAAAAATGATAATAAAGAATCGGAAAAAAGGCCATGTGCAATAATGGACAGCCTAAATTAGTTGGTTAGAGTGTGTCACTAAGCAAAACAGCTGTAGTAATGCTACCACGACGAAGGAGAAAACATGAGTATTTTATTGCAGAAATTCTTGTAGATCATCCTTGTATATGATCTACCTTTGAGAATGTCGCAACCGTCCGTCCTGGCAGAAAAAAAGATTGCCAAAATAGAAATAGTCGCTACCAATATTTTATTTGAGAAAATATTAGGAAAACCATTTATTTTAAGGAAAACTGGTCTAAAAAGAGAGATGAGTTCGGGAATCGTTCATGAGTAGGGGAGGTATTAGCACCCCTACGTCGCCCGCTTAAACGGCAATTTCAAATTAATTGTGCAAAAATCATTTTAATAACCCCTTAAATATTTATTTTAACCCAAAAAATTATTTACAAGAAAGAATTATTCTTTTATTTTTAATATTTTAAATATTTTATTAATTTTTTATGTTTTTTAAAATTATTGTTTATAAAAAAAACTAAATGAGGTTGAACATGCCACATTAGTCCGCCAGTGGCATCCTCAAATCTAAGGGATCGAACATAAGACGCGTCTCATGAAAGATCCCTAAAAATAGGAAAGTTTAAATATTTTGATTAATTATTTTAACATAAAAAGAGACACACAAAAAAAAAGGAAAATTTAGTTTTGGGCCCGACAAGAAGATTTATCTTGCTCCTACATATTCCGTAAAGCGATGGGAAACTCAAAGCCACGTAGTTCTTTTGAAAGGATTTGATTGGTTGGTTGATTTTAATTCTATGGAAAAATATTTTTATTTATTTTTTATTATTACTTTTTATTTTTTTAAAAAGGTTGTTATGTATTTTTCGTTTTTTACTTATCCGTTATTTTTTATGTCGAAAACTCCTAAACGAGGCTGGAACATGGCAAATATGTCCATAGAGACTATCTCGCGTCTAAGGGATTGAGGTGAAACCCATCACAAACGATCCCAAAATAATTCAATAATTATTCAATTCTAGTTATTTGTTTATAAAAATAAATAAATGGATAAAAAAAAAAAAGGCATTACAAGACCACAAGCGTAAAAAAATCCATTTAGTTGGATGAAACTGCGTTCAATTGGGCCAATAACTAACCCATGGACCCCTGGCTAATTAAATCTTGAATCTGCATAAACAAGCAAAAGGAGTGAAATAAAAAAACAAAAGACTAAACGGTAAAAAAGGCTATTAAAAAGAGCATTTAAAGCACATATCAAAACATTGCAACCGAGGGAGAACGCGCGGCAAAAAGATCTTCGTTCCTAGCTCGACGCTGCGCACAGAGGAAAACGTACCGCAGCGGCGACGGCGGCGCGTGGGAGGAGCTCGAGGCGAGAAGGTGGCCGCCGTGTCCGATCTGTGTTCACTCGGCCAACGGGGCGAGCAACTCAAGCTCGCGCGGTGTCTCTAAGGAGGTCTCGAGTGGCGGTTTGTGTCGCGGATGCTTACGTGACGGCGATGGCAGAAGGCACGACGACGAGATCTGCACGTGGTGACTCTCTGGCGTCCCGCACTGTGGATCCATTATGGATGTAAGGTGACATCAAGCGTGGAGGTCCTGGGTGGCTGACCAGGTGATGAGGATGCGGGTCGCACGTGCGCGGTGGACTCGCGGTTGCTCTCGGTGGAGTGACGGCCGAAGCGACTTCGGGAGGTGACCGAGGCGCGACAGAGGGTAAGCGATGGTGGGAGGAGCGGATCTCAAGGCCCGAACAGCGCTGTGGAGGTGCTTATGCTGCGGCGGAACTGGCGTACAACGGCTCGGAAGTGGTCGAGGATGCGAGCAGAGAAGAGGCGGTGGTGGATGATGTTGCAACGGCGGGCGGCAAGAGCTTACGACGGCGAGATCCGGCACGTCGGTGACGGGTTGGCGGATTGGCGGTGGCCCGGCTGAATTGAATGACGAACGGGTTTGTGTCTTATGTTTCCATTTTTGTGTCTTTTGATTTAAGATGATGAATTTCTGCTCTAAAAAGTGGTGTTGTGTTGTGGTGTTGTTGGGAGGAAGATGAAGATGATGGGTATGGGTGGCTTGGGATTAGAATAAGTTAGGGATCAAGTGCCTGCTTGGCTCAAGGTTGGAAGGTATTATGAAGGTTTGAAGGAGATGATGAAGTGTGTGTCTCAACCCCTTTCTCGCTTACGAACTTCCCTTCTAAATCCTCCTTGCTTGCAAACTCCAAAAACGAACTCAATGGCCACAATGGATAGTCACTTTCATTCATTTCCCTTCTCAATGTTTCGGATAGTCGCTATCTGCGGTATCTTTGCAACTTCCTTTGTTTATGATTCAGGTTTGACCATGCTTCAAGGATAGCAAGATCACATGTTCCCATTTTTTCCTTTCCGGTGCTTAAAATTTGAAACCATTTTTTTGTTGCCAATGCCTAAGTCCGCCATTGCTTTCTTTCTTCCTTGAGATGTATTAGGAACTTTAAACTTTGGCTTTTTTCCTCTTGGGCTTTTTAGAAAAGGATTGCTTAGTTTCAGGTTTTTTTTTTTTCTATATTTTATTTTTATATATTATCATTTTTTCAAAACACCATTAAAAAGGACACCCTGACAAAATTAGGTGTTCACAGTACTGCCCCTCTTACTTGTTTCTTATTAGATAGAGGCAAACCGTAGCTTAACCTATTATCGTTATAAGAAACGAGTAAAGACATGAACTCAATTTTTGTTCGTGGGTACACCGACAGCAAAATGACTCGTGACTACAAAAATGATTTCCGGAAAGGACCAAGTGGATTGGATTGCCCATTGGGTTTACACATAAAAGCTAGGGTGGATCGCCATTGAGCTTAAACAGAAGAGAAAAGAGCTTACTGGTGGATTGCCCGCCTAAGCTCGAAATCGAAAGATAAAAGCTTACGGGGTGGATTGCCCGTGAGAAGCTCGAACTGAAAGGTAAAAGGGCATACGGGGTGGATTGCCCGTTAAGCTCGAATCAAAGATAAAGCTTACGTGGTGGATTGCCCGTCGAGAAGCTCGAATGAAGGTAAAAGAGCTTACGAGGATGGATTGCCCGTGAGAAAGCTCGAACTAAAGATAAAAGAGCCTACGGGTGGATTGCCCGTTAGAAGCTCGAATCGAAAGATAAAAAAGCTACGGGTGGATTGCCCGTGAGTAGCTCAATCGAGTTGCAAGGTAAGCTTACTGGGGTGGATTGCCCGTGATAATTTCGAATCAAAGATAAAAGAGCCTACTGTGGGTGGATTGCCCGCTAGAAGCTTGAATCAAAGATAAAAAGCTTACTGGGTGGATTGCCCGTGAGAAGCTCGAATCAGAGGTAAAGAGCCTCACGGGGTGGATTGCCCGTTAGAAGCTCGAACTAAAAGATAAAAACTACTGTGGATTGCCCGTGAGAAGCTCGAATCGAAAGATAAAAGAGCCTCACGGTGGATTGCCCGTTAGAAGCTCGAACCCGAAAGATGAAAAAGCTTACGGTGGTGGATTGCCCGAGAAGCTCGAATCGAAAGGTAAAAGAGCTTACGGGGTGGATTGCCCGTAAGCTCGAATCAAGATAAAAAGAGCTTCACGGTGATTGCCCGTGAGAAGCTCGAATGAAGATAAAAGAGCTTACGGTGGATTGCCCGCCAAGCTCGAACTCAAGATAAAAAGAGCCTACGGGTGGATTGCCCGTGGGCTCGAACCGAAAGATAAAAAGAGCTACGGGGTGGATTGCCCGTGAGGCTCAATCGAAAGATAAAAAGTTTTGAGGCCATATAGACAAATGCAATATATGAATATAGATTTTGCTCACTCGATGGAATGACAATGAAAACTCAAATAACTAGTTTTCAATTTACGTAAAGAATGATGATGATGAGAACCCTTATTAATTTTGGGCATGATGCAAAAGATTGATGATAGATTATTTCTTCTTTGCTATTTCTTTCATTATTGGATCCTTGACCCTAAAGGCATCGATCACGACGAGCCTTGAGGATGAACTAAAACAAGGCCCATCTTATCCGGGAGAGATATCTTGCACTTTTATCCCCCGATGATTGGGGATGTTCTTGATGATAATTATCTCGATGGTTGAGTCTCGGTATTCCTTCCTTTCTTCGATGCCCTTTATAGGGAAGCATCGTGCCCCCCAAGACCTTTTGAGGCTTTCTAAGGAATTCTAATGCTTAAAAAAACATTACTGTTTCACGTTTCAAGATATACTTATCGGATGAATGCACACACAAATGACAAAAGTTAAGAGAAAGGACTACGGTAGCGAAATAAAGTAAAGGAAGTCAATGTCATTATATTCGGATTGAAAAAGGTGTACAAAGCATAAGTTGCAAAACGTTATGAGTAGATTCACATCTCCTCAAGTGATGTCTCTTTCAATGACTAATTTTAGTATCCCTCATACAATCTTGACTGCTCATTAATTGGCTTCGGAGATGTTGTCTCCCCCAATCTTCATATATCCAACCTACGGACTGCCCCAGTTCACTCGGCTTGACGACACTTCCATTGTTATATATTTTTTTTTTTTATTTTATTTTTTTTTTTTTGAACCCTAACTTTTGTCTAGACCGCCTTTTCAGGTTTTCAGTCTAGCGGGTTGCTCTAACTTTTGCCTAGACTGTCTTTTCAGATTTTCAGTCTAGCGAGCCTTTTCTCTTTTCATTTTTCATTTTTCTTTCTTTTCTTATTCTTCGGGAAGTGTGTTCAAGCATAATACTTTTTACTGCATCCGAGTTCACAGGGGAGCGGGAGGTCTTCCCCATCCATCCTCGGTGAGAATTAAAGCTCCTCCGAGAAGGCTTTCACAACGTAAGGACCTTCGTAGTTGGAGTCCATTTCCTCGATGATCCTTTTGGATTGGTAGAATCTTCTTGAGCACCAGGTCACCCTCCCGAAACTGTCGTGGGCATCCTTCTTCTCATAAGCTCTCATCAACCTTCTCTGGTATAATTGGCCGTGACACAACGCCCTAATCTCTTCTCTTCAATGAGGTTCAATTGGTCTAGTCGATCCTGACCCACTCAGCTTCTTCTAATCCTCGCTTCTCAAGACTTTAATGAGGGGATTCTACTTCAATTGGGAGCACCGCTCCATCCCATAAACAAAGAATATGGCGTTGCTTCTGTCGAGGTAGCGAATGGAGGTACGATAGCCGTGTAAAGCAAAAGGTAACATCTCGTGCAACTCATATACGTCACCACCATCTTTTGGACAATCTTCTTGATATTTTTATTAGCGGCCTCAACCGCCCCGCTTCATCTTTAGGCAGTTTGAGAGGAATTATGATGCTTTATCTTGAAATTTTCGCACATCTCCTTCATCATCTTATTGTTCAAATTGGTCGCATTATCGATAATTCTCACCGAACAACCCATAACGACAAATTAACTCTCTTTTGACAAACGATCACGACATTCCTGGTCACATTGGAATATGATGCAGCTTCCACCCACTTGGTGAAATAATCGATGGCAACAAGAATGAAGCGATGTCCATTTGAGGCTTTTTGGTTCGATGGGCCCGATCACATCCATTCCCCACATTGAGAACGGCGGTGCCGGCATGACATTCATGGGAGCCGCGGCGCATGAACCTTATCGAATATATTTGACACTTATGGCACTTCTTCGCATAATTAAAGCAATCAGCCTCCATTGTCAACCAATATTGGCCAGTCCTCAAGATTTTCTTGGCCATTGCATGACCGCCGCACGTGTTCCAAAAGGTCCTTCATGTACCTCCTCAACTATCGCTTAGCTTCTTTGCGCCAACGCACCTCAACAACACCAAGTCATGGTTTCTTTTGTAGAGAATATCTCCATATAAATAGAAACCCATTGCAAGTCTTCTTAGAGTTCTTTTTGTCATTTTCCTAAGCACCCTGGAGGGTATTCCCCTCTTTGGATGAAACATTTGATGTCATGGTACCACGGTTTTTGATCGACTCTTCCTCTATCACTTGACAATATGCAGATGATCACGACTTTCCATTTTGATGAGTGGTAGGTTCCTCTCGCCACTTACTTTGAACATTGAGGACAAGGTAGACAACGCGCCGCCTAATTGGTTATCTTCTAGGAATATGGTGAAATGTGACTTCGCAAACCGCTTCAATCAAACCTTTGATGTAATCATGGTAATGAAATTAACTTGGCATCTCAGGTTTCCCATTCCCCTCTTAGCTGGTGGATGACTAATGC
This sequence comes from Sophora flavescens, assembly GCA_030762895.1. NCBI lineage: Eukaryota > Viridiplantae > Streptophyta > Magnoliopsida > Fabales > Fabaceae > Sophora > Sophora flavescens. Next base: position 213,361,506 of record CM061063.1, read on the forward strand.
AGTAATCCCCCATATACCTCCGGCCTCCTTGCTTTTGCCTCTATTGTCGCTAAAATCCCTAGTGCACAAGCTTCATATTCGGCTATGTTGTTTGTACAATCGGGCGAGCCTCGCAGCGATGGGGGAAATAATCATTTTCCGGGTGAGATTAAGATTGCCCCGATTCCATGCCCCAATGCATTAGAAGCTCACAAATAACAAAGTCCACTTTTCTTTTTCCTCGTGATTGCTCGCGATCAAACAAAGCCATTATATCTTCATCTCGGAAAATCACATTGCATCGATCCATAATCTTCTACCGACCGATCGGCTAGATATTCTGCAAGAGCACTCCCTTTATTGCTTTTGCGACATAGACAATGTCATATTCCGATAGCGGACTTGCCGAAAGCAATTCTTCCAAAGTGAGCAGGCTTATCAAAGATATACTTGATTGGATCCATTTTGGACACCAAACTGGTAGTATAACACAACATGTAATGCCTCAAACTGGGAAACCCCCATGCTAAAAGCATGCAGCAAGTGCGTTCTAGCAATGGAGTAGTTGGCTTCACACCGGGTGAACTTCTTGCTTAGATAATAGATGGCATGTTCCTTTCTTCCGACTCATCGTGCTTCCCAAAGATGCAACCCATAGATCCATCTAGCACAACAAATACATGATGAGAGGTCTTCCCGGAGACTGGGGAACCAAAACCGGAGGCTTTTGTAGGTATTGTTTGATCTTCTCAAAGGCGTTTTTGACAATCTTCATTCCATGTCACAGCTTTGATTTTTTGCGCAACAATTTAAAGATTGGTTCACATGTCGCGGTTGTCGTGGGGAGATGAACCGGCAATGTAGTTCAATCTTCCTAAAAACCTACGAACTTCCTTCTCCGCTCGAGGTGTCCGGGCATGTCGATGATTGCTCAACCTTCTCGTGGATCAACCTCTATTCCTTTTGACTAACGATGAACCCTTCTGGCTTGCTCCGATTTCACTCCAAAAGTGCATTTGGATGGATTCGACGTGAGCTTAAACTTTCTTAACCGCTCAAAGAGTTTTTGCAGATCATCAACATGGTCATCTCCGGATCCTGGACTTGGCGATCATGTCATCTACGTAAACTTCTATCTCCTTATGCATCATATCATGGAATAAAGCCACCATAGCCCGCCGATATGTTGCCCCAACGATTTTTCAAGCCAAAGGGCATAACCTTATAGCAAAAGGTTCCCCACAAAGTGACAAATGTAGTTTTCTCCATATCCTCGTGCCATCTGAAATGATTATATCCCGAGAAACCATCCATGAAAGAGAATAATGCATGTTGAGCAAGATTATCTACAAGAACATCAATGTGAGGCAAAGGAAAGTCATCTTTTGGGCTAGCTCGCTCGTATCTCGATAGTCAACACACATTCGAACCTTTCCATCTTCTGGGAACAGAACGATGTTAGCAACCATTGAGGGTACTTTACAACTTCTAGAAACCTGCATCCAGTTGTTTCTTGACCTCCTCCTTGATCTTTAAGGACATTTCCGCTTTCATCCTTCGTAGCTGCCTTTACCGGGAGGACACTCCCGCTTTAATGGTAATTTGTGTTCGCTACACTGGGTCCAACCCTGCATGTCTTGGTAGACCATGCGAAACATCTTTGTAACTGTCAACAACCCGATCAACCTGTTCCGCCTCTTTCTTTCAGGAAAGGCCAATCTTGACCTCTTTTTTATCATCTTTGGTTCCCAAATTGATTAGCTCACTCGCCTCATGGGGCGAACTCCGGCTTCTTGTTCTACCAATCTCAAAAGTTCAGGGGGGAACTTCCCCGTCATCATCAAACAACCTCCTCAACGATGATCAACGAAATAGTCAAAATTGTATGATGAGTTACTAACACCGGCTGTTTTCAAGAGAGTCACTTTTAGATCTGCATTTTGGTAATTATCGTGGAAAGATGAATATAGGTTAAAGACGTGAGACCGCATTTATTGGTGAGGACGGTGAACAAAAACGAAAGTAAAAAAAAGAGATAAACAACACAAAGATACTGAATGCATGCATTTATTGATAAGTCATACCGAAACAAAAACAAGTAAGCCCATTACAACAAAATTCCTAAAGCCTTGGGCGTGAGCTAAAGGATAAGCATTACATTTCTTTGAAAAGGACTCTATGGTCTTGGGGAACTCAATGACCTCCCAATTGTTGAGCCTAGATCCTGGAGAGCATGGATACACTAGATTGATACCATGATCTGCAGGATAATCGCTTTCGATAGCTGCCGCTTGGTCTAGGAATGCAAACCCTACGCTTCTAAGCTCGTCGAATGTCACAGAGATGGGAACCTCTTCAGCCTCGTATCCACGATTTTCCAGTCAGCCAACCTCTTTCTTTTCTTCTCTTCTATCACCCTCATCTTGTCGGCCTTAGTGGGTTTGTATCCCAACCCAAACCTATCCCTGTTCTCGTGAGCACGAGGATGTCGTGACACCTGGCTATTATTCCCCGCACCGCCTCCAAGTTGGTATCCTCCTTGAAGCATAACCTTGGCCATCATGATGGATGCTTTGGATGACCGAGGTTTCAAGAGTGGAGCTCCCTCCCCAACATAAGTGGCATTGGCAATTTCAAGTGATTGAAGGCGGTCGAGAGCTTCCTCAGCTTCAATATAAGGGGTTGTTGATGGCTTGCTTACTAACGATCCTCCTCTCCAGAGACAATTATCGCCTTACAATCAACAATGAACTTCACCTTCTGGTGCAATGTGGAAGGTACACCTCCAGCGAATGGATCCATGGTCATCCTAGGAGACAACTCGGATGTTGGTGTGATGTCCATTACTTGGAAAAGTACTTCAAAGGTGCAGGGTAACTAATGGGCAATTCAATTTCTCCCATGACTTCCTTCGGTGTCAGCGAAAGCTCTTACAATCATCGTGCTTGGCTTCATATGAGTTCCATCGAAGGCAACTTCGCCATGTTGACTTTGGCATTACATTCAAAGAAGAGCCATTATCAATGAGAACCCCGGCCATGACATGGTCTCAGACTTCACGTAAATGTGCAAGGCCTGTTGTGCCCCTACCTTCGGCTGGTATTTCATCATCGGTGAAAGTGACATAATTATCAAAAACTATGTTACCTACAATGTTATCGAGCTTATCAACTGTGATGTCAAGGGAGACATGCGCTGATTCAACACCTTCATCGATTTCTTCGTGTGGCTCGAGTTCATTAATAGAGACAAAAGAGATATCCGAGCCGAGTCCGATTTAATCGATCCACAACCCTATATTCACTCGCCACGAACTTCAAGAATTCGCCTACCTCCTCATCAGATACACCCTTTTATTCTCACCCCCGTTTGCTTCCTTGTCATCTAGGATTTCTTCCACCTTGTCTTTCCCCTTGTGATCCTTTCCTTCCTTTTCTATTTCCCCTTTTCGCAATACCTCTGGAGTGTAAATACGACCACTCCTAGTCATTCCGCCAATTCCTGAAATGTTGGTGACCACGTAGTCCCGTTGGAAGGATTGGGTTGGACCTCGCATCTCATACTTCCATGGTACCGCTTGGTGTCCTTGTAAGGGAAAGGACTTGGAACTCCTGATGACGATTGGTGTTGGCCCACTTGGAACCGGCAAAGGTTTCTTCTGGATAAGTATATCACCACTGGTTTCGGAGTGACTTGCTCGGAACGGCCGAGAATTAACCACAACAAGAAAAAGGGGTTATCTTAATTGGGGTTGGGGAAGTTGTAGATTCAGCAACCATATTAATGGCACATTCATTTGATCCACAACCAATTAAGATAATTTTCATATCCATTAATCGGCTTTGCCACGACTTTGAAACTCGAACAGCTTTCAATCGAATGCCCCATGTTTCCATCAAAGTCACACCTTATCTCTCCATCGAGAGCTTTTTCTTCCGTGGCCGGGATTTGGATCAATCCACATTTGCACATCTCTCTAAAAACAACTCTCAGGAGTCCTAACATCGGCCACTTTATTCTTTAGAGTATGTTCCAAGAAGCTCTCAATGGCATTGACCCCCGAACTCCCCATGATTTGGCATAGGACCCTGTACCACATTTGGGAGCATCCTTCCAAAGCTCAACCATTTGGCATTAATCGTGTCTTGGACCTTAAACTTCAAAGCTTTACAACTCTCGGTGGAATGTCCTGTGGGCCCCATCGTGATATTCACATTGAGCATTTGGGGTCATACCACTTGGATAAGGAGGGTCTAGTGGTCTTGTCGGGATAGGAGTTAGCACGGATTTGCTCACAAGTTGGCGGAATAGTTCGGTGTAGGTCATGGTATTGGGTCAAAACGCACCGGCTTTCTTTTCCGGGTTATATGATGGTCTTGTTTGGCTGGTGATTGGGTTTGGATTTAGAGGTTGGACGATTTGAGGTGGCATGGTGGGGTGTGTTTGAGGTCGAGAAGGGTATGATGGTCGGTAGGGAGCCATTTGTTGAGGGTTGGAAATTGCGAGGTTGCAGCGATGTATGGCTGGTTGGCTTGGTGATATGGAGGTGGTTGGTAATATGGGGCGTATTGGGCATGGAAGGCGGGTGTTTGGTTTGGTCTCCATTGGTTCGGTTTCTTCTGTTCCAAGGTTACTGCATGTGCCTTTTTTCACGAATGGGGTTTTCTTTGGGCCGTTCCCTACCGAAGTCTCGACGATCTTGCCATTCCTCATTCCACTTTCAATTCTCTCGCCGATGATGACCATGTCAGAAAAATTTGATGACACACTCCCAATCATCCTATCATAGAAAGGTTAATGGAGTGGTATCAATGAACATTGCTACGATTTCTTTCTCGGCTAAGGGAGGTTCCACCTGAGCAGCCGCTTCCTCCATCGTTGCGCGTATTCTTTGAAAGTCTCTACATCCCTTTTTGACATATTTTGGAGTTGCATCCTATCTGGAGCCATGTCAACATTGTACTTGTCACTTTCGTGAATGCATCTGCTAGATCTTTGAAGGATCGGATGTGCGCCTGCCGAGATGCGTATACCAATTTGAAGCCGCCCATTAAGTCGTCTTGGAAGAAGTGAATCAAGAGTTTATCATCTCGGGCATGTGACGCCATCTTCCTCACATACATGGTCAAATGGTTCTTGGGACAAGTGGTTCCCGATATTTGTCAAAATCAGCACCTTAAATTTCGGCGAATTACAACATTTGGCACCGCACGGAGTTCTTGAGGCATCCCAAAGACCATAACTATTTACCCCTTCGATGGCCCGCAATCTTTCCTCTAGTACTTCCTTTTCTTTTTAGACCGGGAATCCCCCCTGATCGATTCACCTGAGCTTCTCCGTAGATATTATGGGGAAATGAATATGGCATGGAGGAGGAACCGAAGTTTGGCATCATTTGAGCCCCCTGGGTCCATAATGTAGGGTGTATTGTGGGGTCTTGGATTGACGATGGTGTCACTATCTGGGTGTTACCATCTGTAGGGTTGACATTCCGTGCCTAGGTATTTCACGGCAGATAGGGAATTTGTGCTTGAGTGATGTGTTCTGAGCTCTGAATACCATCTTGTGGATCGGGGGGCAGTTGGTGGTACAAACCCACGTGGCAAACCGTATGGGGATTGTTCGGGTCAAATGAAAAATGAGTTGGGTTGAGAGGCATCATGGCTCCCCGGTTGGCTGGGAAGCCTTGAATAGGAATTTGAGAAAAACCGGGATGAGAGGTGTGGTCGGGCATTGCCTTCGCTCGAGGTCGGAGGGTTCTCCTCTCGTGTTCTTCTCCTTCGCATTTCTTGTAGGATTTCCATCATCTTAGCCATCTCGATCCTTGATTTGATCGACTTCATCCCCGATCACTTGAACTTCTTCTAGTTCATCCGCCATGGCTCTTGCCTCGTGATCGAGAGCATAAGGGTGTCTTGGAGCAATCGTTCGTAAACCACACCTTTTATTTAATAAAAGAAAGAATAAATGAATAAAATCAAAAGAAAGAGCATAAACCAATTAAACTCCATTTTTGAGAGGAAGACCGTCAGATACACTTATAGCAAGAATACTCATCCCGCAATCAAATCTAGTGGTATAATTCCTCTAGCTTGATCGCAGTTGATGTCGAGTCCAAGGGAGAATTCAACTCCAATAGACCACATCTGTACTAGCAATGTTATTGTTTGACGATACCCATATTTTACGCAGAAAACACATCGTTTTTAGGTAAAAATATAGTTGATGAAGTATCTAAGGGAGAATTCACTCATCGTGATATCATCCGGAAAAAGAGAGAGCATTCCACAAAAATTTGATGAAAACTTCTATTTCATTAGATGGATATTGCAATACAAACATGAGTCTTTGGTCAACTAGAAAAACAATACATCGAGAGTTTTCATATTTCTAACCCCTCTTTTGGGGACCTCAAAATATAATGTCAAGAGCTTCTATCTTCTTTTTCCCGAATCCCTTTGCAAGCTTCCCAAAATGCTTGAAGAACTCAATCAACTCTGGTGGTATCCGGAGGAAAGGGTTCTTGTGGACTGAATTGATACTTCTTCAAATCGATCCACCAACCGGGAAGTATGATATTGAATTCTACCAATCATGTCTTCATATTTTCTTCTCCATGATTCCCTTTCATAGATCACATCCCTTACAACCAATTTCCATCCCTTTACCCATTCTCGTGGACGCTGAGCTTCTCTCTTTCATTTTCTTGCATTTTGGTCCCGAGCCAATTTTCCCTTTCATTAGCTTCATTAATAATTGACGATATCCGCGGCTTCGCTCCATCCTCGATCGAGTAAAGTTCGGTGGGCCAAGGATTCTTGTAGAGATCCAACTCTCTCCTTTAGTATCTCGTATTGTTTCGACATGAACCCCTACGTCCCACTCAAGCTCTTTCTTCTTCTTTAGAATTCCGACTAGCGTGTTTTCTTGACACTCCACCTTTGCTTGCAACTCTTGGATCACCGCTTCTTTCTCTTTTCTTGCCCTTTTCATGCGACTTGGGGCTTCAGAGGAATCGGCACATTCACTTCTCAAATTCTCGATCTGTAAATTCAGTTTTTGCACTGGCTTTGGAGCTTGACGATAGTTACTTCTGCAACTTGGTTCTTTTCATCCAAAACCCCCATCCGAGCTTTTAGAATTTCAATTTTTTCCAAAGATTTGATCTTCTCAGAGAGGATTGTTTTCAAAGATCGGTGGGGTTCCGGCTTTGAAGGACACCCCTTCTTGCCTCTCTCCATGCTTCATATCTTTTTGTTCGAGCTTATGATCCGCCTTCCTAACTCATCACGCCCTTTTATGTGAATATTGTTCCATGCCGACCTTATTGCCATTGTCTCGACTCTTGATGCTTTCACATTCTTGATATAGGAAATATGCTCCACCCAATGCTCTTTTGGGGGTTCATCTTGTGTCCACCGAGTTGGCACATTACTAAAGCTCGGTGAATATGACACATCCTCCTCGGGTCCCATCAATGGGACATTCGAGAAACCTCCATAATTGAATATAACGGAATCCCCATTGTACCATGGGCACATCCATCTAAATGAACGTGAGTCGACTGATCAAACTCTTGTTTCCATTCATATAGTTTGACGTGACTTTAGCGGCATGCGAATGAATCCTTTCAACGGGTCATCCGTTCTATCAATTTTGTTTCAAAGATACAAGTGAGTCATAATCCAAACATATAACATTGGTGCACAAAGACCGCAACTTTCCTTGTTGATTCCGATGACAAACTTGTAGTGAGAGAAAAGTCTCAACTAGGATAGCAGGGACTAAATTCACCCCATATTCCTCAACTCGTAGAAGACGCCCATGGTCGATCGATCAATCACATCCTGGAATAAAGGGAAAAGCACCAGTCAGTAGATGAGGAGAGCCAACAACCTATTAAAAAGAACCCATCGTTGTTGTTGAGCCAACTCCCTAAGATAACCTTCCAAGAATCGCCTCTTCAAGCCCGTAGTGTTTCCTTTTTCCACTTTATCCAATTGTTCCGTTTAAGTTCCAAATGCACTTGCTATCTTCCCATCTGCCACATATTGTCCATAATACAAATAGACACGTGATTCCTTTTGGATAGGCGGTCTCAAGATGTAAGCATACTCCTCTATGGTGGGAGTTACATCTAGGTCAGGCAATTCAAAACATCTCAAAGTTGAGTTCCAATACTGAGCGAATGCACTTAGAGCGGGGGCATCCATCGGAATACGTAATAGATCTAGTATCCTCCCATACTTGTTGTTAAAGTTCGAACGTGCCTTTTCTGACATTTGTTGACTAATTTCCCATAAGCTCTGAACATCATTGAGTGTCACGTCGATCTTGATGCTTTTCTTGGAACTGCTTGCATTGCTAGTACTCTTTCCGACGCTTGGTCCTTCCATTCTTTGCTATAAGATTAATACTAAGGTCTTCCCCACAAGAAACACAAAAAAAGAAAAAAATTAGAAATAAAACACACGAAAAAAAAAATGCCCTACATGCTTCATGTTGCATGAACCCTAGTAGGGTTGGGAACCCTATGTCGGGTATGCTGTCAATGCACTACCTTCACTATGACATGCCGCTTATTAGAAGTGCAATAATATTCGAACATGTCATTCGGGCTTGGAGCGACGATGTGTCGCCCCCTTTTCCCCTTTTTTTTTTTTTTTTTTGAAAACTTCATAATAAATATGTATGTGCATGGCAATTTATGTTTATGATGCCAGAAAAAAAATGGAGAGAGAGAAAAAGTATGCTCCCTTTGTCCTAAATTGGGTAAAACTTAGGGTTGGACAAACCTGAGGTAATGACTCTAAACAGGTTGGCTACTAAGTTTGCTCTATCAGTGAAAATTAGGTAGGGTCTAGACTTCTAAAAGCCATGGTTCCCAGATTGCCCTTATCCCGAAAGGTAAGGATCCGATTCATGAATCTAGTCACAAGTAGGGATAAACCCTCTCAATATGACCATCCCATTATATCGGGTACAACCTGAGTGGTGAATCAACAAATGTCAGGGAGGTACGAGACCTCTTCAATGACAATGTCGAGACACCGCCTAATCCTTGAGTTTTGAGCAAGCGCGGGTATAGAGCCAAAAGTGTGTGCAAGTTGTGATAGTGATGTGTGTGATGGGAGCACACAAACCTTCACAAAACCTACTAAAATAAAACTACCCCAAGCCTGCAAAAGGGAACAAACAACACAAATACAAAAGTTCTCTACCCTAAGGTTGCAAGAATATACAAAAGCAGTTATGGAAGCATTAAAAAAGAAAAAAAAAAAACAACAACAAGGGTAAAACAAATATTTTCAAAGCTGTTTTTTTTTTAAAAAAAAGAAGAGAAAAAAATAATAATAAAAAAAAAATAATAAAATAAAATAAAATTTGCACAACCAACTATGATAGGCCTGACTCTCAAAGTCGTCCCTGAGTCAGAGCAATGTCGCGACCCACCCCGTCCCGGGAGCCGCGAAAAAGATGGTAAAACAGAGGAGTCGCCACCAATATTTTATTTGGGAAAAACATTGGGAAAACCATTTATTTTAAGGAAAACTGGTCTAAAAAAGAGAGAGATGAGTTCGGGAGTCGGTTACGAGTAAGGAAGGTATTAGCACCCTACGTCGCCCGTTTAAAAACGGTACCTCAAGTTAATTGTGCAAAAATCATTTTAATAACCTCTTAAATATTTATTTTAACCCAAAAATTATTTACAAGAAAGAATTATTCTTTTATTTTTAATATTTTTAATATTTTATTAATTTTTTTTACGTTTTTAAAATTATTGTTTATAAAAACTAAATGAGGTTGAACATGGCACATGAGTCCACAGGGCAACCTCAAATCTAAGGGACTGAACATGGCACCGTGTCCATAGAGCATCCCTAAAAATAGGAAAGTTTAAATATTTTTGATTAATTATTTTAACATAAAAAGAGACACACAAAAAAAAGGGAAAATTTAGTTTTGGCCCGACAAGAAGATTTATCTTGCTCCTACATATTCCCTAGCGATGGGAAACTCAAAGCCACGTAGTTCTTTTGAAAGGATTTGATTGGTTGGTTGATTTTAATTCTATGGAAAAATATTTTTATTTTTTTTTATTATTACTTTTTTATTTTTTTTAAAAAAGGTTGTTATGTATTTTTTCGTTTTTTACTTATCTGTTATTTTTTATGTCGAAAACTCCTAAACGAGGTAGAACATGGCAAATATGTCCACAGAGCTATCTCGCATCTAAGGGATTGAGTGTGAAACCCATCACAAAACGATCCCAAAATAATTCAATAATTATTCAATTCTAGTTATTTGTTTATAAAAATAAATAAATGGATAAAAAAAAGGCATTACAAGACCACAAGCAGAAAAATCCATTTAGTTAGATGAAACTCGTTTAATTGGGCCAATAACTAACCCATGGACCCCTGGCTAATTAAATCTTGAATCTGCATAAACAAGCAAAAGGAGTGAAAGAAAAAAAACAAAAGACTAAACGGTAAAAAGGCTATTAAAAAGAGCATTTAAAGCACATATCAAAACATTGCAAACTGAGGGAGAATGCAGCAAAAGACCTTCGTTCCTAGCTCAAGACGCGCAGCAGAGAGGAAAACGACGGCAAGCGGCGACGAGCGTGGGAGGAGCTCGAGGCGGAGAAGGTGACGCCGTGTCTGGATCTCGTGTTCATACGCTGGCCTGAGCAACTCAAGCTCGCGCGTGTGTCTCAAGGAGGTCTGAGTGGCGGTTTGTGGCGCGGATGCTTACGTGACGGCGATGGCAGAGAAGGCGCGCGACGACGAGATCTGCATGCGGTGGTGACTCGGTGGCGGCCTCGCTCTGTGGGATCCATTATGGACGAAGGTGACGTCAAGCGGTGGAGGTCCTGGGTGGCTGACCGGTGATGAGGATGCGGGTCGGCGTGGCGAGGACTCGCGGTGGCTCTCGGTGGAGTGACGGTCGACGACTTCCGGGAGGTGACGAGGCGCGCGACAGAGCAAGCGATGGTGGGAGGAGAAGATCTGCGTCCGAACAGCGATTTGGTGGAGGTGCTTGCGGCCGAAGCGGCGAATCACAGTCCCAACGGCTTCCTAAGTGGCTGAGGATGCGGACAGAGCAGAAGCGGTGGTGGATGATGCTTCGCGAAACT
>CM061063.1:213373124-213454602 GCA_030762895.1 Sophora flavescens
CATAGTATATAATACAAACAAAAGCTGCAGATACAAATATTACCTAAATCAACCATCATCCATAATTCAATATATATCATCTCACCTCAACTCATGCAACCTAACACTTTATAATTAGACGTGGGCTACTACCATCTCCATCACATTCTCGTTGGGAATGTCGTAATGGTTAAGTTTCAAGCGACAGTTCCGGGGAATTCCCTTGCGGGGTATTCTTCTTTCCCATGGTGAGAATGTCAGCAATGACATTATAGTCGCACAATTATTCCTGGCACACCCGTCCACCCCCGCGAGGGTGCCTGGTGAAACTGCTTTCACACTATAGCTTACACAGCCTATATCTAAGGTGGAATGGTTCTAGAGATAACTCCTGGCCCCATATTCCAAATACATGGTTGTGGAACAACAATGCAAAACAATACGGACCTCGACTGACCCACATTAACAACATCCTAATGCCTTAACCTTCCATCGCGTTTCAACACATGTTCTATGTCACACCTCCTTTTTAAAATAATCATTAGTTAGGCACCCTGTTACCATTATTCTCACACCCAAACCAACAACACCCGAACTATAAGAAGATCTTCTCGCTATCAATCAACTACACCATATTAAAACCAGCATCATGCATACAATAACATTCAGAAATATTCAACACCAAAATAATACGTCACATGCAATAGAATACCTCAACCAGTGTATCACAATAAATTCAATAACATAAAATCGACATCATGAAATACTTAAAATCAACCTAATGTCAATAAACCTCAATCTCCTAATCACCATTGGTTTTATAGAAAATGTTCAATGGATTTTGGTCTTAATGACAATGAACTACTAGTAGGTTTGTCACCCACACAATTATAGAATATACTGCTTATCTATCTGACGTAGAATGATTCTTTCCCGCCCCTGAAAGTTATCACCTAATCCCACCACGCTCATTATCACACCATAGCTTAACAGCTTCACTTAAACCAAACAACATAATAGGGTGCAATGGGTCAGTTTGGTTCGGTTTACATTTAGTAAATGTCCAACCAATAAATTTGATCGGTTTGGTTTGGTTCGGTTTTTCTTTGTTTTTTACTACAAAACCCAAACCAACCAAACGGGTGAAGTTCGACAGTTTGGATCGGAGTGACCGGGTCACATATTAAAAATGGAAAAAAAAGCAAAAACAAATAAAACACACTAACCCAGTACTAAACAATAAACTAGGTCCCCGAGTACCTCTCCCCCAACCATCCTGCAGTTGCCATTTCTTCCAGGATTCATTCTATCTCTACACTCCAATCTTCATCTTCAGGTATACGGTTCATCTCAATCTCGCTCCATATTCATCTTCTCTTTGCTTTATCTCCATTCTAAGCTTCATCTTACATCTCAGTCTACGCTTAGTAAACCTCTTCATGTTCGAAGCAACCTCGGTGATGGAGAATAAGGCACTGACACGAGAAGTGACGAAGAAGCACTTGAAGGTGAACCACAACAATAAGCGATGAAGCACCACGGTGGAGGAGGATCATTCTGGTGAATTGCGAACACTAAGGCTATGAAGCTACCTAAGGTGAATCGCAACACAAGCGATGGAAAGCAGGCCACGTGGGTCACATCTTGGCTGGCATGCGGAGGCAGGCGAAGCCGCCCGACTAGGTCAAAGCCGACGATAGTGAGAAGTAGACATGAGTCAGAAATGTCAAACGGCTGAGGCACAAAGACTTGCTGGGCTAGCAATTATGTCAGAAATTAGGATTTGGGAAATTTTTTTTACTTAGGTGGGACAAGTTTAGGTTAATCATGTATTATTTAAAAAAAAATAAAAATTATGTACCATCTGTTTCGGTTTGGTTCTCATTGGATCTCGGAAGGAGCAAAATCCGATACCCGAACCCGATGATGATTATTTCTCATCAATTCGGATTAGGCATTCAACGCAATCATATTCGCTTTTTCGGATATATTGGGTTTATTAGATCGTTGTGGGTTGGCTAGTCCACTTTTACCCACTTACAACATAATCAACAAATTACTAAATAAAACCAACTATTTAGCGTTCAAATATTCATTTCCAATTAGGGCTAGGATCATTTTTCTCATTCTATTTTGGACACTAACTACTTAGGTCTTAGATGAGTCGGGATAAGTCGCTATAAATTGAAAATATGAACTAAAAATGATCCAACCTCTTCGAGTAAGTTTCGCTAACATAGAGAAAATAGATTGAAAATTTCCTTTGGTTCAAGCTCTTGAATTTAGATAATATACATACTAGAGAGTTAAATCAAGCATTAGATTTTTTTAAAAATGGAAACAAAAACACTAAACCCCTCTTTCTAACATAGCCGCTTTAATTCAATTTTGTAACATCCAAAAATTCTAAACATAATTAATTTGAAAAAAAAGATAAATAAAATAATAATAGTACTATTAAGTTATTAAAAGTATAGTGCAAATAAAATATAAATAAAAGATTTAGTAGCAAAGAAGTGATGGTATAAGGATTTATTGAAATTTATTAACTATTATAAAGAATGCAAAATTATATATATATATATATATATATATATATATATATAAATATATATATATAAATATATAAATATATATATAAGAATTATAAAACAAGGGCGTTAAGCCCAAGGCAATTCTTAATTTTAACCAAAAAAAAGAGAGAGAGAATTATAAAACCTAAATCTTATGTTAGTAGACTTGTCCGGGCATAGTATATAAATTCGGGCCATCAGGCATACGGGTAGATAGCCACCAACACAAACAGTTACATTTTCCTTCTTTGCAGATGGCACCATTAGTAAAAGAGATCAATGCGTCCAGAAGATAAGAAGTGCTTTACTTGAAGTTTAGGATTGATCATATAATTTTTGGGAGCTTTTGGAGGCCTTGAAGTGAGTAACAGTACTTTTGCGACCCTTTCCATGGTATATTTATGTGTTTACGGTGATTTTAAAATTGATGAACTCATATTTCAATTCATTGTTTTGCTTACAAAATTTAGTGATCTGTATTCACATTTGTGTGTGTGGAAGGGTTTACCTTATAGTTTTTTTTTGGAATTTGAATTGAATATATGATTGATATCACCAACCTAAATTTTAAAATCGGAGTTTTCAATTAAAACAAAAATCTATTAAATTGAGTATTTACTCTTGTTATTGATGGCATGAAATACATGATTGATATTTGTACTAGTTGAGCGATATGCTTGATGACATATGTTATGTCTTGATGTTTTGACTTTGTCATAGTGTAGTTATAAAAATACTTGAAGACATGATATGAGTCTATTTGGTATGCATGATAAGATTAAATATTTAATTTGTGGTAAATGAGTTGCTACGGTATGAGACATGAAATTATGCCTTGTGATGAGTTGTATGATGTTTTTCGTAAATACCACCTATGATGAGGGGGTATCGAAGAGTAATACCACCTTAATGGGGAATTCCCAAAGTAACATCATCACGTGTGATTGGGATGTCGAAAATGAGTAATACTACCTAAGAAGGGGTATTGAAAAGTAACACACGCCAAGTTGGGGTGTCGATAAGAAATACCACCATGTGCACATGGGAGGTATCGAATGGAAATGTCTCCTACAGAGGGTGACATCAAAACACTCCTCGTGAGTAGGGGTGGGCAATGGGGGCGCCATTGCCGTGTGATGTGTGAATTTATGGCGTCCAATAAGAGACCAATTTAATTAGGAGGTCTTGAGCCTAGGGTTAATTTAGAATTTATTTGGTATATGGAATGTGATGTATTGAGAGAAGTCAATGCTCAGTTATATCTATTGAGTTGATGTGATTATTGTTGATATTAAAAGTATTCTCTTTTATACATATTATTTTGGAAAATTAGCGGGTGCAATGGACAGTTTTCGTTCCGTCCTTGACTAAGAACAATACTATTTTTGAAAATATTTTAGTAAAATCTGATTGTTGATCACAGAGATTTTATATCTCATTATAAGTATTGTTTTGAGAAGACCGAGACACGGCTGTTTGAGGGCAAGAGATCCGAAGAGTCATCTCTTTTATCACCAGTTGGTTAGCGTAATGTAGTATGGTTTGAAGTGCTGACGGCGTTTTTGTTACGATTATTTTTCTCGGATTGTAATTAGACGCTAGTTTTTGAGGCTTTTGGTTTTCATTTATATTTATATTCATTACATGGATATTTTATTACTAATTTAATATGAGGGTATTTTCAGATTTAAATATTTTCTTAATTTTCTTTATGAGATATATGTTTTAATTAAATGTTTTAGTTTTTATTGATTTTATCTTGGGATTACTAATGTAACAAAGGCGTTACACAAGCGATTAGGGAAGAAAATGATTTTGATCACAAGCTCTTAGATGATGATAGTAGGAGTCATTTAGAGATCATAGCAATTGGTTTCACATTAAAGATTTTTCTACAATTTTTCTAGAATTATTTGAAGTTCTAGATCTAGGAATGTAAAATCATGAAATAGGGGAGGAAAATGACTTCAAGAAGGAGAATAGATGATCAAGGATCATCATATTACCTCAGTGATGAAGTAAATAGAAAGAAGTGATGGAACCAAAGTGATTTGGATTTAATTAATCTCTAAGTTTGATGTTAACAAAAGGATTAAATTTGCTTGAGAAAGTGTTAGTTATTTATTTAACAAAGGGTATTCAGTTTTGTAGGATTATTTGAAATCACTTAAGTTATATCTTGTATAAAGTTCTGCTTGAAAAGGAGAAGTGAATTCGGCGTCTATTCGTATAGAAGAGCTATTTGAAAATGTGTGGTAATTTTACTCTCTTTTTGTTTTAATAGACAAGAGTTTGGGTAGACGAGCCTTAAAATTTTCTAAGTAGACGTGTATTGTTTGCCATGTCGTGAGATGGGGATAATTGGTAGAATTGAATAAACCGAGAAATAAAATAATAAAGTAGGCGAGCTCCCTAAGTGCCACGTCACCAAAGCGAAGATTATGATAACTCATAGAGGTATAGCAAGTCCAAAGACTTGATAGGCGAGGAAGGATATGCCACGTCGCCAGACGAGCAAAATGAAATAATGAGCGGACTTAGTCTCACATATAACTTAGTACGGGGTTTTTAGCAGCGAGCTCCACTCTTGAATGAATAAACAATCCGACCCACAATGAATTTATTTCAAATGATTGTTATTTAATTCAATAGAATATTTGTTCTTTCCATTTGTTTTATCCGGTTAATGCTTTGTTTCCTTGTGAGAAAATTATAGTACCATCAGGAAATACAAAAAGTAAATAGTACAATGAGAAATGAAAGTGAGTTATGCGAATTCTTTTTTTTGCTGGAAAAGGTTGGATTGTACACGAAGGAGGAAAGAAAGTTTTTCAAGTACAAATTGCTCGGAAACAAAGACCACTATATTGATCACAACAAATTTATGCATTCAATGCTATCTCTAAGCAGGACTATTCAAAATGGCCGTTGAAGAAATACAAGTGAAGAAGAAGGTCACTATAAATAGAAGACCTCGAATCTTTGAGAACAACTTTTGCTAGTCTAACTTTTGCGAATCAATAATCACTCATTCTAATATTCTTTCCAAGAGCAAGTCGTATTCTTTAGTTTGAATATTGTTGTAATATTCAACTGATCTTAAACTTTCATATCCTCGCACATAGTGAGTTAAGAAGATCATAGCTAAATCTATTTGTTAGGTTTAGAGCACGAAGTGGCTTGGTAAGAAAGGAATACTTGTAAGCCTAGATAGGTGTTTAATACTTGGTTGTAATCTATTTGGAAAATAGTGGAGAAAAACCTTCAAGTAGAAGGGGTGGACATAGCTCTTGGTTGGAAGAGAGTGAACAGGGATAAAACATCTTGTGTGAATCCTCTTAACCCCAAACTCTTACAGCTTTGTTTGTTTATACGGATTATGGGGATTTGATATTGCTTTTGTTAAGTTTCAAAGTTGTTTTTTAAGTGTGTACATCTGTTTTAAATCTCCTTGTGTGAGAAAATCAGTTTTGAAAAAAAGGTTGTTTTGCGAAAATTATTAACAAACACAATTCAACCCCCCCTTCTTGTGTTTGCCTGTGTCAACTTCGATTGGTATCGAGCTCAGCCTCGAAAGGGTTGAGCATCTAACAAGTGCTAAGGAGTACGATCCAACAACCATGGATGGAGAAGGACAAGCTATCAACAAACGTCCTCTCTTTTATGGAATAGATTATGATCACATGGAAGAAGAGGGGGATGATGGCCTTCTTGGATGAATATAATGTAGATATTTGGGAGCTTATTGAAACCGGCTACACGGGCCAAGAGATGAAGGCGAGCTCTCTGTTCATAGAGCCCAATGGACTCAAGAGCAGAAAAATCAACATCAGCTGAATCTGAAGCTAAACACTATCTCATGTGTGCTATTATTCGGATCCGAACATGACAAAGTTCATAGCTGCAACTTATTTAAAGAAATTTGGGATATCTTGCCCTAGCTCATGAAGGTTCATCCCAAGTAAAGGAATCATAATAAGCATGCTTGATTCACCGAGATGAACTGTTTAAGATGGCTGATCATGAAACAATAGATCAAATGTTTGGGAGATTTCGGACTATCACCAACAGTCTCGGATCTCTTGAAAAAATGCTGAAAATAGAGATCATGTGGAAAAATTCTGAGGAGCTTATCCAAGCAATGGAGACCTAAAGTTCTTGCTTATTAGGAAGCTAAAAACCTAAATACACTCTCTTCTAAAAGAGCATCTTGGATCTCTCAAGGTTCATGAACTTGAGCTTAATGAAGAAGAAAATTCAAAAGGAAATCTATTGCCCTAAAGGCAAAGAAAACAAGTTCATCAAAAGCTCTCGAAGCAAACTAGTCATCCGATGAGTCCGGACTTTACGTTAATGATGAAGGGTCAGATGAGGATGAACTATCTTTCATATCCAGGAAGATTCAACATATATGGAGAAAGAAAGATGATTTCAAAAGGAAGCAATTCAACAAGAAATTCTCAAAGGAAAAGTCGGATACAAAAGAAAAAGGTCCACCCTTATGCTTTGAATGCAAGAAACCTAGTCATTTCAAAGCTAACGTCCGTGAAGCGGAGGATAAAAATAAATTCTTCAAAAAAGAAGAAAGGTTTGATGGCTGCATGGGAGGATCTTGATCTGTCTTCATTAGATGAAGAAGATAATGCTTTGAGGAAGAGGCAAATATCTGTCTCTGATGGCCGACACATCATCGGAAAGTGAATACATTGATGCTTTGAGGCAATGGACTCGACCGATCCACTCTTCAAAATGCTTTGATGAATTATTGCATGAGTCGTCCATCCTGTCTCGAGAGTATAGGAGTCTCAAAAAAAAAAATTCTAAATTGTCTAGAGAATATGATAGGAGTGCACCGAGAAACAAAACCTTAAATATGAAAATGACATAACAAAACCAGTGAATGTCAGTCTAGTTGACAAAATGGAGTGTGAGCCTAGTGTTTCTTGTGAAGTTGCAAAAATGAAACAAGATGTAACATATCTGACAGACTCTCTATCAAAGCTTGTAGGTGGCTCAGATAAGCTTAGTCTCATTTTAAGGTACTCTAGGTCACCACATGATAAATCTGGCCTTGGTTATGACAAAGAGAAGCAAGAAGCATCTCACAAAAAGTCAAAACCACATACACAGCATAGAGTTCAAAAGTTCTAGATAAATATGCTAAAGCTAAGTCTAGCCCGTCCAACACCTTTTGCAAAGTGTGTGGAAAAAGTGGGCATATTACATCTAGATGCATACACAATAAACATGCTAAGCATACTCATCCAGTGACCACTAACAAGAAATGACCCAAGTCAGTTTGGGTACCTAAATATAAGATAATACATGCTGCAGGTCTGCTTAATAACAGGAAAGAAACAAACATCTTGGTACTTGGACAATGGGTGCTCACGTCACATGACGAGAGAAAGGTGTATGTTCCAAGACCTTAAGCACAAAGATGGTGGCTGGGTTACATTTGGAGAGAATCAAAGGGAAAGATCATTGGTATAGGTAAATTTGGTAAACACCATTTTCCCTCCATTGATAATGTTCTTTTAGTAAGTGGCTTAAAACATAATTTGTTGAGCATAAGTCAATTATGTGACAGTGGATATGTTGTTTCTTTTGGTAAGAACATGTGTAATGTCAAGAAAGATTATAGATCACTTTTATACACCGCTAAGAGGGAAAACAACCTTTATAAGATTGACTTGGAGGATCTCTCAAATCAAAGTGTCTCATGTCTAGTGTCCATTGAAGATGAGCGATGGATTTGGCACGAAAGGCTAGGTCATGCAAGCTTGAAATTAATTTCAAAGCTAACTAAGCATAACCTCGTGAGAGGATTACCAAACCTTGAGTTCAAATCGATGCTCTTGTGATGCATGTCAAAAGGGATAACAAGTCAAAGGTTCTTTTTGAATCTAAGAATGTTGTTAGTACCAATAGACCACTAGAGTCGCTGCACATTGATCTTTTTGGTCTAACAAGGATCGCTTCAGCATGGTAAGAAATATGGTCTTGTCATTATAGACGACTACACTAGATGGACATGGGTTATGTTCCTAACTCACAAGGATGAGTCTTTCAAGGTCTTTTTCGTATTCTACAAACGTGTACAAAATGAAAAAGGCATGTGTATCACTTCAATCAGTGACCATGGGGAGGGTTTGAAAATAAGTTATTTCATAAGTTCCGTGAAGAAAGTGGTATTCTTCACAACTTCTCAATACCTAAAACACCACAAGCAAAATGGTGTGGTAGAGAGAAAGAACAGATCTCTTCAAGAGATGGCTAGGACTATGCTCAATGATAATTATGTCCCTAGACACTTCTGGGCTGAAGCTGTTAACACTGCTTGCTATATTCGGAACAGAATATACATTAGACCTATCCTGAACAAGACTCCTTATGAATTGTGGAAATGACGAAACCCAACATATCTTATTTTCACCCTTTTGGTTGTAAATGCTAAATACTAAACACTAAGGATCAACTTGGCAAGTTTGATGCAAAAGTAGATAATGGAATCTTGTTAGGATATTCTGAAACTTCAAAAGGCTTTAGAGTTTACAATTGTAGAACTTCGATAGTAGAGGAAAGTATTCATGTCAAGTTTGATGACAAATAGCTTGATAAGAATTTATCAGAGCTAGATGAAGCTTTTGCAGATCTTGATCTAAACATCTCAGGAGGCACACTAGAGATAAAAGCTGATGATCAAGTAGCGACCCCACTCAACAACCAAACAACTCAACTTCTCAACATGATACAGTTCAAAAATCTTGGTACTTCGGGAACTATCACCCACAATATCAAATCATTGGAAACCCCAATGATAGGCTAAGAACCAGATCAACCTTCCACGAGTAAGAAGACTCGCATTAGTCTCTCGGGTTGGAACCAAAGACAATGACGAGGCTCTCTTCGGACGATGGCTGGATTATGGCTATGAAAGAAGAACTTAATTAGTTTGACAGAAGTGAAGTTTGGACTCTGGTTCCCCTGCCTAAGGACAAATCAGTTATATGAACAAAGTGGGTTTACAGAAACAAACTTGACGAAAATGGTAAGGTGGTGAGAAACATGGCAAGACTTGTTGCTCAAAGTTACTCACAAGAAGAAGGTATTGACTATACTGAAACCTTTGCACCTATTGCTATACTAGAAACAATTAGGATTTTACTTTCATTTGTTGCACATCATAGCATTATGCTTTTTCAAATGGATGTTAACAGTACTTTTCTAAATGGCTTTATTAATGAAGAAGTATATGTAATGTGACCTCCCGGGTTTGAGGGTGAAACCCATCTAGAACATGTTTGAGTCTACTCCCAGACCAAGCACTTTAGATAAGCACTCATCTCAACCTCTAGCTCTCATAATAATTCACTCACAAGATCAACCTCAACAATCAAGAGCATTGGACACCCTTCCTAGTCATGCACATGCTCAAGAGAGTGGTGAAAGATCTAGACCATCACTCTCTTTACCACGGAATTTGAAGAGATGATTGGAAGAGTCATTGAACAACGAGTCAAAGTAGAAGTGAAGGAGCAAGTCAGAGAACAGGTTGCGAGAAGCCTGGTCCCCACAAATTATATGATGAACCAAATGATGAGCATCATGCTCACTTTCAAAGAAAGCGAACTTGCCAACTTAGATTCTGTTCCTCTACCTAACCCAAACCGAACCAAAACCCTCCTCCTCCACCTCCACCCTAATCTTAGTTTTTTATTTACTGACAATGATGTTCCACTCCTTTACCTTTTTGTCTGATGACAAAAAAGGGGGGAGAAAGAAAGAGAATTAAATTAATAATAAGAAAAGCCAGTTTTTGAAAAGCATATATCTGTTTGCACATGCATGTCTCTGCTTATGCTTCAAATATTATATGTCTGCTATGACTGCTTATTTGAATGCTCTGATATTGCTTGCAATAACTTGCTTATTGATCTGATATATTCCAAGTCTACATGTTTCTCACTGTTTGATATGATAAGTAATTGCTCTGATACATTCCTAATCTGATATAAAATGTTTGAATGCTTTGTCTTAGGGGGAGCTTTGTAAGCTCTCTTAGACTTTGCTATTCAAATTTAATTAGTTTTTGTCATCATCAAAAAGGGGGAGATTGTTGGAAACAAAGTGATTTGGATTTAATTAATCTCTAAGTTTTGATGTTAACAAAAGGATTAAATTTGCTTGGCAAAGTGTTAGTTGTTATTTAACAAAGGTTATTTAGTTTTGCAGGATTATTTGAAATCACTTAAGTTATATCTTGTATAAAGTTCTGCTTGAAAAGAGTAAGTGAATTCGCGTCTATTTGTGTAGACGAGCTGTTTGAAAACGTGTAGTAATTTTACTCTCTTTTTGTTTTAATAGACAGGAGTTTGAGTAGACGAGCCTTAAAATTTGCTAAGTAGACGTGTCTACTTTGCCATGTCAGCAGACAGGAATAATTGGTATAATTGAATAAACTGAGAAATAAAATAATCAAGTAGACGAGCTCTAAGTGTCACGTCACCAGACGGGGATTATGATAACTCATCGAGGTATAGCAAGTCCAAAGACTTGATAGATGAGAGGATATGCCCACGTCGCAGAGGCGCAAAATGAAATAATGAACGGACTTAGTCTCACATATAACTTAGTAGATGGAGCTTTTAGCAGCACGAGCTCCATCTCTTGAATGAATAAATGCAATGCGACCCCACGATGAATTTATTTCAAATGATTGTTATTTAATTCAATAGAATATTTGTTCTTTCCATTTGTTTTATCCGGTTAATGCTTTGTTTCCTTGTGAGAAAATCATAGTACCATCGAGGACATACAAAAAGTAAATAGTACAATGAGGAAATGAAAAGTGACTTGTACGAATTCTTCTTCTTCACTGGAAAAAGCTGGATTGTACACAAAAGAGGAAAGAAAGTTTTCAAGGTACAAATTGCTCGAAACAATGACCCTCTATTCGTGCAAATGTGATAACCAAGAGTACATTTCACAAATGCCACAATCAAGCTATCAGTCACAATGGATATTATGCATTCAATGCTATCTCTAAACGGGACTATTCAAAATGACCGTTGAAGAAATATAGGTGAAGAAGAAGGTCACTATAAATAGAAGACCTCGATATCTTAAGAACAAATTTTGCTAGCCTAACTTTTGCCAATCAATAATCATTCATTCTAATATTCTTTCAAGAGCAAGAGTTCAGTATTCTTTAGTTTGAATATTGTTGTAATATTCAACTGATCTTAAACTTTCATATCTTAACACATAAGTGAGTTAAGAACATCATAAGCTAAATATATTTGTTAGATTTAGAGCCCGAAGAGGCTTGGTAAGAAAGGAAAACTTGTAAGTCCGGAGAGGTGTTTAATACTTGGTTGTAATCTATTTGGAAAATAGTGGAGAAAAACCTTCAAGTAGAAGGGTGGACGTAGCTCTTGGTTGGAAGATAGTGAACCAGGATAAAACATCTTGTGTGAATCCTCTAACCCTAAACTCTTACAGACTTTATTTGTTTATACCGTTGTGGGAAATTGATATTGTTTTGTTAAGTTTCAAAAGTTGTTTTTCAAATTGTATACATCTGTTTTAAATATCATTGTGTGAGAAAATCAGTTTTGAAAAAGGTTGCTTGAGAAAATTATTAACAAACACAATTCAACCTCCCTTCTTGTGTTTGCCTGTGTCACCTACAAGAAGCTGATGATCTTGATGAAGTTTTAACACGGATGCCAACTTGGAGCTCTGGAAGAAAAAGGGAGTTTCTGTGTTGTTGTGATGAAAATGAAAGAGATGAAGAGTGGGGGGTGGGGGGGGGGGGGGGTTTGGGGGGATTTATAGGCTAGATCTTAGGCTTTATTTGGTTTTTAGGTTTTAGATTAATGGGTTTTGTGATTATTTAATTAATATAATAGTTAACCATGGTTAATAATTAACTTAACTAGGGTTATGTTGCTAACCATGATTAAAATCATGTGGCTCATATTAAATGAATGGTGTGGCTGCTCCTTGTCCACAGAAACTAACCTTGGTTCCTTAACCATGGTTAAAATTTAACTCGACGTTGGTTAGGTTAAGTTTAGGGATATTTTGGTCATTTCACTTGAAAATTCTCGATTACTAAAATTTAATGCCGGACTCCTTGTCCTCTCTGCTACACTAATCTCTCATAATACCTTAGCTCCATAATCGACTTCGTCGTTTACAGGACTTATCCCCCGACTTAGGTTTTACGCGTTTCTTAAAGATTATGCCCGAATAAAATTATTATTATTTCATTCCTAACGAATTTTTTCAAAACTTGGAAAATACTCCGGAACAAAATATAAAACCTAATGGTTTCGTTCACGAGTCGAAATTAGGGTTTTTGTTCAGTAAAATCTTACTGTTATTGAAAATGCGACTGTGCCCTCTGTCTGAATTTTGAATCCAAAATTTTACCGTAACCCTCTACCATAAGATAGATTATGAATATGATTTTATTTTATTTAAAATCATTTTATTGCTCTTAGATTATAATATAAATTAACTTTTAACCGATTAAATAATACAATTAAAATCAGGTTGTTACACATATTGACTTACTTGTGGGATATTTGTCCCCATTAGTTCTCTTCATTATTGCTGACTGATGCGGGATAGTAATTAGGCTTAGAACTTGATTTTCTTTCTTTTGGTTTCTTTGTTTTTTCATTGATAAAATAAATAAATAAAAAAATCACTTTTCAAACTGACGCTAAAACTCGTCAGATTCCTTTTTTTTTTTTTGACTAAAAAATTCGTCAGATTCCTGTAATTTGACGTAAGCAATTTCGTCCAGCGGCAATTGACATTCTTCAATGCTTATCAAGACTTCGAGAGACATTATTTAATCATCCTCATAGCCATATTAATTTAAGCCAACCTCGTTACAATCGTATCAATTTATTCCACTGAAATTTGACAAATATGTCATCGATATTCAATAGTTAATAAGAAAAAAACATTTTACCCCATAATTTATTAGTTCGTTTGTACTTTTTTCTTTCCGCTATTTTAGTGTATCAATTACCATGATTATGTTCTTTAATGTAGCTTGTAGTCCAGCAAATGACTCAATTTCTGAAAGGAGGAAAGAGTCTGATATCTAATAAGGTGCATGCACTGATGGAGTGGTAGACTACAAGGGGTAGCGTAGGATTATGATAGGAGGAAAAAGAAAGAAAACGTGATTCTTTTACAATTTTTGCAAATTACTTTTAAATAAAATATAATTTTAGTAGAAAAGGATTGTGAAAGATAAGTTGAAAATGATAATTTGTTCAGCTGATAATGATTTGAATACCTTTTTCTTGTATGATTTAAGTTTGATTATAAAGTAATTTCTCCTACCCTAAACTTTATAAGTGAGATAATATATTAAATTCCCAAAACTCCCTAAAAAATTTAAACAATGTGCTCCATTATATATATAATATTATTTTTTGACATGAGACATTATATATATATATATATATATATATATATATATATATATATATATATATATATAACTTTGAGTTATTAAATGAGCTTTCTTTAGACAAACTTCCCTACAAGATAGAGATTATTTGAATATTTCAAGTAGTAGCTTCTAGTCATGCCCATGTCACCAAATGTATCATGAGGATCAACTAATCTCATACTTAAGGGTGTATGCGTTTCAAGATTAATATCAAGTTATTATTGAGAATGTCAATTTGGAACAAGATATCCCAATATTTGATACTAGTTATAAAAAACATTTATAAATAAGATACTTTGAGACAAACACCTCCTTGAATTCTTGTAATGTCATTTCTATGAAAAATGAGATACCAATTTTTTCATCAAAACCAAAATTATCAATTATATAAATAATTTTACATTAAATATAATTTACTTAATAAAAAGTAATTTATTTAGATAAAAATAAAATGAAATGCTAATATATATTAGATAAAGATTCTTAACTCTTATTATTATTATTATTATTATTAGAGTTCTCGTTCTAGAATGTTACTCAATTTTCATATTTTCTCTCATCCTTGGTATGTCATATGTCATTTTTGAGGTATAAACGGAAAATATGTATATTTATGTTTTATATTTAATTATTCAAGATAAACATTATTTCTAATTACAATAATTACTATAATGTCATAAAAAATGTTATAGTTATCAAACTTGCTTACTTATTGTTTTTTATTTATAATTCTTTTTCTTTTCAGGACAAATATTTCTATTTATCAATATGAATTACATGATAGTGTATTAATTTATGAATTTCTATTATAAAATGAATGAAAATTTGTATTTCATTTGAACTATGGGTAAAAGAGAATAATCTGTTTATGAAAAATAGAGATCTCATAGTCAATCTAATTTAATTTGTGGAAAAAAATGTGCATCATAGTGATCATTTGCTAATATATTTTTCAAATATACTAATTATTTGTTATTGCTATTATTAATTAATTGTTATTTTCATAATTTGAAATCTTGCATACAATGACATTTGGAATCAACAGAGAATGTAGATTAGCCATTCATCGATTTTACTTTGAGTTCTCAGTTTTTTCAAGATGTTATCTTAGGTACATTACCTATCAAAGTGGTGTTGTAGTATATCATCTAAGTGACATAATCTGAAGTATTCAGATTGTTATTTGGGTTAGGTGAATTTTTCAACCACTCATGTATTGGTCGAAGTGTATTTGTTTGTTATTTGCACGTAAGGACCTCACTTACTTGTATTTAAACATATATATTTTTTATTAAATTACATTATTAAATATGTCCACCAAGAGTTGCCATCTGCATCGGCCAACCCAGCATCGTCGCCGCCAAGTCCGTCACCGACGCCGTCCGCACCAGCCTCAAATCGAAAGGCATGGACAAGATGGTCTCCACCCCTCCGGCGACGTCATCATCACCAACGATGGCGCCACCATCCTCAACAACACGCACCTTCTCCAACCCGCCGCCAAGATGCTCGTCGACCTTCCAAATCTCAAGATGCCGCTGCTGCCGACGGCACCACCACCGTCGTCGACATCTGCCGCCTTCTCCTCTGGGTGCAGAGATTTGTCGCCATTTACTGCTACTTGGGAAAGTTCGAGAAGGCGATGCCAGATCTGGGCGCGTGCGGCACGATCTACCACGGCGGTGAGTCATTGGTGGCAGGTTGCGCGCGACGGATATGATGGAGAAGGCTGCACGCACGCTAGGAAGAAGAACAGTACGCGCGTGCAAACGGGGTGGCGCACGGCGGAGGAGTGAACATGGCACGAACAGAGCATAGGGCGGTGAAGTACAATCATTTCGGTGGAGGACGATGGAGACATGAACTGAGGCTGATGGTATTGATTTTTTTTTTTTTGAAGTTTTCATAAAAATAAATAAATTACTTAATAAAATAAAGAGTATTAATACAAATACGAAAATACAATATCTTTTTTTTATAAATACAAAAGATACAAAACTCTTGAGTTGAAAAGTCAAATTTACCCGGGGGACAATCTCAACCAATCAAATTTTGTCACTTGACTGTTGTATCACTGTACCGTTTTGATGGATACATACCATAACTTTCACCTTTTTTTAAAGTCTCTCCATCATCCCATTTGACTCTTATTGCTTTCATCAAAATTCTTTCTATTGTCAATTCTCAATGGATGGTAGGTAGGATTTCTCTTATCTTTTCTTTATATATAACTCTTTCCCCCCTTGGCCCTTTGTCCCTTTGCCTTGGATGATAATGCAAAGAACAAGATGTTTATGGTAAATGTTCCCACATGTGGCATCATCGAATTAAATTCGAACACATCACAAATGTTGTTGGTGGCCGAGGGTTCCACTTTGAGGGACTTATGCGGCTAAGTTGCAACGAAAGTGCGAAAGTGCGAAACCCCCGCTGTGGTGTAGCAGCGAGGAGACTGGATGTCGTGGAGCCGGTGAATGAGAGCAATGTTGGAAGAGCGGTTGAGGTCATACTCGACAATGGAAAAAGTACCCTTGCATTTTAGAATGATCGTTCGCTGCAAGTGCTTTGCCTCGTCACCTCTATGGAAAGAGGTGATTTGGACCGAGGGGTTCTAACAAGTGGTTTTGGGGGTCCCGAAAGCGTATTGCTTGAATGATCTCTTCAAAGGTGGCATTTTTTGTATACCTAAGAATGCTTGCAAGTTTGAAGTTAAGTTGTTAACTTCTATCGGGGTTCTATACTACATAGGTGGCGTTTGGAAGAAACTTTATTTAGGCTCTCCTTTGACTTATCCGATAACATGCTCTTATGCGGTGTGTTTGATGGAGCTTATAAAAATAACTTATGTCATCCTATAAGGAGTTTTTGACTTATTTTCATAAGTCACCTTAAAGTCTTATGGAATTATCATAAGAGCTTATACACTAAACACCATTTCCGTGTTTTTCACTATTCGAATCCTTTCATATCCCTTTCTTTCTTTTTCTTTCTTTAAGTGCTTATGGCATAAGCTCTCATGCAATAAGGTCTTATATAATAAGCTCTTAATTAAGTTGTTTACCCAAACGCACCCATAATCTTATGGATCCATAGCTTCAATGTGACATCCATGGGGGATGAGGCGGGAGTAATCGTCGGTGTAAGAAGGCACAGGAGCGGCTCCTTGCAGCCTTTTAGGCGGGGGACACATGAATGAACCGATTATACACCGAAATAAGAGGGATCCTGAGACTGTGTAGGTATGGAACTATACAGTTGAGGGTGACTTATATGAATTGATTGGTACTACCTAAGGGTGGCAAATGGATGGATCGGATAAATTTTTATTCGGATCTTAACGGATGGATTAAAAACAATCCATTAATCCATTATAATCCACTAAAATTTCATTAAAAAAATCCAATCCATCCATGATCTATTAAATAAAATTCATCCGATCCATCCATTAACAACTTTTCATGGATGGATAGCCAATCCATCCACTAAAATTTATTTTAAGAAATTAAATAATTTTATATCTCTTTTATCCATCCACAAAATAATCTCATGTCTTATATGAAAGTTTTTAGAAACAATTCATCTTCACTTCAAAGTCTTTCACATGGTTTATCTGCCAAAAGTCGTGCAAATTTGGAATCAAGACCAAGCACGTCCAAGTCATCGTATACAGAAACTCCCTGTTAATCGATTTTCAGAAATCCGTTGACGTTACAAGGTCAGAAAGTTTGACCAATTCTCTTATTATTCAAGCTGGAGAGCACAACAAAGCCATTGATACTCTTATAGAGAGTATTTCACAGGTTTCTCTCTCGGTTTCTCTGCAATCATACTAGTACTACCATTGTAGATGATTTCTCAATATTTGAATTTGGAGGAACTCCTTTCTTCAATTTCAGTATTTACTAATTGACTAAACTAATTGATGTTTTGAAATTTAGATGGAGTGTTTTTATTTTTGTTACAAATGGAGGTTTTTTTTTATTTGGTGAAAAATAATATGAAAAAAATAAATTGGTTTTAGAATGGATAAAAGTTGATCCATTACATTTTTGATTGTTGGTCCAATGGATTTTAAAAAATATTAGATGGATCATAAACCATCCACTAAAAAAATAATCCAATCCATCCAATCCATTTATATTATTTTTTTATAAATGAATGGATTGGATGGATTTTCTCATGGATGGACTGGATAGATGGTGGACAAATGGATTATTTTGCCACCCCTAGTACTACCTATACTAACAAGATGCATCTTCTTTTCGGAAGTCCATCACTTAAGAACTCCACAGTTAAGCGTGCTTGAGTTGGAGCAATTTTGGGATAGGTGACCTCCTGAGAAGTTTTCTCAGGAAGAGTGTGGGTGAGGACAAAGCATGCTGAAATGACCCGTGTTGGTTTGTGGGGACAATAGTCAATCCATAAAAGTAGCTAGGATGTTACACTTCAAACATGTGCGCTTGGAAGAGCTTATAAAGAGCTTATTTGACTAATTATGAGAATAACTTATGAAAATAAACTTGTGTAAATAGTTTATGAAAATAATTTATAATCTCCTTATCAGTTCTTTTAGCTTATTTCAAAAAGCTTCAGAGAAGTTTATGAAAATAAGTTGTTTGTATCTTATTTATAAAAACTTGTTGAATAAACACTTAATTAAGCGGTTTATCCAAACGTATTATAAGGAATGGAAGAAAGGGGAATAAAAATGAGAGTTAGGCTCTGTTTGATAAAAACTAGTGGATAACGGATAAGTTAGCGGATAGCAGATAAGCTAGCTGATAGCGGATAACAGATAAGCTAGCGGATTGGGTTTGAAGTGTTTGGTAAAACTAGCGGTTGGAATAGCTGATAAATATAAAATGACATAAAAGTATATGTTTGCATTTTTTTTATATAAATTATATGTATATATATTATTTATATTATTTATTTTAAAATAACTATCACTTTTAACACTGTAATTTATTTTTCTTAAAAAAACACTTTAATTTATTTTAAATTATTTATCCTTTAAAACATAAAAAAATTAATTTTTAATATTAATTTAGTTTTAATTATTTTAAAAAATAAAATGGAATAATAAAAATAAAATTATATACTGATATGATTTTTATATAAATTTTATTTTTTATAGATAAAAATATATTTTCTATTTTTATCTTTAATATAAATCTAAATAGTGAAATTAATTCTTATTTATATATTATGTTAAATGACTAGTATTTTTATTATTATTTAAGGATAAGCGAGAAATTTAATTAAGATAGTAGGGATAAAAAATGAAGAAAAAATGATAAGCTATACGCTATAAGCTCAAACACTACTTCAAGTAGCGTCCGGAAAAAACGCTATACGTCAGTGAAAAAACATTATACGCTAATTTTAAAAACGGTTACCAAATGGTGCTACTTTTCCATCTATTATAAGCTATCCGCTAGCGTATACCTGATAGCTTATAGCTGATAGAAAAGTAATCTCGTTTGATAACTGTTTCTAAAATTAGCTTATAACGTTTTTTTCACTAGGATATAGCGTTTTTCCATACGCTACTTGAAGTAGCGTTTAAGCTTATAGCATACAGCTTATCATTTTTTTCTTCCATTTTTATCCTTGCTATTTTAATTAAATTATCCACTTATCCTTAACTAATAAAATAAAATTATAATCATTTAACATACTATTTAGATTTATATTTAAGATTAAAAAATAGAAAATATATTTTTATCTATAAAAAATAAATTTATATAAAAATCATATTAGTATATTAATTTTATTTATTATTCCATTTAATTTATTAAAAAGAACTAAAACTAAATTAATATTAAACTTAAAAATTAATGTTCTAATTTTTTAAATGACAAATAAATTAAAGTGTTAAAAATGATAATTATTTTTAAATAAATAATATATGTATATAATTTATATTAAAAACATACAAAATATCCTTTTATGCCATTTTACATAATCAGCTAGTACAACCGCTAGTTCTACCAAACACTTCTAATCCAATCCACTAGCTTATCCCTTATCAGCTAGTTTATTCGTTATCTGCTAGCTTATCCGCTATCCGCTGGCTTTTACCAAACAGAGCCTTAATTACATCCTAGAAATGGTAACAATATTAAGTTTAAGTGTGCTGAAATGATAATTAATGAAGTGAAAAAAATAATTCACATGTCAATTTATAATAGGAGAATAATATCACAAGCATCTATGATTATTATGTAGGTAAGTTTTTTTATTTTTTAAATAAATTTATTAAGTTGTTAAAAAGCCATGCTATTAGCATATACCGACGAGCTGCCATGACTTGTATATTCTGCCTCAACTTATAAACCGCCCTGCATGTGTCTCAATACTTTAAAATCATTGTCGTCGATATTGAAAATTGAATTAAAATATATTGCTCTATTGAGTGTAAACCATCACAATTATGTGAGTTGTTAGTGTCCTCACAAGTCGTAAACAGTACTTCAACCATTTCTTTAATGTTGCATGTGGTAAATTAATAAATACTTACCAGCATAATTCAAGAAATAAAAAAACACGTAAGAATTTCTCTGTGAACACCTAATTTTGTCCGGGTGTCCTTTTTAATCAGTGTTTTGAAAAAATGATAATATAAAAATAAAAATATAGAAAAAAAAAACTGAAACTAAGCAGTCCTTTTCAAAAACCAAGAGGAAAAAGCCAAAGTTTAAAGTTCCTAATACATCTCAGCAGCAAAGAAAGCAATAGCAGACTTAGGCATTGGCAACAAAAAATGGTTTCAAATTTTAAGCACCAGAAAGGAAAAAATGGGAACATGTGATACTGCTATCCTTGAAGCATGGTCAAACCTGAATCATAAACAAAGGGAAGTTGCAGCATACACAGATTGAAGCAGCTATGCAGAAACATTGAGAGGGAAATGAATGAAAGTGACTATCCATTGTGGCCATTGGGTTCTGTTTTTGGAGTTTTGCAAGCAAGGAGGATTTAAAAAGGGGGAAGTTCAGAACAGAAAGGGGGGCTGAGACATACACTTCATCATCTCCTTCAAACCTTCATAATACCTTCTAACCTTGAGCCAAACCAGACTTGATCCCTAACTTCATTCTAATCCCCAAGCCACCCATACCCATCATCTTCATCTTCCTCCCAACAACACCACAACACAACACCACTTTCAGTAGAACAGAAATTCATCATCTTAAATCAAAAGACACAAAAATGGAAACATAAGACACAAACCAGATTCGTCAGCTCTTGCCGCACCGCCAGTTTCGCGAAGCATCATCCACCACCGCTTCTGCTCTGTCCGCATCCTCAGCCACTTCCGGAAGCCGTTGACCGCCGTTCCGCCGCCTGGCCGCAAGCACCTCCACCGAAACTGCTGTTCGGACGCAGATCTTCTCCTCCCACCATCGCTTCTGCTCTGTCCGCGCCCTCAGTCACCTCCGGAAGTCGTCGACCGTCACTCCACCGAGAGCCACCGCGAGTCCCTGCCACGCCGACCCGCATCCTCATCACCGGTCAGCCACCCCGGACCTCCACTGCTTGACGTCACCTTCGTCCATAATGGATCCACAGTAGCGAGGCTGCCACCGAGTCACCACCGTACCAGATCTCGTCGTCGCCGGCCTTCTCTGCCATCGCCGTCACGTAAGCATCCGCGCCACAAACCGCCACTCAGACCTCCTTCAGAGACACCGCGCGAGCTTGAGTTGCTCCGCCGCCGGCGTATGAACACAGATCCAGACCTGGCGTCACCTTCTCCGCCTCGAGCTCCTCCCACGCTCGCCGTCGCCGCTGCCCGTACGTTTTCCTCTGTCTGCGCGTGCTGAGCTAGGAACGAAGGTCTTTTTGCTGCATTCTCCCTCAGTTTGCAATGTTTTGATATGTGCTTTAAATGCTCTTTTTAATAGCCTTTTTTACCGTTTAGTCTTTTGTTTTTTTTCTTTCACTCCTTTTGCTTGTTTATGCAGATTCAAGATTTAATTAGCCAGGGGTCCATGGGTTAGTTATTGGCCCAATTAAACGAGTTTCATCTAACTAAATGGATTTTTCTGCTTGTGGTCTTGTAATGCCTTTTTTTTATCCATTTATTTATTTTTATAAACAAATAACTAGAATTGAATAATTATTGAATTATTTTGGGATCGTTTTGTGATGGGTTTCACACTCAATCCCTTAGATGCGAGATAGCTCTGTGGACATATTTGCCATGTTCTACCTCGTTTAGGAGTTTTCGACATAAAAAATAACAGATAAGTAAAAAACGAAAAAATACATAACAACCTTTTTTAAAAAAAATAAAAAAGTAATAATAAAAAAAAATAAAAATATTTTTCCATAGAATTAAAATCAACCAACCAATCAAATCCTTTCAAAAGAACTACGTGGCTTTGAGTTTCCCATCGCACCCGGGAATACGTAGGAGCAAGATAAATCTTCTTGTCGGGCCAAAACTAAATTTTCCCTTTTTTTTGTGTGTCTCTTTTTATGTTAAAATAATTAATCAAAAATATTTAAACTTTCCTATTTTTAGGGATGCTCTATGGACACGGTGCCATGTTCAGTCCCTTAGATTTGAGGTTGCCCTGTGGACTCATGTGCCATGTTCAACCTCATTTAGTTTTTATAAACAATAATTTTAAAAACGTAAAAAAAATTAATAAAATATTAAAAATATTAAAAATAAAAGAATAATTCTTTCTTGTAAATAATTTTTGGGTTAAAATAAATATTTAAGAGGTTATTAAAATGATTTTTGCACAATTAACTTGAGGTACCGTTTTTAAACGGGCGACGTAGGGTGCTAATACCTTCCTTACTCGTAACCGACTCCCGAACTCATCTCTCTCTTTTTTAGACCAGTTTTCCTTAAAATAAATGGTTTTCCCAATGTTTTTCCCAAATAAAATATTGGTGGCGACTCCTCTGTTTTACCATCTTTTTCGCGGCTCCCGGACGGGACGGTCGCGACAGCTGGCGACTCCACTGGGGACGACTTTGAGAGTCAGGCCTATCATAGTTGGTTGTGCAAATTTTATTTTATTTTATTATTTTTTTTTTATTATTTTTTTTTCTCTTCTTTTTTAAAAAAAAACAGCTTTGAAAATATTTGTTTTACCCTTGTTGTTGTTTTTTTTTTTCTTTTTTAATGCTTCCATAACTGCTTTTGTATATTCTTGCAACCTTAGGGTAGAGAACTTTTGTATTTGTGTTGTTTGTTCCCTTTTGCAGGCTTGGGGTAGTTTTATTTTAGTAGGTTTTTGTGAAGGTTTGTGTGCTCCCATCACACACATCACTATCACAACTTGCACACACTTTTGGCTCTATACCCGCGCTTGCTCAAAACTCAAGGATTAGGCGGTGTCTCGACATTGTCATTGAAGAGGTCTCGTACCTCCCTGACATTTGTTGATTCACCACTCAGGTTGTACCCGATATAATGGGATGGTCATATTGAGAGGGTTTATCCCTACTTGTGACTAGATTCATGAATCGGATCCTTACCTTTCGGGATAAGGGCAATCTGGGAACCATGGCTTTTAGAAGTCTAGACCCTACCTAATTTTCACTGATAGAGCAAACTTAGTAGCCAACTTTGTTTAGAGTCATTACCTCGGGTTTGACCACCCCAAAGTTTTACCCAATTTAGCAAAAAGGGAGCAAACTTTTACACTCCCACCATTTTTTTCTGGCATCATAAACATAAATTGCCATGCACATACATATTTATTATGAAGTTTTCAAAAAAAAAAAAAAAAAAGGGGAAAAGGGGGCGACACATCGTCGCTCCAAGCCCGAATGACATGTTCGAATATTATTGCACTTCTAATAAGCGGCATGTCATAGTGAAGGTAGTGCATTGACAGCATACCCGACATAGGGTTCCCAACCCTACTGGGGTTCATGCAACATGAAGCATGTAGGGCATTTTTTTTTTTCGTGTGTTTTATTTCTAATTTTTTTCTTTATTTGTGTTTCTTGACAGGAAGACCTTAGTATTAATCTTATAGCAAAGAATGGAAGGACCAAGCGTCGGAAAGAGTACTAGCAATGCAAGCAGTTCCAAGAAAAGCATCAAGATCGACGTGACACTCAATGATGTTCAGAGCTTATGGGAAATTAGTCAACAAATGTCAGAAAAGGCACGTTCGAACTTTAACAACAAGTATGGGAGGATACTAGATCTATTACGTATTCCGATGGATGCCCCCGCTCTAAGTGCATTCGCTCAGTATTGGAACTCAACTTTGAGATGTTTTGAATTGCCTGACCTAGATGTAACTCCCACCATAGAGGAGTATGCTTACATGCTGAGACTGCCTATCCAAAAGGAATCACGTGTCTATTTGTATTATGGACAATATGTGGCAGATGGGAAGATAGCAAGTCTGTTGGAACTTAAACCGGAACAATTGGATAAAGTGGAAAAAGGAAACACTACGGGCTTGAAGAGGCGATTCTTGGAAGGTTATCTTAGGGAGTTGGCTCAACAACAACGATGGGTTCTTTTTAATAGGTTGTTGGCTCTCCTCATCTACTGACTGGTGCTTTTTCCCTTTATTCGGATGTGATTGATCGATCAGCCATGGACGTCTTCTACAGAGTTGAGGAATATGGGGTGAATTTAGTCCCTGCTATCCTAGCTGAGACTTTTCTCTCACTACAAGTTTGTCATCAGAATCAACAAGGAAAGTTGCGGTGCTGTGCACCAATGTTATATGTTTGGATTATGACTCACTTGTATGCTGGAAACAAAATTGATAGAACGGATGACCCGTTGAAAGGATTCATTCGCATGCCGCTAAAGTCACGCAAACTATATGAATGGAAACAAGAGTTTGATCAGGTCGACTCACGTTCATTTAGATGGATGTGCCCATGGTACAATGGGGATTCCGTTATATTCAGTTATGGAGGTTTCTCGAATGTCCCATTGATGGGACCCAGAGGATGTGTGTCATATTCACCAGCTTTAGTAATGTGCCAACTCAGGTGGACACAAGATGAACCCCCAAAAGAGCTGTTGGGTGGAGCATATTTCCTATATCAAGAATGTGAAAGCATCAAGAGTCAGACAATGGCAATAAGGTCAGCATGGAACAATATTCACATAAAAGGGCGTGATGAGTTAGGAAGGCGGATCATAGCTCGAACAAAAAGATATGAAGCATGGAGAGAGGCAAGAAGGGGGTGTCCTTCAAAACGGAACCCCCACCCGATCTTGAAAACAATCCTCTTCTGAGAAGATCAAATGCTGGAAAAAATTGAAATTCTAAAAGCTCAGATGGGGGTTTTGGATGAAAAGAACCAAGTTGCCGAAGTAACTATCGTCAAGCTCCAAAGCCAGGTGCAAAAACTGAATTTACAGATCGAGAATTTGAGAAGTGAATGTGCCGATTCCTACGAAGCCCCAAGTCGCATGAAAAGGGCAAGAAAAGAGAAAGAAGCAGTGATCCAAGAGTTGCAAGCAAAGGTGGAGTGTCAAGAAAACACGCTAGTCGAATTCTAAAGAAGAAAGAAGAGCTTGAGTGGGACGTAGGGGTTCATGTCGAAACAATACAGATACTAAAGGAGAGAGTTGGATCTCTACAAGAATCCTTGGCCCAGACCGAACTTTACTCGATCGAGGATGGAGCGAAGGCGCCGGATATCGTCAATTATTAATGAAGCTAATGAAAGGGAAAATTGGCTCAGGACCAAAATGCAAGAAAATGAAAGAGGAGAAGCTCAACGTCACGCAGAATGGGTAAAGGGATGGAAATTGGTTGTAAGGGATGTGATCTATGAAAGGGAATCATGGAGAAGAAAATATGAAGACATGATTGGTAGAATTCAATATCATACTTCCCAGTTGGTGGATCGATTTGAAGAAGTATCAATTCAGGTCCACAAGAACCCTTTCCTCCAGATACCACCAGAGTTGACTGAGTTCTTCAAGCATTTTGGGAAGCTTGCAAAGGGATTCAGGAAAAAGAAGATGAAGCTCTTGACATTATATTTTGAGGTCCCCAAAGAGGGGTTAGAAATATGAAAACTCTCGATGTATTGTTTTTCTAGTTGACCAAAGACTCATGTTTGTATTGCAATATCCATCTAATGAAATAGAAGTTTTCATCAAATTTTTGTGGAATGCTCTCTCTTTTTTCCAGATGATATCTGTCGAGGAGTGAATTCTCCCTTAGATACTTCATCAACTATATTTTTACCCTAAAAACGATGTGTTTTCTGCGTAAAATATGGGTATCGTCAAACAATAACATTGCTAGTACAGATGTGGTCTATCGAGGAGTGAATTCTCCCTTGGACTCGACATCAACTGCAGTCAAGCTAGAGGGAATTATACCACTAGATTTGATTGCAGGATGAGTATTCTTGCTATAAGTGTATGCGACGGTCTTCCTCTCAAAAATGGAGTTTAATTGGTTTATGCTCTTTCTTTTGATTTTATTCATTTATTCTTTCTTTTATTAAATAAAAGGTGTGGTTTCTGAACGATTGCTCCAAGACACCCTTATCGCACTCGATCACAGGCAAGAGCCATGGCGGATGAACTAGAAGAAGTTCAAGTGATCAGGGATGAAGTCAGTCAAATCAAGGATCAGATGGCTAAGATGATGGAAATCCTACAAGAAATGCAGAAGGAGAAGAACACAGAGGAGAACCCTCCAGCCTCGAACGAAGGACAGCCAGCCACACCTCTCATCCCGCCCGGTTTTTCTCAAATTCCTATTCAAGGCTTCAACCAACCAGGGGCCATGATGCCTCTCAACCCAACTCATTTTTCATTTGACCCGAACAATCCCCCATACGGTTTGCCACGTGGGTTTGTACCACCAACAGCCCCCAGTCCACAAGATGGTATTCAGAGCTCCGAACACATCACTCAAGCACAAATTCCCACCAATACTGTCGAAATACCGCAAGCACAGAATGTCAACCCTACAGATGGTAACACCCCGATAGTGACACCATCTGTCAATCCAAGGCCCCCACAATACACCCTACATTATGGACCCCAGGGGGCTCAAATGATGCCAAACTTCGGTTCCTCCTCCATGCCATATTCATTTCCCCATAATATCTACGGAGAAGCTCCGGTGAATCAGTCGGGGGGGGATTCCCAGTCTAAAGAAAAGCTGGAAGTACTAGAGGAAAGATTGCGGGCCATCGAAGGGGTAAATAGTTATGGTCTTTGGGATGCCTCAGAACTCTGTCTGGTGCCAAATGTTGTAATTCCGCCGAAATTTAAGGTGCCTGATTTTGACAAATATCGGGGAACCACTTGTCCCAAGAACCATTTGACCATGTATGTGAGGAAGATGGCGTCACATGCCCGAGATGATAAACTCTTGATTCACTTCTTCCAAGACAGACTTGACCAGGCGCAGCTTCAAATTGGTATACGCATCTCGAGCGGCGCACATCCGATCCTTCAAAGATCTAGCAGATGCATTCCTGAAGCAAAGACAAGTACAATGTTGACATGGCTCCCGATAGGATGCAACTCCAAAATATGTCAAAAAGGGATGTAGAGACTTTCAAAGAATACGCGCAACGATGGAGGGAACTGGCTGCTCGGTGGAACCTCCCTTAGCCGAGAAAGAAATCGTAGCAATGTTCATTGATACACTCCGGTCGCCTTTCTATGATAGGATGATTGGGAGTGTGTCATCAAATTTTTCTCGACATGGTCATCATCGGAGAGAGAGAATTGAAAGTGGAATGAGGAATGGCAAGATCGTCGAGACCTCGGTGAGGGAACGGCCCAAAGAAAACCCCATTCGTGAAAAAAGGCACATGCACAGTAACCTTGGACAGTAAGAAACCGAACCAATGGAGACCAAACCAAACACCCGCCTTCCATGCCCAATACGCCCCATATTACCAACCACCTCCATATCACCAAGCCAACCAGCCATACATCGCTGCAACCTCGCAATTTCCAAACCCTCAACAAATGGCTCCCTACCGACCATCATACCCTTCTCGACCTCAAACACACCCCCACCATGCCACCTCAAATCGTCCAGCCTCTAAATCCAAACCCAATCACCAGCCAAACAAGACCATCATATAACCCGGAAAGAAAGCCAGTGCGTTTTGACCCAATACCCATGACCTACACCGAACTATTCCGCCAACTTGTGAGCAAATCCGTGCTAACTCCTATCCCGACAAGACCACTAGACCCTCCTTATCCAAAGTGGTATGACCCAAATGCTCAATGTGAATATCACGATGGGGCCACAGGACATTCCACCGAGAGTTGTAAAGCTTTGAAGTTTAAGGTCCAAGACCTGATTAATGCCAAATGGTTGAGCTTTCAGAAGGATGCTCCAAATGTGGCACAGGGTCCTATGCCAAATCATGGGAGTTCGGGGGTCAATGCCATTGAGAGCTTCTTGGAACATACTCTAAAGAATAAAGTGGCCGATGTTAGGACTCCTATGAGAGTTGTTTTTAGAGAGATGTGCAAATGTGGATTGATCCAAATCCCGGCCACGGAAGAAAAAGCTCTCGATGGAGAGATAAGGTGTGACTTTGATGGAAACATGGGGCATTCGATTGAAAACTGTTCAGAGTTTGCAAGTCGTGCAGCAGATTAATGGATATGAAAATTATCTTAATTGGTTGTGGATCAAATGAATGTGCCATTAATATGGTTGCTGAATCTACAACTTCCCCAACCCCAATTAAGATAACCCCTTTTCTTTGTTGTGGTTAATTCTCGGCCAGTTCCCGAGCAAGTCACTCAAAACCCAGTGGTGATATACTATACCGAGAAGAAACCTTTGCTTGGTTCCAAGTGGGCCAACACCAATCGTCATCCGAGTTCCAAGTCCTTTCCCTTACAAGGACACCAAAGCGGTACCATGGAAGTATGAGATGCAGGTCCAACCCAATCCTTCCAACGGGACTATCGTGGTCACCAACATTTCGGAATTGGCGGAATGACTAGGAGTGGTCGTATTT
Source organism: Sophora flavescens (assembly GCA_030762895.1). NCBI lineage: Eukaryota > Viridiplantae > Streptophyta > Magnoliopsida > Fabales > Fabaceae > Sophora > Sophora flavescens. Next base: position 213,402,132 of record CM061063.1, read on the forward strand.
ACACTCCGGAGGTATTGCGAAAAGGGGAAATAGAAAAGGAAGGAAAGGATCACAAGGGGAAAGACAAGGTGGAAGAAATCCTAGATGACAAGGAAGCAAACGGGGGTGAGAATAAAAGGGTGTATCGATGAGGAGGTAGGCGAATTCTTGAAGTTCATCAAGCAGAGTGAATATAGGGTTGTGGATCGGTTAAATCGGACTCCGGCTCGGATATCTCTTTTGTCTCTATTAATGAACTCAGAGCCACACGAAGAGTCTCGATGAAGGTGTTGAATCAAGCGCATGTCTCCCATGACATCACAGTTGATAAGCTCGATAACATTGTAGGTAACATAGTTTGCTGATAATTATGTCACTTTCACCGATGATGAAATACCACCTGAAGGTATGGGGCACAACAAGGCCTTGCACATTTTCGTGAAGTCACGAGACCATGTCATGGCCAGGGTTCTCATTGATAATGGCTCTTCTTTGAATGTAATGCCAAAGTCAACACTGGCGAAGTTGCCTTTCGATGGAACTCATATGAAGCCAAGCACAATGATTGTAAGAGCTTTCGACAAAGACCGAAGGGAAGTCATGGGAGAAATTGAATTGCCCATTCAGATTGGCCCCTGCACCTTTGAAGTACTTTTCCAAGTAATGGACATCACACCAACATACGATTGTCTCCTAGGATGACCATGGATCCATTAAATCTGGAGCTGTACCTTCCACATTGCACCAGAAGGTGAAGTTCATTGTTGATTGTAAGCTGATAATTGTCTCTGGAGAGGAGGATCTGTTAGTAAGCAAGCCATCAACAACCCCTTATATTGAAGCTGCCGAGGAAGCTCTCGAGACCGCCTTCCAATCACTTGAAATTGCCAATGCCACTTATGTTGGGGAGGGAGCTCCACTCTTGAAACCTCGGTCATCCAAAGCATCCATCATGATGGCCAAGGTTATGCTTCAAGGAGGATACCAACTTGGAAGCGGTCTGGGGAATAATAGCCAAGGTGTCGCTGACATCCTCATGCTCACTGAGAACAGGGATAGGTTTGGGTTGGGATACAAACCCACTAAGGCCGACAAGATGAGGGTGATAGAAGAGAAGAAAAGAAAGAGGTTGGCTCGGCTGGAAAATCGTGGATACGAGGCTGAAAGGGTTCCCATCTGTGACATTCGACAGAGCTTCCGAAGCGTAGGGTTTGCATTCCTAGACCAAGCAGCAGCTATCGAAAACGATTATCCTGCCGATCATGGTATCAATCTAGTGTATCCATGCTCTCCGGATACAGAGCTCAACAATTGGGAGGTCATTGAGTTCCCCAAGACCATAGAGTCCTTTTCAAAGTAATTCTGTAATGCTTATCCTTTAGCTCTGCCCAAGGCTTTAGGAATTTTGTTGTAATGGGCTTACTTGTTTCTGCTTCAGTATGACTTATCAATAAATGCATGCATTCAGTATCTTTGTGTTGTTATATCTCTTTTTTTACTTTCGTTTTTGTTCACCATCCCTCACCAATAAATGCAGTCTCACGTCTTTAACCTATATTCATCTTTCCCTGATAATTACCAAAATGCAGATCTAAAAGTGACTCTCTTGAAAACGACAGTGTTAGTAACTCATCATACAATTTTGACTATTCCGTTGATCATGCTGAGGAGGTTGTTGATGATGACGGGGAAGTTCCCCCTGAACTTTTGAGATTGGTAGAACAAGAAGCCAGGGAAATTCGCCCCCATGAAGAGCCGAGTGAGCTAATCAATTTGGGAACCAAAGATGATAAAAAAGAGGTCAAGATTGGCCTTTCCCTGAAAGAAAAGGAGCGGAACAGGTTGATCAGGTTGTTGACAGATTACAAAGATGTTTTCGCATGGTCCTACCAAGACATGCCAGGGTTAGACCCCAGTGTAGCAGAACACAAATTACCATTAAAGCCGGAGTGTCCTCAAAGAAACGAAGCTACGAAGGATGAAAGCGGAAATGTCCTTAAAGATCAAGGAGGAGGTCAAGAAACAACTGGATGCGGGTTTCCTAGAAGTTGTAAAGTACCCTCAATGGGTTGCTAACATCGTTCTGTTCCCAAGAAAGATGGAAAGGTTCGAATGTGTGTTGACTATCGAGATCCGAACAGAGCTAGCCCAAAAGATGACTTTCCTTTGCCTCACATTGATGTTCTTGTAGATAATACTGCTCAACATGCATTATTCTCTTTCATGGATGGTTTCTCGGGATATAATCAGCTCAAGATGGCACCTGAGGATATGGAGAAAACTACATTTGTCACTTTGTGGGGAACCTTTTGCTATAAGGTTATGCCCTTTGGCTTGAAAAATGCTGGGGCAACATATCAGCGGGCTATGGTGGCTTTATTCCATGATATGATGCATAAGGAGATAGAAGTTTACGTAGATGACATGATCGCCAAGTCCAGATCCGAAGATGACCATGTTGATAATCTGCAAAAACTCTTTGAGCGGTTAAGAAAGTTTAAGCTCCGTCTGAATCCATCCAAATGCACTTTTGGAGTGAAATCAGGCAAGCTTCTGGGGTTCATCGTTAGTCAAAAAGGAATAGAGGTTGATCCTGAAAAGGTTCGAGCAATCATCGACATGCCAGCACCTCGAACGGAGAAGGAAGTTCGTGGGTTTTTAGGAAGATTGAACTACATTGCCCGGTTCATCTCCCAACTAACCGCGACATGTGAACCAATCTTTAAATTGTTGCGCAAAAATCAAGCTGTGACATGGAATGAAGATTGTCAAAACGCCTTTGAGAAGATCAAACAATACCTACAAAAGCCTCCAGTTTTGGTTCCCCCAGTGCCGGGAAGACCTCTCATCATGTATTTGACTGTGCTAGATGGATCTATGGGTTGCATACTGGGGCAGCACGATGAGTCGGGAAGAAAGGAACATGCCATCTATTATCTAAGCAAGAAGTTCACCAGTGTGAAGCCAACTACTCACTGCTAGAACGCACTTGCTGTGCTTTAGCATGGGCGGCTCGCCGTTTGAGGCATTACATGTTGTGTTATACTACCTGGTTGGTGTCCAAAATGGATCCAATCAAGTATATCTTTGATAAGCCTGCTCTGACTGGAAGAATTGCTCGCTGGCAAGTCCTGCTATCAGAATATGACATTGTCTATGTCACCCAAAAAGCAATAAAAGGGAGTGCTCTTGCAGAATATCTAGCCAATCAGTCGGTAGAAGATTATGGATCGATGCAATGTGATTTTCCAGATGAAGATATAATGGCTTTGTTTGATCGCGAGCAATCACGGAAAAAGAAAAGTGGACTTTGTTATTTGACTGAGCTTCTAATGCATTGGGGCATGGAATCGGGCAATCTTAATCTCACCGAGAAAATGATTATTTCCCTCATCATCTGCGAGGCTCTGCTTCGATTGTACAAACAACATAGCCGAATATGAAGCTTGTGCACTAGGGATTTTAGCAGCAATAGAGGCAAAAGCAAGGAGACTGGAGGTATATGGGGATTCTACATTAGTCATCCACCAGCTAAGAGGGGACTGGGAAACCCGAGATGCCAAGTTAATTTCGTACCATGATTACATCAAAGGTTTGATTGAAGCAGTTTGACGAAGTCACATTTCACCATATTCCCGAGAAGATAACCAATTAGGCGACGCGTTGTCTACCTTGTCCTCAATGTTCAAAGTAAGTGACGAGAGGAACCTACCACTCATCAAAATGGAAAGTCGTGATCATCCTGCATATTGTCAAGTGATAGAGGAAGAGTCTGATCAAAAACCGTGGTACCATGACATCAAATGTTTCATCCAAAGAAGGGAATACCCTCCGGGTGCTTCGGAAAATGACAAAAGAACTCTAAGAAGACTTGCAATGGGTTTCTATTTATATGGAGATATTCTCTACAAAAGAAACCATGACTTGGTGTTGTTGAGGTGCGTTGACGCAAAAGAAGCTAAACTGATAGTTGAGGAGGTACATGAAGGACCTTTTGGAACACATGCGAGCGGTCATGCAATGGCCAAGAAAATCTTGAGGACTGGCCAATATTGGTTGACAATGGAGGCTGATTGCTTTAATTATGCGAAGAAGTGCCATAAGTGTCAAATATATGCTGATAAGGTTCATGCGCCGCCAGCTCCCTTGAATGTCATGTCGGCACCCTGGCCGTTCTCAATGTGGGGAATGGATGTGATCGGGCCCATCGAACCAAAAGCCTCAAATGGACATCGCTTCATTCTTGTTGCCATCGATTATTTCACCAAGTGGGTGGAGGCTGCATCATATTCCAATGTGACCAGGAATGTCGTGATCTGAGTTGTCCAAAGAGAGTTAATTTGTCGTTATGGGTTGCCGAGTGAAATTATCACTGATAATGCGACCAATTTGAACAATAAGATGATGAAGGAGATGTGCGAAAATTTCAAGATAAAGCATCATAATTCCTCTCCGTACCGCCCAAAGATGAACGGGGCAGTTGAGGCCGCTAATAAAAATATCAAGAAGATTGTCCAAAAGATGGTGGTGACGTATAAGGATTGGCACGAGATGTTACCTTTTGCTTTACACGGCTATCGTACCTCTATTCGCACCTCGACAGGGGCAACGCCATATTCTTTAGTTTATGGGATGGAGGCAGTGCTCCCAATTGAAGTAGAGATCCCCTCATTAAGAGTACTGAGAGAAGCAGAATTAGAAGAAGCTGAGTGGGTCCAGGATCGACTAGACCAATTGAACCTCATTGAAGAGAAGAGATTAGGGGCGTTGTGTCACGGCCAATTATACCAGAGAAGGTTGATGAGAGCTTATGAGAAGAAGGTACGCCCACGACAGTTTCGGGAGGGTGACCTGGTGCTCAAGAAGATTCTACCAATCCAAAAGGATCATCGAGGGAAATGGACTCCGAACTACGAAGGTCCTTACGTTGTGAAAAAGGCCTTCTCTGGAGGAGCTTTAATTCTCACCAGGATGGATGGGGAAGACCTCCCGCTCCCTGTGAACTCGGATGCAGTAAAAAAGTATTATGCTTGAACACACTTCCCAAGAAGAATAAGAAAAGAAAAGAAAAATGAAAAATGAAAAGAGAAAAGGCTCGCTAGACTGAAAATCTGAAAAGACAGTCTAGGCAAAAGTTAGAGCAACCCGCTAGACTGAAAACCTGAAAAGGCGGTCTAGACAAAAGTTAGGGTTCAAAAAAAAAAATAAAAAAATAAAAAAAAAAATATATAACAATGGAAGTGTCGTCAAGCCGATGAACTGGGGCAGTCCGTAGGTTGGATATATGAAGATTGGGGCAGACAACATCTCTGAAGCCAATTAATGAGCAGTCAAGATTGTATGAGGGATACTAAAATTAGTCATTGAAAGAGACATCACTTGAGGAGATGTGAATCTACTCCGCAACGTTTTGCAACTTATGCTTTGTACACCTTTTTCAATCCAAATATAATGACATTGACTTCCTTTACTTTATTTCGCTACCTTAGTCCTTTCCTCTTAACTTTTGTCATTTGTGTGTGTGCATTCATCCTGATAAGTATATACTGAAACGTGAAACAAGTAATGTTTTTTTTAAGCAGTTAGAATTCCTTAGAAAGCCTCAAAAGGTCTTGGGGGGCACGATGCTTCCCTATAAAGGGCATCGAAGAAAGGAAGGAATATCGAGACTCAACCATCGAGATAATTATCATCAAGAACATCTAATCATCGGGGATAAAAGTGCAAGATATCTCTCCCGGATAAGATGGGCCTTGTTTTAGTTCATCCTCAAGACCGATTGTGATCGATGCCTTTAGGGGGTCAAGGATCCAATAATGAAAGAAATAGCAAAGAAGAAATAATCTATCATCAATCTTTTGCATCATGCCCAAAATTAATAAGGGTTCTCATCATCATCATTCTTTTCGTAAATTGAAAACTAGTTATTTGAGTTTTCACATTGTCATTCCATCGATGAGCAAAATCTATATTCATATATTGCATTTGTCTATATGGCCTCACAAGCTTTTTATCTTTCGATTCGAGCTTCTCACGGGCAATCCACCCCGTAAGCTCTTTTAACTTTCAGTTCGAGCTTCGACGGGCAATCCACCCCGTGAGGCTCTTTTTATCTTGATTCGAGCTTCGACGGGCAATCCACCCCGTAAGCTCTTTTATCTTTCATTCGAGCTTCTCACGGGCAATCCACCCCGTGAGGCTCTTTTATCTTCGATTCGAGCTTCTTACGGGCAATCCACCCCGTAAGCTCTTTTACCTTTCGATTCGAGCTTCTCACGGGCAATCCACCCCGTAAGCTTTTTATCTTTCGGGTCGGGCTTCTAACGGGCAATCCACCCCGTAGGCTCTTTTAAATTTAATTTCGAGCTTCTCACGGCAAATCCACCCCGTAAGCTTTTTATCTTTTAGTTCGAGCTTCTAACGGGCAATCCACCCCGTAGGCTCTTTTACCTTTCAGTTCGAGCTTCTCACGGGCAATCCACCCCGTAAGCTTTTTATCTTTCAGTTCAATGTTATAACGGGCCATCCACACCGTAGGCTCTTTTATCTTTCGATTCGAGCTTCTCACGGGCAATCCACCCCGTAAGCTCTTTTACCTTTCGATTAGAGCTTCTCACGGGCAATCCACCCCGTATGCTTTTTATCTTTCAGTTCGAGCTTCTAACGGGCAATCCACCCCGTAGGCTCTTTTATCTTTCAGTTCGAGCTTCTCACGGGCAATCCACCCCGTAAGCTCTTTTACCTTTCAGTTCGAGCTTCTCACGGGCAATCCACCCCGTAAGCTTTTTATCTTTCAGTTCGAGCTTCTAACGGGCAATCCACCCCGTAGGCTCTTTTACCTTTCAGTTCGAGCTTCTCACGGGCAATCCACCCCGTAAGCTTTTTATCTTTCAGTTCGAGCTTCAGGCGGGCAATCCACCCCGTAAGCTCTTTTCTCTTTCTGTTTAAGCTCGGCAGGCGATCCACCCGGCAAGCTTTTATGTGTAAACCCAATGGGCAATCCAATCCACTGGTCCTTTACAGGAAATCATTTTGTAGTCACAGGTCATTTTGCTTGTCAGTGTACCACGAACAAAATTGGAGTTCATGTCTTTACTCGTTTCTTATAACGATAATAGGTTAACTGCGGTTACACCTACTATCTAATAAGAAACAAGTAAAGAGGGGCAGCTGTGAACACCTAATTTTGTCCGGGTGTCCTTTTTAATCAGTGTTTTGAAAAAATGATAATATAAAAATAAAAATATAGAAAAAAAAAAACTGAAACTAAGCAATCCTTTTCAAAAGCCAAGAGGAAAAAGCCAAAGTTTAAAGTTCCTAATACATCTCAGCAGCAAAGAAAGCAATGGCAGACTTAGGCATTGGCAACAAAAAATGGTTTCAAATTTTAAGCACCAGAAAGGAAAAAATGGGAACATGTGATGCTGCTATCCTTGAAGCATGGTCAAACCTGAATCATAAACAAAGGGAAGTTGCAAGATACCACAGTTGAAGCAGCTATGCAGAAACATTGAGAGGGAAATGAATGAAAGTGACTATCCATTGTGGCCATTGGGTTCTGTTTTTGGAGTTTTGCAAGCAAGGAGGATTTAAAAAGGGGGAAGTTCAGAACAGAAAGGGGGGCTGAGACATACACTTCATCATCTCCTTCAAACCTTCATAATACCTTCTAACCTTGAGCCAAACCAGACTTGATCCCTAACTTCATTCTAATCCCCAAGCCACCCATACCCATCATCTTCATCTTCCTCCCAACAACACCACAACACAACACCACTTTCAAGAGAAACAGAAATTCATCATCTTAAATCAAAAGACACAAAAATGGAAACATAAGACACAAACCAGATTCGTCATCCGATTCACCGCCACTGTCTCGCAACCCGTCACCGCTGCGTGCCGGATCTCGCCGTCGTAAGCTCTTGCCGCACCGATTCGCGAAGCATCATCCACCACCGCTTCTGCTCTGTCGCATCCTCGCCACTTGGAAGCCGTTGACCGCTGCTTCGCCTCGGCCGCAAGCACCTCCACCGAAATGCTGTTCGGACGCAGATCTGCTCCTCCCACCATCGCTTCGCTCTCTGTCGCGCCCTCGGTCACCTCAGGAAGTCGCGTCGACCGTCACTCCACCGAGAGCCACCGCGAGTCCCCCGCCACGCGCGACCCGCATCCTCATCACCGGTCGCCCACCCGGACCTCCACCGCTTGATGTCACCTTCGTCCATAATGGATCCCACGATGAGCGAGGCCGCCACCGAGTCACCACCGCACAGATCTCGTCGTCGCCGCGGCCTTCTCCGCCATCGCCGTCACGTAAGCATCCGCGCCACAAACCGCCACTCGAGACCTCCTTGAGACACCGCGCGAGCTTGAGTTGCTCCCGCCGCCAGGCGTATGAACACGGATCCGGACTGGCGTCACCTTCTCCGCCTCGAGCTCCTCCCACGCCGTCGCCGCTGCCCGTCACGTTTTCCTCTGTCTGCGCGTCTTGAGCTAGGAACGAAGATCTTTTGCTGCGTTCTCCCTCGCTTTGCAATGTTTTGATATGTGCTTTAAATGCTCTTTTTAATAGCCTTTTTCTACCGTTTAGTCTTTTGTTTTTTTTATTTCACTCCTTTTGCTTGTTTATGCAGATTCAAGATTTAATTAGCCAGGGGTCCATGGGTTAGTTATTGGCCCAATTAAACGAGTTTCATCTAACTAAATGGATTTTTCTGCTTGTGGTCTTGTAATGCCTTTTTTTTATCCATTTATTTATTTTTATAAACAAATAACTAGAATTGAATAATTATTGAATTATTTTGGGATCGTTTTGTGATGGGTTTCACACTCAATCCCTTAGATGCGAGATAGCTCTGTGGACATATTTGCCATGTTCTACCTCGTTTAGGAGTTTTCGACATAAAAAATAACAGATAAGTAAAAAACGAAAAAATACATAACAACCTTTTTTAAAAAAAATAAAAAAGTAATAATAAAAAATAAATAAAAATATTTTTCCATAGAATTAAAATCAACCAACCAATCAAATCCTTTCAAAAGAACTACGTGGCTTTGAGTTTCCCATCGCACCCGGGAATATGTAGGAGCAAGATAAATCTTCTTGTCGGGCCAAAACTAAATTTTCCCTTTTTTTTGTGTGTCTCTTTTTATGTTAAAATAATTAATCAAAAATATTTAAACTTTCCTATTTTTAGGGATGCTCTATGGACACGGTGCCATGTTCAGTCCCTTAGATTTGAGGATGCCCTGTGGACTCATGTGCCATGTTCAACCTCATTTAGTTTTTATAAACAATAATTTTAAAAAACATAAAAAAAATTAATAAAATATTTAAAATATTAAAAATAAAAGAATAATTCTTTCTTGTAAATAATTTTTGGGTTAAAATAAATATTTAAGAGGTTATTAAAATGATTTTTGCACAATTAATTTGAGGTACCGTTTTTAAACGGGCGACGTAGGGTGCTAATACCTTCCCTACTCGTAACCGACTCCCGAACTCATCTCTCTCTTTTTTAGACCAGTTTTCCTTAAAATAAATGGTTTTCCCAATGTTTTTCTCAAATAAAATATTGGTAGCGACTCCTCTATTTTACCATCTTTTTCGCGGCTCCCGAACGGGACGGTCGCGACATTCTCCAAAGGTAGATCATATACAAGGATGATCTACAAGAATTTCTGCAATAAAATACTCATGTTTTCTCCTTCGTCGTGGTAGCATTACTACAGCTGTTTTGCTTAGTGACACACTCTAACCAACTAATTTAGGCTGTCCATTATTGCACATGTACCTTTTTTTCCGATTCTTTATTATCATTTTTATTTTGTCTCTATTTACATAATTAAATAGGATCAAAGTTTGTTTGGATCCGAATTAAACAATTAAAATATTCATTTATAAAAAACAATATAAAACATACTATAATCAAATATAGTCAACATAGAGTCTCCTAGCTGAGCATTTAGGTTTGGATCAAAGAATTTGCTGCTTCAAGTAGTTTTACAATTTTACCCCAATCACCACATTTCTTTTAATAATAAAGATAACTTTAATCTAATTTTTCAAATTAATTTATTCAATAAAAAATAAATAAAATGAAAGCGATAATAGACACACTAAAACTAATGCGTTTCTGTACCAAAAAAAAAAAAACTAATGCGTTTCACTTCCAAAGAATCAGCACAAATGTCAATTAGCACAAGCTCTTCATCAATTGGTCACTTACCTCTACTGTACTGTGTACACACATCATTCTTTTGCCTCCTTTATGGCTAACTTAACTAGCCCTATGCCCACCACATAATTTTTGTCCTAAATTAAGCACATTAATTACTTTCTATTTATCTAATTAACACTGCAATTACAAATCGTCGAGAGAACTCAAAAGTGGGTAAGAAGAACTAGTCTCAACCATATAAAGGAGGAAAAAAAACTTAGGTGCGGTAGGTACATATGATCCTGTTCTTCAATGAGAAGCATGTACGTATAAAATCTTATCAATAAATTAAATATAACATGTATAATATTGATTATATATGTGTTCTTTTCATTATAGAAGAGCACCCTATTTACCAAGAGTACAGCTCTAAGTTTTTTCCTATCAAATAACAATAGATTATTCATTATTATATTCGTAGAACTAAAACTATACTTTAATTTCTAGACAGACTGTAAAGAAGAGACAATTTATCTGTACAATACCAAACAATTTTAACCGCGGTTCAGAAATCGAGAAGAGTAAAATAGATTATTTTTTTTAAAGGCAAGGTGTCTAAAATATAAAATTAGAAAAAAAAGAAAAAAATAATGAGACATAAAGTAGTAAGCGGATTCCAGAAGTAAAGTAGTTCAATTTGCCAGTCTGTAATAGGTTCATTACATCTACACAACTAGACTACATGCATTGAGAAAATGCATGAAATCAAACAGCTAATTGTTGTTGATTTTGATGTGAAGATTCATCCTCATTGAAGCATAAATGGGCCTTTAATGATTTTTCTAAACTTAGGGAAGAATCTGCAAAATTAAGCAGCATTTCTCTTTGGAGATGGGCACAGTAGGTTTGGAAGGTTCCAGGGGTCACATTTAAATGGAAACCCAAACCAAATAGAAAGTCCACTTCAAGAAAGTTCATCTCTATTGTGGTGATTCCTCCAACTTTTGCATAGTAAGCATTGTTGTAGTACCTGAGGATAACAAAAAACAGACAGAAAAGGGGATAAGTGTTTAATAGCATGTAAATTTTCTAAGTTTAAATAAGAAAGTCAATCATCAATAGAATTTGACATTTTCTTTTATGTCTCATTGCTAAATTCAATCATCTACTTTCTTTCATGTCATATATGATACATTAATTCTCTCTCAAAATAAGATATGAAAAATGCTAACAACACATTCTCTAACATTCTCTTTTCAAAACATTCTCTCGTATTGATTGAAATTCATGATGATCCTATAAAATTCAAACGGGACCCACAAGAACTAATGAGACCCAATTCCAAAATAGTGGGACTCATTTGAATTTTAACCAATAAAAAAATATTAGAGAGTGTTATAAGAATATTCATCAATAAGATATACCTTAATATCTACTCATACTTACATGATCTCTATAGAGAATGTGCTAACCATTAGTAAAAATACATTTTCCTTGTCATTAAAGTTAATGCTGGGTACATATTCATCAAACAAAAAAAAGTTAATGCTGGGTACATGTTATAAACTGGTGGGGTCACATGGGTGGGTTGTCCCTGTCTATTGCAAAGCCAGCCTGGACATAGTATTATTCACAAGCAAGATTATAATCTTTTTAAAGAAGTAGGTCATTATCAATTTTCATGTTTATGTGTCAGATAACTATGGTAGGAAACATTTAAAAACCAAAAAAAAAAAAAAACCAAAAATTTGACAGTGACACAATAATCCAAAATCTGGGTTTTTTGAGAATTTTTTTTTCCGAGTATAGAAATGCTTCAAATTCAACAGGGTGAAACAATGATCTCCAAACAGGGGAATGGCTGAACAACTTAAACATCTTTTTACTTTTCTCTGCCAACTATAACAATTTGTTAAGAAGAAAAAAATTCAAGAAACACTAGAATTGTCTTAAATATGCTCTTCCAATTCATTAAACAACATTAAGTTATATACTTACAAGTCATCCATGAATTTAGCAGCTACCATAACACTGGTGATGAGTAACCGATGCACATTGAAGGAGTTGATAGGCAAGGAAGGTTGCCTTTGAGTGAAACGATCCAGATAGACATAAGCAACAATGAAGCAGGATGGACTACAGTTTGCATACTTGAAAATTCTCTCAAGGTAGCTCTGAATTGTTATGGTGGGGCGTGTCAAGCCATGGAACACAGAGATCTTCTGGTGTAGGAGTTGTTGTTGGTTAAGATCATTTGATTCAGCTACCCTATTGAGAAGAGAAGAAAGAAAAGCAATAAGCTTTGGCATCACACTTCGATTCTCTAGCTCTGCCATTGAAAAGAAAATAAAGTAATTATAGGTACAAGAATGCTTGGAATTTTGATGTCATATGTGTGGGTATATATATAAGGTTTATGCAAAACTAGTGAAAAAGGTTGTTAAAGGGTGAATAAAGATCTGTTGTCCTATTTTGATATACTTCACTGTGTCCTCATTAATGACATTTTATCACATAAATTAAAATTTTGTGTAATTGTAAAAGTGTAGAATATATGACAAGATATTATTAATTAAGATAATGTATGATAATATCAAAATAAGACAATAAATCTTCCTTGGTTAATGTTATGTACTTTTTTTAGGTATACTAAGGGCAGGTACTTTTCCTGGCCAAAATGCCCCTATATATGTAATTTAAATTATGACATGCAAGTTGGCATTAGCGGTGGTTTGTGTGTAGTGTCCTTTTCGGCATGAAAAGTTTTGGGTTTAAGAGTTGGGTAATGATTTTCTCTTTCCTCTTTTTAATTTCAAAACTCGACTTGCAAAAGAGGGAAGGAGAGTGTGTTTATTGTGGATTCATGTCTCTTTCTTGCAAAGAAATTAAGGTTTTCCGGTGATTAATTTGTGACAATGGAGATGGCATTCCATACCCATCATGTGATTACATGTGGGAAATTTGAGAGTGTAGTATAAGGGTCCCACTTTTTAGGGGGACCTTTGCATGTGTTTTGATTCTAATACAAGTGGGTGACATAACATGGATTTGCTATGTTGGTTCAAAGCATTGGTATATGCTTCTTTTGTTCCTACTTCCTTGCTTAGCCCTAAAAACAAATGGAGAGAAAGGTGGTGCTTTGGGTTCAAGATCGGTTCATGTGAGAACAAATCAATTTCAAGTCTCAATAATAGAATAGGGTCTGGTCACTATTTTGTAAGGTTCTTGAAGGGATCCAACTTTAATTAGATTTAGAGATTTGGCACCTAAAATGTATTTTTGGTATGATTTGTACACTTTCCAGTTTTCAAGACTTCTGAAAGTCATAACATTTATTATTACTTAAAACAATTTGTTATAAGGGTCAAGACATTACAAGCCTCAAATTGAGCTAACCAGTGTTGCACCATCTATGTTTAACTTGAATGTAGGATAACGACGCATATATAACACTTGCATTTTGCAATGTTGAAAACATTTCTTATATGACATGAACTTAAAATTTTTTTTCTAACATCCTTGATCCTTTAGAAGGATGACATCAGAAATTGAATCCCACGTCTTATAGATAATTTTTTTAGACTATAGTACAATTCCACTAATATCAACTACTTTTGAGTACATGACTTGATTACCGAAAAAACATAATCAAGTGACACCCATTAATTTCACCTTATATTCAATAAAAATTAATTTGAATGAGTCTTTGATAGTTAAGAAATCAACAATATTACATTCCCTTTGGCCAGCGTGCAATTACTTGGATGCAACTGGGCGTCATAAAAGTACAGCTAGGATGAGATGGATTTTGCTCACTGTGATACATAACCCAGTTGGAGCTATTGGTTGTATACGAATGATCAAAAGAAAACTATTGGCTGTAACTGCTGCATTTAGAAAATGGAGACATGGACTTTATTCATGATCTTTTTTTTATCAGATATTCATGATCTTTATGTGTATCTAACGTGTTATAAAAGGCAGAATAGTAGGAGATTTTGAAGCTACAAATTTATCAAGATAACTAAATCATTCGTGATAATTAAAGAAATAAAATAAAAATCGATATAAAAATACTTAAAATTGTAAATGATATATAAATTATTAATTATAGTAGAATTTAAAATATATAGTAAAACATAAAATATTTAAATTATGTTTATAATTATGTAACTTTTAACTAAGATATATGGCTATATATATATAAACTTAAACAGGTGTCAAACTTAACACTATTATACTATACAATAATTTTTTATACAATATAAATTTTATCGATGTAACTGTTGAATTATAACTATCTATTATCTAAACCATTTGTTTCAAATTTGAGGAAATTTGAACATTAATAAATTAACATGTAATCAAATAGTTCCTATTTTCATATATTTTAAAAGTATATATTATGCCAATATTGGTAACAAAAATTATCTAATAAAAGGTTATTTAAGGGTGTAAGCATGCCTTTGATTTACTCCAATGCAAATAGATAACGTATCTAATGAGTAGTAGAGTTTATTGCGAGAGGTGAGAGGATCAAATTTAGGCCATTAAATCATATATGGATGATCAGTATTAAAAGTTAATCAATGGTAATATGGCCACTTAAAAAAAGTCAACGACTTTATGTTTTAATTTTGATCATTTGTGAATAATTCAACGATCAAGATTTACTCCTCCTACCTCTCACACTACCTCTCTCCTCTCACCTGATATTCTATATATGTGACTGGGGGATCAAGTTACTCCAAGAGTAACTTTAAACCCTTACAACCAATTTCATTCATCCATTTTTAGTTACATTGAAGGCTCAAACTTCTTCATTCAACAAGTCACATGACACCTACCATCCCCCTATCTTCATCTTCCTTCCATATTGCTCACCTTCAAGACTCTGCTTCTCTCTATCATTGTGTCGTTGTCACTATGCTCCATCGTCGTCACCAACTCGCGACAGCGCGACCACAACTCAAAGTCGTTATGTAGTCATGCCATCATTGCTTGACGACCTTTATCCAAGTCCAAATCTGCTTGCCGCCTCGTGCCTCCCCTTATTTGGCCATCGAGATCTGTGTGTCTCTCTCTAAAGGACGAGTCGTGTGAGAGCGGTTGCACAACTACGTGGGGGTGTAGAAACTGAATGGCAACAGGGGTGGGCGGTGCAACAACAATACAGGTGGTAGAGAGAAACAGAAACATGTTATGGGAGGGATGAATGGGTGAGAGAGAATGTCGTGGGAGGGAGAGGAGAGTTCTAGGGTGGGATGGTGTGCCAATGTTCTAAGAGGTGAGTCGTAGAAAGGGAAGAAGAGAAAGGGATAGTGGATGTCATATGACTTTTTTTAGTAAATAATTTTGAGCCTTTAGATGTAACTAAAAATGGATGGATGAGATTCAGAGTAAGTGTTTAAAGTTACTCTTGGGATCACATATGAATGATCAATATTAGAACATAAAGTAGTGTGAGTTTTTAAAGTGACCATATTACCATTGACCAACTTTCGTATATAGGTCCAAAGATCAGAAGGAAAAGAGATAGGGGGCATAACCAATGTTTTAAAAGTAGGTCTAACTAGAGGACCAAAAATGAGGATGGTTCAAGTGACATTTTTTATATGAGAGTGATAGGAGTAAATATGGGTCATATACCATACATGGATGGTTAAAATTAAAGGTCATTTAATAGTTTTAAAATGTCACTTGACCACTTAAAAAAGTCACATGACTTTGTATTTTAATCTTGACCATTTAAAGTTGGGGATCCAATGGCTATGATATAGTCCTCTCATTCTCACATAAAAAAAAAAGGGAATGTATCAAGTCTTTTTTTTTTTACTTTTGGTAGGCCAATGTTAGTAAGTTAAATGTTATGTTAGTTTTCTCCTTTACCAGGGTTGGAACCCTGGACCTCCTGTTCCTTAACACCTTATACGGTTATACCCTTGGCTGAAACCAATTGAGCTACCCCCACCCGAGAATGTATCAAGTGAGTGGATTACTTTAATATGAGAGTGAGAATACTAAATTTAGATCTTTGGATCACACATGAAAGTTCAAGATTAGAACATAAAGTCATGTGTGAAGTTGACACAGGCAAACACAAGAAGGGGGGTTGAATTGTGTTTGTTAATAATTTTCGAAAACAACCTTTAAAACAATTTTTGCTCTCAAGGAGATTAGAAACAGAAGCAAGCATAAAGAAAAAGATCCTTTTTAAAATACTTTAACAAAAGCAATATCAAAACCCCTCGGTTAGTATGAAACAAATAAAGTTATAAGAGTTAAGAGATAGAATAATCACACAAGATGTTTTTATCCTGGTTCACTCTCTTCCAACCAAGAGTTACGTCCATTCCTTTCTACTTGAAGGATTTTCTCCACTATTTCCCGAATAGATTACAACCAAGTATTCAACACCTCTCTAGGCTACAAGTATTTCTTTCTTACCAAGCCTCTTCAGGCTCTAACTCTAACAAAGAGATTTAATGTTTGATCTTCTTAACTCATTATGTGTGAGGATATGACAGTTTAAGATCAAATGAATATTTTCACAATATTCAAACTAAGAAATACCGACACTTTCTCTCTAAAGAAATATGAGTATTAGTGATTGTATTTTTACAAAAGTTGAGCCCGTAAGGTTGTGCAATCAATAGTTCTTGTTTTAGTATCTCAGGTCTTCTATTTAAAGTGGCATTCTCCTTCACTTGTATTTCTTCGACGGTTACTTTAAATAATTTCGTTTAGAGATAGCATTTAATGCATGATATCCGTTGTGACTGATAGCTTGATTGTGGCAGTTCTGAATAGTACTCTTGGTTATCGAGGTAGCATGAAATTGGAGGTTCACTCCTCTGAGTATTGCAGTTTGAGAACTTGTTGTTCCTCCTTTGTGAAACAATCCAGCTTTTTCAGCCATAAAGTTGTCATCGTACATATCGTTTTGCAGTATCTTATTGTACGATTCTGCTTTTTGCATTTCTTGATGGTACTATGTTTCTTTTACAACAAGGTAAAATATTAAAGCAGATAGGACAATAGTGAAGAACAAATATTCTATTGAAATAAATATCAATCATTTGAAATAAATTCAAGAGATTCGGATAGCATTTATTTATTTCTAAGATGGAGCTCGTCTACTTTAAGAAACTCCGTCTACTTAGTTATATGTGAGACTAAGTTTATTTTACTCGTGTGATGACTTGGCATATCCTCTTATCTATCAAGTCTTTGGACTTACTATTCCTCAATGAGTTATAAAGTTCTCCGTCTAGTGATGTGGCAGTTAGAGCTCATCTACTAAATTACTATATTTTTCAGTTCATTTACTTCTACTAATTACTTCCGTCTGCTTACGTGGCAAGATGGATGCGCTTATTATCAAGTCTTTGAACTTGCCGTATCTAACAAGTTATTTTGGTATTCGTCTAGCAAACATTTAGAGCCTCGTTCACTTAAGAAAATTAGTCTACTCAATTAAATAAACAAGTAACTTTACCAAAGTATTTGAGCAGCCCGTCTACAAGGGTGGACGCGTATTCTTTCAATGAAAACTTATTCCATGTTTATTTTACTTATATTAAAGTATTCCTGCATAACTGAAAGCACATGATAAATCTCAACTAATACTTTTCCAAGCAAATTTAATCATTTTGTTAGCATCAAAACTTAGAGATTATTAAATCCAAAACCACTTTGGTTCCAAGAATCTCCCCCTTTTTGATGATGATAAAACTAATTAAATTTGAAAAGCAAAGTCTAAGAGAGCTTGCAGGGCTCCCCCTAAAACAAAGCATTCAAATAACTAAGCAGAAAAAGTATATGAAAAACAACTGCATATAAGCTAACAGATAGGTGCAACAGCTTATCATACTTAGAATATATATATATATATATATATATATATATATATATATATATATATATATATAAAAGAATAAATAAGCATAGTCAGCAGATATCAAAGCAAATAAGCAAACATAAGTATCAGAGCAGTTAGCAAGTCGAAGAGAATATGCAAATGTAGACCAATATGAGCTTTTCAAAACTGACTTTTTATATATAAATATAAACAAATCTCTTTTCTTTCCTTTCTCCCCCTTTTTGTCATCATTCAAAAAGGTAAAAGGAGTGGATCATCATCGTCAATATAAAAAGATAAAAGGTTAAGTTTAGGTAGGAGGAGGTGGTAGAGGTGGAGGGTTTTGAGTTTGACTTTTCTTGAAGTCCATGAGGAATTCCAGCATTTTATTCACAACTTCTAAGGTTGGAGCCATTGAAGTTTGAACTTGCTGTTGGACATCCTCCTTAATCTTCTCAATCATCTTTTCAACCTTCTCATCAACTATCTTGCCAACCCTTTCATCAACTATTTTTCCAAGAACCTCTTCAAGATTAGATGGTAGAGCCTGTTGCCTTGAGCTTTCAGCAGACTCTTGAAATGTGCTTAGTGTTCTTGAATGATCTAAAGGGTGCATCACAACTAGATCTAAAGGTTGAGAAGATTGTTTTTCTGATGAGCTCTGATTGTGAATGGATTCAGCTGTATCTTCTAAAACAACGGTAGTGGCAATTTGATCAGGTTCTTCCACAATAGTTTCATCTGCAATAGGCTCTGAAGTAGGTGGAGGGATCACTGAGACTTCTTTTGCCCATCTGATGGGGTAGATGAATTTCACATTTTTACTGTTTATAGGAAGTCCCCAGAGGTCTTTATAAATCATATATCTGAAATTTGAAAGACCACACTTTCCTCTGACCTTAGTAATTCCTTTCTTCTCTTCATCAGTCAGTCCAGAGGAAGATGCCTCTCCGTTGCAGTGGATAATATGAGATTTCCAGAAATCAGCAGCTCGATGTTCATTGATCAACTCAATGGATTCAGTATGCAAAAAGAAATCCAACATTGAGTAGTCGAACGTTTCTTGGTTCAGATCAAGCATTGCTGATTCAGATTCAGGCATGACTCCTTTGAATCTTCTATTTTTCTTGTCTTTGTCCTTATTCGGATCTACCATTGGTAGTCTTGGACAGATTTTGTAAGGCATAATTCCAACTCTCACTACAACAGATTAGACTTTTAATAACGCACCTTTTATAGCATTTCCGTGTGGAAATGCTATTAAAAGTGATGGGGGGACTTTTAATAGTGTTTCCTTTAGAAAACGCTATCTTAGGTATCACCTAAGATAGCGTTTCCGTGTGGAACCGCTATTAAAAGTGCCACTTAGGAAACGATAACGGTTCCACACGGAAACGCTATCTTAGGTGATACCTAAGATAGCGTTTCCTAAAGGAAACGCTATCTTAGGTGCACACCTTTAATAGCATTTTCATGCGGAATTAAACGTGGGACCTTTGTTTTCTTCCCTCTTTTTTCTTGCT
Organism: Sophora flavescens; assembly: GCA_030762895.1. NCBI lineage: Eukaryota > Viridiplantae > Streptophyta > Magnoliopsida > Fabales > Fabaceae > Sophora > Sophora flavescens. The sequence continues at coordinate 213,421,655 of CM061063.1, forward strand.
CTCTTCATTCCACTCGACACACACAGCCCCAACCCTACTGTCGTTGCCATCGCGGGAACCCTTATTTGCCACCGTCACCACTGGTGTTGTTGACCATCCCGCCGCCGCCGCTGCTGTTGTTGACCATCCTGCAGCCGTCACCGCCCGTTCAAGCCCTTCCTTCTTCCATCGCCTTTTCCTCTTCGCTGTTTGGTAAGTCCCCTTGTTTCTCTTTTTTTCTCCCTTGTTGGAAAGGATGCTTATTATGACATTACTCTTGGTTTTTTTATCTGTCTTACTGAACCTCTGCTTGCATTATAATCATACGCATCATGTAAGTGTGATACATTATATAAATACTTTGTTTGGTTGCTGAGAAAATGGACGGATAGAGACAGAAAGAGAGGATAATGTTATTATTTTTTGAAAAATTATAGTAGTATTGCATTTGTTCTCTTTGAAAACAATAGTGTGAATGAGAGCATGGCTGGTGGACAATTGTTCAATTTCAATCCTCTGAGAGTCGGAAACAGAAACAGGGGAAGATTTTTCAAAAACTTCAAAATGCTTCAATTTCAATCCTATGTTTGCTATGCTGGCTTTAATTGGATTTTGGATGCAACAGTATTGGTCACTTTGTTTGCTTAGATTGATACTTATGCGATGGGCTTGAACTAGTGTGATGCACTAACTTAGTGTCCCCCTTCTTTTTGTTTACTTGTATGTCAGGTTCTATATAAAAGCAGATGTGATAATCGACTAAATGAGATTACAGAAAGGGCATCTGCAGATAAGCGTGAGGTATGATCCTTTTTCTGAAAATGTGATATAAGTTTAAGATGTGAAAATAATTAGCTCTCATTTGGTGGAATGTTACAGGCAGAGACATTGGGCAAGAAATATGAAGAGAAATTCAAACAAGTAGCTGAAATAGCATCCAAAATGACTGTTGAAGAAGCTAAATTTCGTGATATACAGGTAATTAGAAGTTCTACATTATTTGTTGATGGATAGTGAGATAGGCTATTTGTAAGAGGTGAGAGTTACTGACTGATTATGTTATAAATAGCAAGCTTGTATTTAATTTTGGGCTTGAGCAGCTACTCATTGTAATCTTTGTTGATCTTAGTGTTTCTTCTCTCTGCTTTGCTTGTGGAGGAAGGCCTGTAGTACACTGTTGGTTGAACCACTTGAAATTCTGTGTTTATATATTTTGCCCCTGTTCCTTGTTTGTGCACCTTATTACAACAGCTTGCCTGTTCAAACATAAGCAGTGGTGATAAAGTTATGTTGAATCCTCTCCCTGCTAAAATGATGTTTTGTATTTTCTCCTGCCAATGGATTTACTGCTTTAAGGATTCTTGGTTTCACCCTTGAGTCCTTGACACATCTCTTGGTGAGTTCATCCTAACTCTAGGTAAGCTCTTAGAAGTTATGTAGAGCTCTCGGCACAAGATTCTAAGCTAGAGTGTAATGTTAGAGTCTTAAGCTATAGATCCTTTCGTGCACAGTTCTTTGGGATTGGCAATTTTTTTCCTAGATTCTTGTGGGTTTTAACTCATGGTGATGGGTACTTATGCTGAGGGGCGTGGGGTGGGGGGTTGAATTTGTTTGCCCCAATGATTTTCAATTTCTTTTTTGATAGATTGATATTGAGATATTCTATATTTTTTAAAAAGAAGTATTTTGAGGTTCTTTGGGGTTCTTTACTTTAACTATATAATACGAGAGATTTGTTTTTGGTAGTTTGAAGTTACAAATGTGGAGTTTCAGTTGGATTGGATGATAAATGTAATAATGCTAAAATTAGAATATGAATTTCTTGGCAAGTGGTTGTCATCTTTTGTTTGCTCACAGTCCTTGTTGTTCAGTAGTTGTTGGACAATACATATGTTATGATTTGTAAATTGATCATAGTGCAGTCAGACAAATAGACATAGTTGCTTTTACTCTTCTAGTCTTCTTGAATGGTATTTTGCTTTAAGTTAATTGATTGGATTGTAAATTGATCTTTTAGAATAAAATCTACTGCTGCTATTTTTAAGTAAGCATATTTGACGATAAGCTGGTATGGTGTATCGAATGACAACCTTTAATATGTAATCATTCTGCATGCATAGTCTATTTCCTTAGGAGCCTTAACTGCTACCTTTTCCCTCGAGAGACTGCAATTTGTACCTATTTCTGTAATGAGACTATGAGAGTTTTTACCGTTGCAACTTATGTCAAAGACTTGTGTTTTGGAATATCAACATTCTTTAACAAGCTTTTAATAGATAGTATAGTTTTTATGATCAGTTTAATGCTGTTTTTCTTTATTTCGTCAGTTGCAAAATTGGTTTTATTGATGAAACTTCTTTTCAATGTTATCGAACATTGAGTTAGAAGTTGAATTGATTGAATGTTGAGGTTTGGTTTGGACACTAAGAGGCATCATATGGCATAAATACTATTAAAAGTGATGGGGGGACTTTTACCTTGAAAAAAAGGATATATTGAAGGCCTTTCTTGTGTTTGCAGGAAAACAAGAAGATAGCATATGCTAAGCTTGCAAAAGATTTTCAGGCAGTATTGAAGGAATTCAAGAAGGCACAGCGTCTTGCAGCTGAGAGGGAAACAGCTTACACTCCTTTTGTTCCACAAGTAGTTCTTTCATCCAGGTGAGGTGAGTTTATGGAAGTTTCTTTTATGCTCCTTATGCTGAGTTGAAGTTGATACAGAAATATTATGATGTTGTTGTAAGGTGTCCTTGGTACTAGGACGGTGTCATGGGAATCTAACAAATCTGATTAATCTTTTAAACACACTTAGTATTCTATCTTATGCAATTGTTAATGGAATGTTGTACTCTGTAATGATATGATAGAAAACTGAAGATAAGTACAGTTTTATTAACTTTCTTTCAATGCTCCTCATCCTCTCCTTGAACATAAAAGATACAACAGGTTCTTCAAGGGACCTGAAACTGCTACACTGATCCTTTCCTTTACCCAACTGAATACCCCCCTCTCTCCCATCTTTCCCTTTTGATGCTTCCCCACTAATACATGCCCCTGTCCACACTCAATTTGCCATGCGAAAAGCGGTAAATGATTTTCATTCCTTTCATTCCTTTAATCTGTATACATTGCATGTAGACAAAGCAACCACTCTAAACTCAAAGTAAATATGTTTAATAAATATTTTTGTAGATCGGGAAAGCATGGATCGGAAATGGATGTACGCCAATCGTTTAACGAAGGAGTATGAGGATGGGGTGAAAGAGTTCATTAGGTTTGCAGTTCGGCATGCGGAAAACCCTAGTACAATCATATGTCCTTGTTTAGATTGTTGTTATGCAAGGCGAGTTAGAGCAGCCGATTTGGAAGAACATTTAGTGTGTAATGGAATCGATCAAAGTTATACATGTTGGACAAAACATGGTGAGACAAGAGCTGAGTCTAGTGAAATGAGGAATCGTGTGAGATATTCATCATACGATACCGACACAAATACTTATGAGGGCGATCGTTTTGAAGACATTGCAAATCTTTGTTGAAGAGGATCTTCGGGATTGTCCTCAAATGTTTGAGAGGTTGGTAAGTGATGCAGAGCAACCATTGTATGATGGTTGTACTAAATTCACAAGATTGTCGGTGATGTTAAAGTTGTATAACTTGAAATCGGGCAACGGATGGACTGATAAGAGCTTTACGGACTTACTCACACTATTGAAAGACATGTTGCCAGAGGATAATGTGCTTTCTAGTCGGACATATGAGGCTAAACAAATGTTACGCTCTATTGGCATGAGCTACGAAAGGATACATGCTTGTCCTAACGATTGCATTTTATTTCGGAATGAATATGCATCGTTAAAGATGTGTCCTAAATGTAATGCCTCACGATATAAGAAGAAAGAATCAGATCCAGAGAAGGTTGTGTGGTATTTTCCCATAATACCCAGATTTAGGCGCATGTACCGTAGTTCAGAAGATTCAAAGCACTTGACATGGCATGAGGATGAAAGGATCAAAGATGGCAAGCTGCAGCACCCGGCAGATTCTCCTCAATGGAAGAAATTTGATCATGATTATCCTGATTTTGGGCAAGAATCAAGAAACCTACGACTTGCATTGGCATCTTGGATTTAACCCGCATGGTGTTCAAAGTAGCTCTCACAAGACATGGCCTGTGATTTTGGTGATTTATAAACTATCCCCATGGCTATGCATGAAGCGCAAATTTATGATGTTATCTATGTTAATTTCTGGGCCCAAACAACCAGGAAGCGATATAGACGTCTATTTGACTCCTTTGATTGAAGACTTGAAACAACTGTGGGAGACAGGTGTGGAGGTGTATGATGGGTATAAGGAAGAAAGTTTCAATTTGAGAGCTATGTTGTTTGGCACAATTAATGATTTTCCAGCCTACGGTAATCTGTCGAGGATATAGCATCAAGGGTCAGTGTGCATGCCCTATATGTGAAGAGGGTACAGATTGGATGCGGTTAGAACATTGTAATAAGAATGTCTTTCTTGGGCATCGTAGATTTTTGCATCCAAGTCATCATTACGGTGGTGGAGAAAGGCGTTCAATGGGAACTCGGAAGAAGGTAGAGCTCCTTCACCGTTGACGGGTGATCAACTTTTTGAAAAGGTAAAGGATTTGAATATCCAATTCGGTAAACCTTTTGCGAGAGATATTGTCACAAGAGGGTGGAAGAAAAGGTCGATTTTCTTTGAGTTGCCATATTGGAAATCATTATATGTAAGACATTTCCTCGATGTGATGCACGTTGAAAAAAATATCTCGTGATAGTGTCATTGGTACGTTACTCAATGTGCCAGGGAAGACTAAAGATGGCATCAATGCAAGGTTGGACTTGGTTAGTATGGGAATAAGAAGAGAATTGGGACCGACGAAGAAGGGTAAAAGTACATATCTTCCTCCCTGCTTACACTCTATCTAGAAAAGAAAAACTATTTTTTGTAAGTTTCTTGAAGGAGTTAAGGTTCGGAAGGGTACTCTTCAAACATTAGGAACCTCGTATCGATGAAAGATCTCAAGTTAAAAGGTCTAAAGTCCCACGATTGTCATGTTCTCATGGAGCAGTTGATACCCATTGGTATACGGTCTATTTTACCTAACAAAGTGCGGGGGCCTTAACTAAACTCTGTTTCTTCTTCAAGGCAATTTAAAGCAAAGTGATTGACCCTGGGAAGTTGCCATCATTGCAAAGAGAAATTGTTGTGACTTTATGCGAGCTTGAGATGTACTTTCCACCTTCATTCTTTGACATAATGGTTCATCTAACCATTCACCTTGTTAGAGAGACACAACTGTGTGGGCCAGCTTATATGAGATGGATGTACCCGATTGAGCGTTATATGAAGATATTAAAAGGGTATGTGAAAAACCGATCACGACCAGAAGGTTGTATTGTTGAATGGTATATTGTCGAAGAAGTTGTTGAACTCTGTACCGAATACCTATCCAATGCTGATTCTATAGGGCTGCCAAAGTCTCGTCACACATGGAGAATGATGGGGCAAAGAATTACTGGAACTGAAATAGTGACTATATCAAGGACAGAATGGGAGCAAGCACACTTATATGTTCTGCACAATGCCGATGAGGTTGAGCCATATGTTGAAAAACACAAGGACATGCTCAAGAGTTTGTATCCAAATAAGAATCAAAATTGGCTAACTAGAGAACACAATCGTTGTTTTATAACGTGGCTAAGAGATCACATTTATGCAGAGTTGATTTGAAAATGCTACTTGATTTCAAATAGATTGAGATGGTTAGCCAAAGGTCCAAGTTTACATGTCTTCTCTTACCACGGTTATCAAATTAATGGGTACACATTCTATACAAAAGAACAAGATGGTCGGAGTACAATGCAAAACAGTGGTGTGACTCTTGTAGCCCAGTCGATGCATATCTCAAGTGCCAAAGACAGAAACCCGATATATGCAAATATGTCATATTTCGGCGTCCTTGAACGCATATGGGAGTTGGATTACACAAAGTTTAAGGTTGGTGTGTTTGGTTGTAAGTGGGTTGACAATAATAACGGTGTTCAGATTGATGAGTCAGGGTTCATGCAGGTGGATCTTAATAGGGTGGGGTATAAAGATGAGCCTTTTATATTAGCATCTCAAGCTCAACAAGTGTTCTATGTCACTGATCCAGCTGATATGAAAAGGTCCATTGTTCTTTTGACTAACAAAATAATTACTAATATTGATGATCAAGACCATGGAGATGTTGATATTGAAGATGATCCTTTCGCCGGGACATTACAATCACTTGAGATTGATCCAACTAGGGATGATGGTATGTATATGAGAGATGATCATGATGAGGGGCTTTTGGTCAATCCACCATTTCGTACTAATAAAGGACAAACAAATCTCAATCCAATGAAGAAAAGAAAAAGGTTGACTTAAACATGTATGTAGTGTTTGTGTTTAAATGAACTTTCTGATCCTTTTATATTATAGTTAGCATCTTCCCAGGTAATGCTAGTGTTGATTTTGTTATCAATTGTTGTTTTATATTTTGCATCAATTAATATTATATTAATGTCCATTGATGTTTTACTTGTGTCTAATATTTTTGTAGGTAAATGGCATCTTCAAGTAATTCTAGTGCTGCCAAAGCGACGAGACGTGGGCCAACAGTTATGAAGGCGGTCATCCGCGCTAGGAGTAAAGGACAAAAATTTGAGGTAATTTACTTACTAATCTAAGGATTTCATAATGTTGTTTGATATCTAGATTTAATTACTTTATTATTTTTATTAGGTTGAATGGAATTATTTGGACCAACCAATTCGTGCTAATGGTAAAATATTGAAGAGTTACATTGGGGCCGTTGTTCGGCAAACGGTCCCAATTATTTGTTCTAATTGGAAGGATGAAGCTTTGGATGCTTTCAAAGAGAGCATATGGGCTGATGTACAGGTAATTGTTAAAATTTATGAATTATATTGTAAACTATGTAAACATACTTACTTTGACACGTTGTTTATATTGTTTTGCAGATGTCTTTTAATGTTGATGAATCTCGGAAAAAATTTGTACTTCAGGAAGCTGGTAACCTACATAGGGCATTCAGAACTAGATTGACCAAAAAATTTCTAAGAGATGCCAACCGGAGTATCATAGAGGAACCTCCATCACAATATACACACATATCAAGGGATGAGTGGATAGATTTTATAGCAATACGCACAGGAGATGCTCGATTCCTGGTATGTTTAATATCACGTTAGTCCTTATAATTATATGTATACATACATATGACATTAACCATGTATTAATATTACTTATATGTGTCTGAATAGAAATTAAGAAATGAAAATCGCAACAGAGCGTTAGATCCTGCATGCCCTTACAAAGCATCACGTAAGGGGTACGCTGACATTGAGGATGAATTGGTATGTATATATATATTTAACTGCATGTGTGGTAAATATGAATTTTAAACTGTTTGGTTAATATATATTATCTCAATATACAGATGCAGGAGGCGGGGCCAGAAGTTAAGAAAATTAAACGCCATAATGTGTGGAGGAAAGCCCACGAGAACAAGGCGGGTGTAATTGACAACAAAAATACGCAGACCGTGTGGAATAAATGTGTTAGTAGACTAACGTTTACATTTTCATTTGTTATTTTCTTATGATAATATATAATAATTTTAACATTTGCATTTCACCAATAACTATGTGTCAGGAGGAACTCATCACGATCTGCGATAGAGGGAGAGATACAAGATTTTGGTCGCCAGGATATTCTTGCTAAAGCCCTAGGTGTGGCAGAGAACCCTGGTCATGTTAGGGGTGTGTGTTTTGGCGTCTCTCAAAAAGACTACTTCCCACCTGAAGGTCGTGCAAAACATAACTCTGAAACGAAAAGGTGGGAGACATTGGTGTCTCAACTCTCAGAAAGATTGAACATTTTGGAAGAAAAGCTGAAAAAAAAAGGAGGATGAGGAGAGGCAGGCTAATTTCACAGCCCCAGCAAGCGTCAAAGATAGTTGCACTCTACCATCAGGCTTCCAGAGGTAATGCATGCCTTTTTTTTTTACTAGTATTGCATTCGCAGTTAAATACATTCAATTGGATTCCTTAATTCACAGCTTATTCATCTATCATTGGATTAGGGTGTCAACTCATGTCAGCTATATTTATCAACCCCAAACTATCGTATGGTTGGTATGGGTAAATTATACAATGAGCCGGGTGTTACACTGCACACTAGACCAGTACCCCTTAACCATGTGAAAGTTGGAGTTGATATTGCAACTGAGGGGGATGCGCCATTGCCGATACCTATCGATGGTGCAGATGTAATGACAGTAAGAGATGTAATAGGTACTTATGTGGCATGGCCAATTGATCTCGTGGTTGTAATTAATATGGTATGTAATTGCATTTTTCCACCTTTTCATATACGGCATATATTTATTACATTAGTTGATTACTAACTGGCATATTGAAATGCAAAATTTCCAGGCACCTGCAAAATCTAAAGGCAAGGGCAGAGTGTCTGGATATACAAAGGAGTCAATTACAACCCCAGAAAATAAAGGAGGCAACTCTGAGGCCAACCCTCCTACAGCTGGTTCAACTACAATTTCTCTGGAATATTTGAATTTTCTTAAAATACATGAACGAAAGAATATGAAAAATGATGACCAATTGGACATAGAGATGGAACAAAATATTTTTGGTCAGCATATCATTGAGATGATCAATACTGAAAATATCAGAGAAATTGTAAATCATGAATGGGTATCTGCCTCCGTTATTTCCGTATATATCAGGTACTAAATCAGGCTTAAAGTGTACAATATTTTTTTAGTCTTTCCATTTAAATATTGATGTCATTGGTGTAATCCATTTTTATATTTTAATTGAAGGTATTTGTATGAAGAATTGTTGCTTCCAAAGGAAAGAACGAGGAGGTTTCTGTTCTTGTCCCCACACCAAACAAATACATACGGCTACTTCGGGAGGGATTCACAGACAACGTATATAGCTGACCGGTTTGCAACTAAAGAAAGAGAATATCAGCCCTTGTTTTTAGCGCCGTGCAATGTTGGGTGAGTCGCTTATCCTATAGGACTGAATTCACAATAATGAATTACATAAAAGTTGAGGTGCTTAGGATTTGTTATCTCAACATTTTTGTAGGAATCATTGGGTGCTGTGCGCGATAAATATTCTTGAAGAGATTATTTACTATCTGGATCCCTTGAATGTTGATCCTAGGGGTCACCCAGAATTAAAGAATCGGTTCGATAAGTAAGCATGCTTTTATATTTCTGATTTTCTATGATTCTGTCGAATGGCTTCCATGGTAGATACATGTTGCAAGTTGTCATGGTCCTAATGTGCTTTTGATTTTTGACATTAGAATAACTGTGTTGAATTGACATATACTGGGTTGTGGCTGTTGTGGTTCAAAATAAAAAAAAGCATGCGTGTGTTTGTGATGATTGAAAATATGTTCCTTAATGAAGTCTGTTTGATTTTGTGTTAGTGCTTTGCAAGTTTATCGTGTAAATATCGGAGCTAAGGTGCCGCGTTTAAAGGCAACCAACATTAAATGGATTCAGATAGAGGTATATTTGCAAAAACTTAATGCGCAATTAGATAAAAAAACTATATTGATTTACTATTTTATTTTTTATAGTGCCCAAGACAACCCAACAGTACAGATTGTGGGTACTATGTCATGCGTTTCATGAAGGAAACTATCTTGCAGAACCAAGTTAAAATACCAATGGCGGTATGTTGTTTACTTAGCTTTTAACTGTGACTGTTCAAATGTTTTAGCAATTGTAACTTCATTTATTTAATTTTTATGTCGCAGTACTTCCCTGACTTCAAATGCTCCACATACTCCACTGCTCAACTATCTGAAGTCAAGGAAGATTGGTGTCGCTATATTGTTGAAAAGTTCGTTTGATTATGTCAAATTGATCACAGTAGTTGCAGCAATACTCATTGGTATGTGAATAATGCTTTAGATTTCTAACTAGAGATCCACATCAACAGTAGTTTCTCTTTATCTATATCCTCAGATTGATAAAAGTTCAAATCTTACTTATTATTTCTGTTATTCTTCTTCATCAACAAAGTAATGCATGTTACAAGTGTATTTCCTAAGGGTATTTGATTATTGCCCCCTGCTGTTTTTTTTGTGGTTGCAAGTGATGTGAAAAACAATAGCTTGATTGGAAGTATTCCTGAAAACATAGGCAAGCTATCTTGCCTTCCGTGGTCCTGTATGTAATCCAACCTGAATGTCGGACTTTTCTATACCTTGTCTTGTATTATTTGTAACCTCTTTAATGTCCTCCCTTGATTTCGTGGATTTATCCTACAACCGACTAAATGGAGAGATACCATACAATATTGGATTTTTGCAAGTAGCAATCTTGTATGTGTTGCATGATCCTTTATAACCTATTTCAATTTTTAATAAGAAGGATATTTGGTCTTCCACTTCCCTTCTATGGGAATTTCTTGATGGATTTGTTTGATTTTTGTAGGTCATTGCAAGGCAATAAACTCTCTGGGCATATTCCGTCTATGATCGGTCTCATGGAAGCACTTGTTGTTTTGTAATTAAGCATTGTTAGTTAGCAGTTTCTGAAACAAATTTAATGAAGTTTCATTGTTGACTTGAGGTTTTGGATGATGTTAAAACTGGGAAGCTTTAATATTATGAATCAGTTGCTTCTATAATATGTATATGATCAGTGTGCATGGCTGAAATATATGAAGTTTGCGGATTCCCTTATATACTTGGTTCCTTAATTTTTCTCCCTAATTTTATGCATCTTTTTGCATATACATATTTACTTCAGAAGTACAGTGGAAGCAAGGGAACATTTGTATTGACTGCAACAATTGTGGTTTTTTGGTGTAGTTCAATATGCAGGAATGGATGTAAAAGTTAAGAAATATGTAAAATTAAAAAAAAAAGGGGGAATAGATAGCGTTTGTTATTAACAAACGCTATCTAAAGTCAGACTTTAGATAGCGTTTCCGTGTCCAAACGCTATCTAAAGTCACCTATTAATATCACTTCCTAAATGCTATCTTTGCTAACGAGTTTTAATAGTGGTAGCATAGATAGCGGTTACAAACGCTATTAAAAGGCATACGGAAACGCTATCTAAAGTCTAATCTGTTGTAGTGTCTGGTTGCTTCATTATGTCTCATCCAGGATGGAGGGACAAAATGCGTGGCTCTATCAACTCTGAAATGATTGAATTCCCACTTCAGCATTTCATAGATGAGCTGATCCAGAAAGAAGTCAGAGGCCCTCCCATAGACTCTGGGATGCTCAAAAGACACCTATTTTGTGCCCCTTGGCATGATCATGGGAACATTCTTTGAGGATCTTGCTCTACGCTCAGGGATGATAGGAAGATTTTTCCTATTGGGACCAGTCTCCCAAACAGGTATGATATGTCTCTCAACTCCATCAGTGATGGGTATGAAAGGAGGAGTTTTGACAAGGTTAGGGTAAATTGTTCTTGGGGGGGGGGGGGGGGGGATTTGTTTAGGGGTAGGTGAGTGACTAACGGTCCTAAGTTGTTGTGCATTTGAGAAGGCACATTTTTGATTAATTTACAATCAGGATGAGGTCGGTAAAGGGGTTCAACAGGTGGGCTGACTTCTTCATCATACTCAGGTAGAGGATACCATCTGTTAGGAATGTGTTCGGGTTCAGGTTGGTGATAGTGAAACAGAACTTTCCATTCTCTTTTTACCTTGTCCCAATCCTCATATTTGCCATTATAAAGAACAGAAGTTGGGGTGAAGGGAAATAAGGTTCTCAAGGGTTTAGGGAAATGAGCACCCCGGGAAATGCCATCATCTAGTTGATTGAACCAGGGATCATCGGCAGTGATAATAGGTTGAAATTATGGGGTGACTATTTGTGTTGGTTGAGGTGAAATGGGTGTGGGAATGTACACATCATCTGGAGTGGAGACAAGCACATCATCAATCCTAGTTTCTAAACGAGATACTAAGGCATCTACTGCTATTTGAACAGGATCACTAGCAGAGATGGTTATCTTAGAAGTCTTAGTTGATCTGGATTTTCTTGCTGGTTGCCTTCTAGGTTTTGTTGGAACAGGCACAACGACCTCAAAGAAGAAGAACAGCGGTCTTTTGCTTCTTCAGAATTGTACTGATAGGAATGTTGTCCTCATCAGCTTCCTCATCTTCATTATATGAGAAGATAACTCTTCTTTGATTCTTTGCAGTAGGAGCATCAGAAGGTTCCCTGATATCGATGCCACCTGCTGGTCTTTTGGGGGCAGGCTTCCTTGTTGTAGTGGTCTTTTGCCTAGTTACTCTTTTTACTCCTAGGACTTCTGCATTGTTTTGTTCCACCATCTCTTCTTTAGTTTTCATCAACTCCTCAGTCTTGGACATTGCAGCAGCAGCATAGGTACCGAGGTTCATGTTGGCTATATTCATTTTACCAAAGTCTGCAGCCGACATTGGTTTTTCAGTTAATATCCTAGCTTGCTCCTCAGGAGTCTTTGCAGCAAGAATCTCATGAATTCCTTGAGCCTTGAAAATCTTGGAAAGAAGATGGCAAAAAGGAAATGCTGAGAGTCTTTTGTTGTTCATCACAGCATCTCTGAATCTTTCGTACAGAATTCTTGGAAGATTGATCTTTGTTTCGGTGAGAAGATGGCAGAGGCAGAATTTGTGCAGAGAGGAGAGGTTGTCTTTGGATCCAACCTTATGAAGAAACACCTTGTTAAGAAGCTGATGAAGGATGCGAACAATGTCCTTCATTTCAACAGCCTTCCAAGTGTGAGTTCTGACTGTGTCTTCTTTCATGAGACAGACTTCAATGGTCTCAGAGCCACCCAAATCCTCTTCCCATGTCTCAGTAAAAACTAAACCCTCCTGAGCATAGAAAATTGCATCAGCAATAGTCTTCTTCGAGACTAAAATGTTCTTTCTTAACACCATTGAGAAAAAGTCAGTATCAGTCACTTGGACATTTCTCCATAAATCCCTAATCATGTTGGGAAAGACAGAGACTTTCTCCGTGAAGAGTCCTCCCTACCCGGCTGCATTAACATATTTGCTTATGTCTAAGCTGTAGTCTTGCAGCACTCCAAGGTTGAAATGATGCTCTATTGCCAAGTTGAGCTTGTCCACGTTAAAGGTTGAAGAAGAAGCCATTTTAAGTGATCAGAGAGCTTAGGGTTTGAAAGCAGAGAGAGAGAGAGATAGCTCGAGAGATTAGAGAAGTGTAAAGTTTTTGAGAGGGAAAAATGTTACTTATAAAGGAATTTTGAATCTCAAAGGTTAAAAAAAAAATTTGACATGACATGTCATTATGATAAAACGGTGTTGGTAACTTGGAACTATAAAAAAGTCTTGATGGGATTGATGGAAGTACTGACTCAGCAAAGAGAATAAAGGATAAATTTGTCTTGAGACAAAATAAATGCATTTATTAACACATTAAAAAAATATGCTTAAACATAAGCAGATGTGGACTCGTCTGAAACTATACAATGGATGCGGTAACCGGTATTAGTGGACGTGTGACATGGACGTGCAATACAATATGCAATAGACGCACTACTTTTAATAGGTATTAGACGAGCATAGGTAGTGGACGCAAAACAAATTTATCTCAAGGCTAGACTCCTAATTTAATCCACACATATCATATTAAGATGCTTCCTAATAAAGATAAATCTGTTATCTGCAAGAGGTTTAGTAAAGATATATGTCCATTGATGGTCAGTATCTACAAATTGAATATCAAACAGACATTTTTGCACATAATCCCTAATAAAATGATGTTTAATCTCTATGTGCTTAGCTCTAGAATGCAAAATTGGATTCTTAGATAGATTTATTGTAGCAGTATTATCACACAAAAGTGGTATATTACTTACAAACACATTGTAGTCCTCCAATTGATGTTTGATCCAGAGAAGTTGTGAGCAGCAACTTGCAGCTGATCTATACTCAGCTTCAGTAGTTGATAAGGCAATGGTACTTTGTCTTTTGCTTGACCGTGAGACAAGATTAGCTCCAATGAAGTGACATCCTCCACTAGTGCTTTTTATTTCAATTCTATCTCCAGCATAGTCAGCATCACATAAACCAACTAATATGTAATCTTCATTTTTCTTAAACCACAAACCAAGACTAGTAGTACCTTTTAAATATTTAAAAATTCTCTTAATTGCTGATAAGTGAGATTCTCTAGGATCAGATTGAAATCAAGCACATAAACATACACTGAATATAATATCAGGCCTAGACGCAGTATGATATAAGAGAGATCCTATCATACCTCTGTATACCTTTTGGTCTACCTTTTTTTCTTTATCATCTTTGTTCAGTATGGAAGTGGAGTTCATAGGAGTATTCATTGGTTTACAATCATCCATCTTAAACTTCTTCATAAGCTCTTTTGTATACTTGGTTTGGTGGATGATCACCTCGTCCATGGTTTGTTTTACTTGAATTCCAAGGAAGAATTTGAGTTATCCCATCATGCTCATTTCAAACTCTTTCTGCATTAATTTAGAGAATTCTTTGCATAGAAACTCATTAGTACCACCAAAAATAATATCATCAACATATATCTGTACAACTATGAAATTAGACTTAATGGATTTTCTAAATATGGTTGTGTCAACCTTTCCTCTATTGAATCCATTTTCCATAAGAAAGGAACTTAGTCTATCATACCAAGCTCTAGGAGCTTGCTTAAGACCGTACGAAGCTATCTTAAACTTATATACATGTTCGGGATGAGTTTCACACTCAAAACCCGAAGATTTCATAACATAGACTTCTTCATTAATAAAGCCAATTAGAAAAGCACTTTTAACATCCATCTGAAAAAGCATAATACTATGATGTGCAGCGAATGAAAGTAGAATTCTAATAGCTTCTAATCTATCAACAGGTGCAAAAGTTTCAGTATAATCTATACCTTCTTCTTGAGAGAAACCTTGAGAACCAAGTCTTGGTTTGTTTCTTATTTCCTTACCATTTTCAACAAGTTTGTTTCTGTAAACCTTCCAATTACTGATTTGTCTTTGGGCAATGGAACCAGAGTCCAAACATCACTTCTTTCAAACTGATTGAGTTCTTCTTGCATATCTAGAATCCAACCATCGTCCAGCAGAGCCTCGTCTACTGTCTTTGGTTCCAGCTCAGAGACTAGTGCAGAATTGTCTTGTTCTCTGAATATTGATCTGGTTCTTAGCTTGTCATTGGGGTTTCCAATGATCTGATCTTGTGGATGATAATTCTTGAAGTACCAAGATTTTTGAACTGTACCATGTTGAGAAGTGGAAGTTTTTGGTTGTTGAGTGGGGTGATCTTCTTGATCATCAACTTTTATCTCAGGTGAGTCTCCTGGAATGTTTAGATCAAGATCTGCAAATGTTTCATCTAGCTCTGATAGTTTTTTATCAGGCTGTTTATCATCAAACTTGACATGAATGCTTTCCTCTACTATTAGAGTCCTAGAATTATAAACTCTAAAGCCTTTAGATGTTTCAGAGTATCCTAGCAGTGTTCCATTATCTGTTTTAGCATCAAACTTACCAAGTTGATTTTTGGTGTTCAGTATATAGCATTTACAACCAAAAGGGTGAAAATAAGATATGTTGGGTTTTCGTCCTTTCCACAGTTCATAATGAGTCTTATTCAAGATAGGTCTAATGTATATTCTGTTCTGAATGTAGCAGGCAGATAATATGACTTCAGCCCAGAAGTGTCTAGAGACAGTTATCATTGAGCATAGTTCTAGCCATCTCTTGAAGAGATCTGTTATTTCTCTCTACCACACCATTTTGTTGTGGTGTTCTAGGTATTGAGAAGTTGTGAAGGATACCACTTTCTTCACATAACTTATGAAATAGCTCATTTTCAAACTCTCCCCCATGGTCACTTCTGATTGAAGTGATACACATGCCTTTTTCATTCTATACACGTTTGCAGAATACAGAAAAGACCTTAAAAGACTCATCCTTGTGAGTTAGGAACATAACCCATGTCCATCTAGTGTAATCGTATACTATGACAAGACCATATTTCTTACCACTGACAGAGGCAGTCCTTGTTGAACCAAAAAGATCAAGATGTAGCAACTCTAGTGGTCTATTGGCACTAACAACATCCATAGATTCAAAAGAACCTTTGACTTGTTTTCCCTTTTGACATGCATCATAGAGAGCATCAGTTTTGAACTTAAGGTTTGGTAGTCCTCTCACGAGGTTATGCTTGTTTAGCTTTGAAATTAATTTCAAGCTTGCATGACCTAGCCTTTTGTGCCAAATCCACCGCTCATCTTCAATGGACACTAAACATGAGACACTTTGATTTGAGAGGTCCTCTAAGTCAATCTTATAGAGATTGTTTTACCTTTTTGAAGTGAATAAAAGTGATCCATCATCTTTCTTGACAGTATACATGTTCTTATCAAAAGACACTACATATCCACTGTCACATAATTGACTTATGCTTAGTAGATTGTGCTTCAAGCCATTTACTAAAAGTACATTATCAATGGAGGGAAATGGATGTTTACCAATTTTACCTTTACCAATGATTTTCCCTTTCTGATTTCCTCCAAATGTGACCCAACCACCATCTTTGGGCTTAAGGTTTTGGAACATAGACCTTTCTCCCATCATGTGTCGTGAGCAGCCACTGTCCAAGTACCAAGACATCTGTTTTCTTCCTGTTGTTAAGCAAATCTGCAACAGGTATTATCTTAACTTTAGGTACCCAAACTAACTTGGGTCCTTTCTTGTTAGTTGTCACTGGACGAGTATGCTTAACATGTTTATTGTGTATGCATCTAGATGTAATATGCCCATTTTTTCCACACACTTTGCAAAAGGTGTTGGACGAGCTAGACTTAGCTTTGGTATATTTATTAGGAACTTTTGAAGCTCTATGCTGTTTAAGTAGTTTTGACTTTTTGTGAGATGCGTCTTGCTTCTCTTTGTCATAACCAAGACCAGATTTATCATAAGGTGACCTAGAGTACCTTAAAATGATACTAAGCTTATCTGAGCCACCTACAAGCTTTGATAGAGAATCAGTTAGATATGTTACATCTTGTTTCAGTTTTGCAACTTCACAAGAAACATCAGGTTCACACACCATTTTGCCAGCTAGACTGACAATCACTGATTTTAGTATGTTGTTTTCATTTTTGAGGTTTTGCTTCTCAGTGCAGACCCTATTATATTCTCTAGTCAGTTTAGGAAACTTCTTTTTGAGACTCTTATATTCTCGTGATAGTATAGACGACTCATGCAACAGTTCATCAAAAGCATTTTGAAGAGTGGACGGATCAGAGTCCATTACCTCAGCATCAGTGTATTCGCTTTCTGATGCAGTGTCTGCCATGAGACATATATTTGCCTCTTCCTTAGCTTCATTTTCTTCATCTGATGAAGACAGATCAAGATGCTCCCATGTAGCCATTAAGCCTTTATTCTTTTTGAAGAATTTCTTCTTATCCTTTAGCTCAGGGCAGTCATTTTTTAAATGACCAGGTTTCTTTCATTCAAAGCACAAGGGTGGACCTTTTTCCTAGGAGTCTGTTTTCTCCTTGGAAAACTTTTTGTGGAGTTGCTTCCTTCTGAAACCACATTTCTTTCTCCACATATGTTGAATCTTCCTGGAGATAAAGGACAATTCATCCTCATTTGATCCTTCATCATTATCAAAAGATTCAGACACATCTAATGACTCAGCAGCTTTGAGAACTTTTGATGAACATGCTTTCTTTGCCTTTAGGGAAATAGATTTTCCTTTTCTGGAATTTTCTTCTTCATTAAGTTCAAGTTCATGAACCTTGAGAGATCCAAGAAGCTCTTCCAGAGAGAGTGTATTCAGGTTTTTGGCTTCCTGAATAGCAGTTACTTTGGGTCTCCATTGCTTGGATAGGCTTCTCAGGATTTTTCTGACATGATCTCTATTTTCATAAACTTTTCCAAGAGATCTGAGACTGTTGGTGATGGTTTGGAATCTTCCAAACATTTGGTCTATTGTTTCATGTTCTCCCATCATGAACAGCTCATACTGATGAACCAGCATGCTGATCTTTGATTCCTTAACTGGTGAAGAACCCTCACGAGCTAGGGCAAGAGTATCCCAGATTTCTTTAGCAGTATTTCAGCTGTGAACTTTGTAATGTTCAGATCTGGTTATAGCACACATGAGATAGTGCTTAGCCTTCAAATTTATCTGATGTTGGTTTTTCTTCTCTTGAGTCCATTGGGCTCTAGGAACAGCGACTCCAGCTTCATCTCTTAGTTCAGTATAGCCAGTTTCAATCAGCTCCCAAATATCTACATTTGGTGCATCTAAGAAGGCCATCATTCTCTTCTTCCAATAGTCATAATCAGTTCCATCAAATAGAGGAGGTATGTTGATAGCTTGTCCTTCTACATCCATGGTTGTTGGATCGTACTCCCTCAGGACTTGTTAGATGCTCAACCCTTTTGAGGCTGAGCTCTGATACCAACTGAAGTTGACACAGGCAAACACAAGAAGGGGGGTTGAATTGTGTTTGTTAATAATTTTCGAAAACAACCTTTAAAACAATTTTTGCACTCAAGGAGATTAGAAACAGAAGCAAGCACAAAAAAAAAGATCCTTTTTAAAAGACTTTAACAAAAGCAATATCAAAACCCCTCGGTTAGTAAGAAACAAATAAAGCTGCAAGAGTTAAGAGATAGAAGAATCGCACAAGATATTTTTATCCTGGTTCACTCTCTTCCAACCAAGAGCTACATCCAGTCCCTTCTACTTGAAGGATTTTCTCCACTATTTCCCGAATAGATTACAACCAAGTATTCAACACCTCTCCAGGCTACAAGTATTTCTTTCTTACCAAGCCTCTTCAGGCTCTAACTCTAACAAAGAGATTTAATGTTTGATCTTCTTAACTCACTATGTGTGAGGATATGACAGATTAAGATCATATGAATATTTTCACAATATTCAAACTAAGAATTACCGACTCTTTCTCTCTAAAGAAATATGAGTATCAGTGATTGAAGTTTTACAAAAGTTGAGCCCGTAAGGTTGTGCAATCAATAGTTCTTGTTTCAGTATATCAGGTCTTCTATTTATAGTGGCCTTCTCCTTCACTTGTATTTCTTCAACGGTTACTTTGAATAATCCCATTTAGAGATAGAATTTAATGCATGATATCCATTGTGACTGATAGCTTGATTGTGGAAGTGCTGAATAGTACTATTGGTTATCGAGGTAGCATGAAATTGGAGGTTCACTCCTCTGAGTATTGCAGCTTGAGAACTTGTTGTTCCTACTTTGTGAACAATCTAGCTTTTTCAGCCATAAAGTTGTCATCGTACATATCGTTTTCCAGTATCTTATTGTACGATTCTGCTTTTTGCATTTCTTGGTGGTACTATGTTTCTTTTACAACAAGGTAAAATATTAAAGCAGATAGGACAATAGTGAAGAACAAATATTCTATTGAAATAAATATCAATCATTTGAAATAAATTAAAGAGATTCAGATAGCATTTATTTATTTCTAAGATAGAGCTCGTCTACTTTAAGAAACTTCGTCTACTTAGTTATATGTGAGACTAAGTTTATTTTGCTCGTCTGATGACGTGGCATATCCTCTTGTCTATCAAGTCTTTGGACTTACTATTCCTCAATGAGTTATAAAGTTCTCCATCTAGTGATGTGGCAGTTAGAGCTCGTCTACTATATTACTATATTTTTCACTTCATTTACTTCTACTAATTACTTCCGTCTGCTTACGTGGCAAGATGGACATGCTTATTATCAAGTCTTTGGACTTGCTGTATCTAACAAGTTATTTTGGTATTTGTCTAGCAAACATTTAGAACCTCGTTCACTTAAGAAAACCAGTCTACTCAATTAAATAAACAAGTAAATTTACCAAAGTATTTGAGAAGCCCGTCTACAAGGGTGGACGTCTATTCTTTCAATGAAAACTTATTCCATGTTTATTTTACTTATATTAAAGTATTCCTGCATAACTGAAAGCACATGTTAGATCTCAACTAACACTTTGTCAAACAAATTTAATCCTTTTGTTAGCATCAAAACTTAGAGATTATTAAATCCAAAACTACTTTGGTTCCAACAATGTGATTTTTTTAAAATGATCACATAACCACTAACTTTTAATATTGATCATCCATGTATAGTTTAATGACCTAGATATACTCCTCCCACACTTGTATTAAAACAGTTCCCTCACTTGATAAATCCCCCCCCCCCCCCCCCAACACACACACACACACATATATATACTAGAACTGTTACCTGTGCGATACACGGGGTATTCAACTTTTTTTTATATAAATATTTGTTTCATTTTATTTTGCATAAGTTTGAATATTCAGTTACTTGAATGAATAATGATTTTATAATATTTATATTTGAAGTAGGAGTGTTGAACTAAATTTCGTTAAATGTATAAAATAAATTGTTTGTGTTTAAAAGTAAAACCTATTTAGACATAGACATTTCTTCTTCTTTTTTTATAAAAAAAAAAGTTTAGATTGGCAGAAGGCACGCCCCCTTTCAAGACCATGGAATCTAGACATTTCTAAATGTTAATTAGCTAGGTTGAGGATGTCCTTAAAAAGTGGAAGAGAACTGATAAGAGAAAGATTTAAAGTTAAACAATTAAGAAATATAATAATTTAAAAGTAACTTACGTTGCCTATATGTCGTTAGATTTACTTATAAATCACATTTGTTTTTTTTTCCCCTTGATGATTACATATTAGTATTTTCAATTCACTATGAGAGGTTACCTTCTTTTTTTTAGTTTCCCAAAGTGTCCTCCCACCCGATAAGTGAGACACTAATCTCCCGGGGTACTGTGACGCGCCAAAGCGGGAAACCCCTCCCAAGTATTTTTTTTTCCATACACACGGATCCAGGGATCGAACCCAAGACCACATGCTTAAGGGGCCCAAGTCGCCTTACCACTTGTGACATACAACTGTGTATGGGGAAAAAACTGGCTGATGAAGATAAATTCTCAAGTGTTTTAGAGATTGCCTTTGAGTTTTAATTTATAGTCATTGTAAAAGAAATAACAATAAGGAATTTGGTAGTGATTAATTTAAAACAAAATTGTTTTATCAAAAGGTGTTAGGGACAATCGCCTCGAGGATGGAAGGAAGCGAATGCTCGTAACTCTTGAAGTAATTCTCAATGCATAAAATGAAATAAATAAATTGGTAAATTAAAACAAATTGAACATATCAATACTCGATGGAATAAAAATACCAAATAGAAAGAAAGGAACCTTTTGTTGTTGAGAGAATAGCTTGAAGTAACGATGAGTGAGTGTTGAAAACCTTTTTAGGGTTGGAAAAGTATATTAAACTGTATAAATAGATAAATGGGAAAGAAATGAGAACGTCAATGATTTACCTTTTTTTTCCTTTGTTTTAAATGTCAAATATTTATTTTTTTTTTGTCGTCTTCTTTTGGTATAAATTTCAGCTGTATTTTTTTGTTTTGAATTTCAGTTATTTTTTTGTCTGTTTTTGGTATAAACTTTTACCACTCTTTATTTGGTCTAAATTTCAGCTATTACATCAATGATCTACCCTTTTTTTCCCTAGTTTATTGTTTTATAATTCATCCATTTTTTTTGTTTTAAAATGAAGATTGTTTTAAATTCTAGTCATTATTAAATTTAAGCTGTTATTTGTAAAAATTTCAGATAAATTTTTCGTACCATTTTTTAATTAAATTAAAACCCTTTTTTGTTTGGTTGAAATATCAGCTATTACGTCAATGGTCTACCTTTTTCATGTTAAAAAAATGTTCTACAATTGTTTTCTCTCTAGGTTTTTTGTTTTATAATTCAACCATATTTTTTTCGTTTTAAATTGAAACTTATTTTAAATTACAACCATTATTAAATTTAAGTTTTTTTAAAAATAAAATAAAAATTCATCTGAAATTTTTCTACCATTTTTTAATTAAATTTTGGCCCCTTTTTTTGTTTTGTTTAAATTTCAACTATTACGTTAATGTTCTACCTTTTTTTCTTTGTTTTAAATTTCAGCTAATAATTTTTTTCTAGATTTTTTGTTTTTAATTTCAGTCAATTTTTTAAAATTGAATCTTGTTTTAAATTTCACCTAATTTTTTCTACCATTTTGTAGATTAAATTTCAACCCTTTTTTATTTGGTTTAAATTTCAGCTAGTATGTCAATGGTCTACCTTTTTTCTCTAGGTTTTTTGTTTTATAATTCTGCCATTTTTTTTTGTTTTAAATTTAAGCTTGTTTTATATTTCAGTCATTATTAAGTTTATTTAAGCTGTTTTTTTATATAAAAAAATTATAGTTTTTTTTTATTTCAGCCATTTTTTTAAAAATTGAATCTTGTTTTAAATTTCAGGCATTTATTAAATTTATTAAATTTAAGCTGTTTGTGTTTAAAATTTTCGATATTTTTTTCTACCATTTTTTAATTATATTTCAGTGCTTTTTTGTTTGGTTTTAATTTCAACCATTACGTCAATGGTTTATCTTTTTTTTATCTACGTTTTTTGTTTTATAATTCAACCATTTTTTTTTTAGATTGAAGCTTATTTTAAATTTCAGTCATTATTAAATTTAACCTGCATTTTTTATAAAAAAAAAAAAGATTCCAGCTAATTATTTAGGATTTAATTGGTATATATTAACAGCGTAAAGTTTTTTTACACTGTCAACCAATCAGAAATTGATACATCATTACATATATTTGATTCTTATCCTAACCACCTTAAAAGTTATCAATTTCATGATTTCTAATTATTTGTCTGTGTAAAAATCTTTACACTAACAGTGAATAGAAATTAAACTCAATTTTTTTCCTACCATTTTTTTATTAATTTTCATCCCTTTTTTGTTTGGTTTAAATTTCAGCTGTTAGTTTAATGGTCTACCTTTTTTTCACATCAATGGTCTACCTTTTATTCTCTGTTTCAAATTTCAACTAATAATTTTTTTCTGGTTTTTGGTTGTTTTTAAATTGAAGCTTGTTTTAAATTTCTGTTATTTTTTGTTTAAAGTTGCAGCTTATTTTTTTGGAAAATAAATTATTTATAATTACTGTTATTAAATCCATCAAATTATTACCCCAAGTCAATTTACCAAATCACCCCTGTAACAATCCTAAAAAAACCTTTTCCCTACTTCCTTCTCAGCCCTTTTTTGTTTGGTTTAAATTTCAACTATTATGTCAATGATCTATCTTTTTTTCTCTCTAGGTTTTTTGTCTTATAATTCAACCATATTTTTTCGTTTTAAATTAAAGGTTTTTTTAAATTTCAGCTATTATCAAATTTAAGTTTTTTCAAAAATAAAAATAAAAAATACAGCTGAAATTTTTCTACCATTTTTTAATTATATTTCAGTGCTTTTTTATTTGGTTTAAATTTCAACTATTACGTCAATGGTTTAATGCCTACTTAATTATAATTTAATAATTGTAATTTAAGAAATAACAACCGTAATCATTATTTAATTACCCAAAATACTACTCTTTGGACCAAAGAAATGCCCCTAACCTTGAAACTAAATGCTAAGACAATAAAAAATTGCTACCTAAATGAAAAGTCTTTTCTAATTATAGTCATTTTCCTGAATTTAGGTTTTGTTGGTTTTGAAATATTTGTCAGTTCAAATAATTAAAAGGGACCAATCAAAATGTCAATTAAAAAGGGTAATTTGTTTTAAGAAATTTAAAAAGGTTAATTAATGTTGTAACGTTGTCGGTTAGGAGAATTAAATAGGTTGAATTAAAGTTGATAAATTAATTTAAATAAAGCCCAATAAATGATAAATGTCAATAAAGCGAACAAAAACCTTTCTTATTTTTTTCAGTTATAAGATCTCATAATTATTTTTAATGTTCATTTTCCTTAAGATGGAAATTTGAAAGGAAAATGACCCTTGATTGGATGTCCACAATAACGCTCATTTTATTAAATTTTTTATATTTTTCTATAATAGGCCATGCACTTCCATCCAACTTGAAAAATTATTTAGAGTTCCTACTTCCTATTGCAAGAACTCAACCTAAGTGATCTTTCTATATGTAAGGAGCCATCAACATCTTGACCTTGGATGAAAATTTGAAAGTAAAATACCCAAAATTGGGTGTCCACAATAACTCTTGCTTTTCTCAATTTTTATATTTTTTGTATAATGATATGAAAATAAAAGGACAAAATGTGGTGTTTATTGAGAAAAAAATTAACATAAAATTAGCACAACAATTTTCACACAAGCCAAAGTTGAAGAATTGAAAAACATTAACCTCATGGTTGACCCCATCTTTAGAGTTCCTATTGCAAGAACTCAACCTAAGTGATATTCTATATGTAGGGAACCATCAACATGTTGAACTTCTGTTAGATAATGTGGGGTCTGGTCTGCAACAAAGAAGAGAAGAACAAGTGACATGCGCACCCTTCAAGGCGTGTAAGAACACTAGGCTTTAGGTTCGATTCGCCCCCACCAATCTCTCCTCGAAGATTGGATACAACAGGTATAACCTGCGAATCCCCTTCAGGATACAATGGAGAACCTTGGTTTGGTTTGCACACCCTAAACCAAGTGTATCGTCAATGGCATTTTACAGAATAATAGTTTCCTTAAATCTCTCTGCGCATTAAGGGAAGAAAGGAAGTGATTTGGCTTGCAGAAGTTTAGCCAATTTTCAGACATCATTCTGCAAGCACAAGTGGTTCTGTTTATAGACCAACTTATGCCTCTTGGTGAATGAAATAACCTTTCATGTATTTGAAAGAATGATTGCAACCTTTCATGAATGTACACTTGATGAACGAACACATTTAATCATGAAAAAACACACATATTAGGAAAGACTTGAAAGCCATGAAGACACACACCTATTGGTGTCCTTCAACCTCTTTCCAACTTGGTGTCTTGGACTTCTATTATTTTGGAAATTCCTCACAATCCCCCACCATTTTCAAAATAAACCCAAATCCCATTATTCCGGAAATCGCATGCTTTCAGACAAAGGTATCTTGGGGATTTGAATCTTTGCTTAGTAAGACATGGTTGCACTCATCCCCAAATAAAGTGGTAGACAAGCTTTGAACCAAATATTCATTAGAACAAGTGTCCATGACTTACAAATGAAATCTTGGTACCATTGAACGACGTGTTAATGTGACACATTTGGTAAGGCCTTGTGTCGTGTATCCTTTTCATGAGAGCTTACAGAGTCAAGCCCTTTAACTCCAAGAAGCGGCCCCACTTCACTCTCATATAGGTGGACTTTACCAAAAGCACCCCCATAAGTTGGGCACCTCAGCGCATATATGCTATAGGTCCATTAAGAGCAAAAGCTCACCCTTTTCCTATTGTCCTTATGGTATCCAAGTACTTTTAAACCTTGGGATGTATCTATTCGTCAAGTACTTGCAATCACTCTCATAGTGTACTTTGGCCACATTGAACTCAAGACTTGATGCTACTCAAGTGTGAGTTGGGTTTCCACCATTGGTGATCACTTAGATATGGGCTTGTCCCATCCCTGATGATGTTTTCCACATCATATCACTTGCCAATCCTTTCGTTAAAGGATGCAAGATTTCTTTCCGTCTTATAAAGACCCTGGATATTACTCCATTTGCAATTAGTTCCTTGACATAACTATGTCTCAGCCCAATGTTCCTGGACTTTCCATTATGAACCTGGATATTTGTCCTTGATAGTGTTGAATACTATCCCATTGTATAGATATTGGCGCCATTAAAATTGGTATCTCATACAAAAAGTTTCTAAGCCATTCAATGTATTTGTTACCTGCTTTCAATACTATGAATTCTGCAGCTATGGTGGAATTGGCAACATAAGTTTGTTTCTTGGATCCCCGAGAAATAACACCCCTACCAAGTGCTAAGACCCAACCGCTTGTTAAAGCATGGTATTCTTTATAATTCACCCAATTGACATCTGTGTATCCTTCTAATACCGAAGGATAACCATTATAGTTTAAACTATAGTTCATTGCCCCCTCGAGTATTTCAATACTCTTCGGACAACATGTCAATGGTCTTTGCTTTAATTACCTGTAAACCTACTTAGTCTCCCTACAACATATGCAATGTTTGACTAGGTACATGTCGTGGCATACATTAAATATCCAATATAATTACTTTTGAGTATTCAAGTTGTGTTACTAGACTACCTTTGTTTGGTACTAAAGTAATGCTATGATCATAGGGTGTAGTGATAGGTTGACAATCAAAGTGAATAAATTTCTTTAATACCTTTTCTACATAATGAGATTGGGGTAAACCTTCATTCTTACCATCTCTTATTATTCTAATTCCTAGAATCACATTAGCTACCCCTAAGCCTTTCATGTCAAAACTTATAGATAAGAAACTCTTAGTTTTTGCTACATCATCTAGATCAGTACCAAATATTAACATATTATCAACATTTATATCATCAACAAATAAACAACTCATGACACCTTTTCCATTATGGAATTTACTGTAAATACACTTGTCATATTCATTTATTTTATACCCATTAGCTAGCACAACTTGATCAAACTTTTAATCCCTTTGCTTAGGAGTTTGTTCTACTCCATACAATAACTCATTCAATTTACACATTTCTTTTCCTGACTATTAACCACAAACCCTTCAGTTGTGTCATATACACCTCTTCATCTAATTCCCCAATTAGGAATGGCATTTTCACATCCAATTGAAGGATGACAAACTTATAGATGGATCCAAGTGCCAATAGCACTCTGATTGAAGCAATTCTTGCCATAGGTGCATATATATATATATATATATATATATATATATATATATATATACATATATATATATATATATATATACATATATATATATATATATATATACATATATATATATATATATACATACATATATATATACATACATACATACATATAAATATACATACATACATATATATATATATATATATATATATATATATATATATATATATATATATATATATATAGACATCGTCCATTCCCTCTTTTGTGTAAATCCCTTAGCAACTAATCTTGCCTTAAACGTATCATTAGTTCCACCTACCTTCATTTTCCTTTTGAAAATCCATTTACATCATATGGGTTTGGAACTAGGTGGGAGGTCTACTGATTTCCATATTTTATTCCCCATTATTGAATCTATTTCCTCTTATATAGCTCCCTTCCAGAAAGTGACAACTTGAAACTTTATTGCCTCTTCAAATTTCTCCCGTTCACTTTCTTTATGATAATATATTGGTCTATAACTGTCTATGGACCCTCTTGTTCCTTCAACAAGGAACATGAAAAGCTTGGTCTGCATGTTTTATCTTTCTAGCCTCTCGACTTCTCCCGAGTTCTCGAACCTTCCAAGTATCTTTATTAGATACATTGCTTTACGGATTATGTGCATTCCTATGAACATTATCCCTGTGACTTGGAATTGAGTTAAACCTATCTTCTTGAAATATTACATCCCCATACTCAATCACTGTAGTGACAGGATGAGTCACTAGATTCCATAACCATGAATCTATATGATTTGTTAATTTTAGCATAGCCCGGGAACACACATTCAATTCTCCTTTCACTTTATTTCTTTCTTTTGGTTCAAGAACTTTTACTATTGTCCTACAACCTCAAACTTTGAAAAGTTTGAGAATGGGTTTTCAATTTTCCAGAGCTCATATGGAGTTATCTTGTTCCTTTATTTGGAACCCTATTTACTATCTAACAAGCCTTTAACATGGCTTCTTGATCAGCCTCTGGCTCATCTAGTTTTATGACTAGTATGACCGTGGTTTTGTGCTAATTATATATCATTTTCACCCAAATTAGACTAGGTCGTCTTTAAGAAACATTCTGAGTCGTTTAAGTATTTTTAGGTTAATTTAGTTGATTTAGAGTTAAATAAAGCACTTATGCTATATCTTGTTTTCAGGTTAATAAAAAGAAGCAGTTCTAGAGTTCTTCGCCCCGCGAGAAGGCATTCACCCCGTGAACCAGAAGTGTGACTGTTCCAGAAAATGTAATCCTTTCTGTCTCGCCCCGCGAAACATGACTCGCCTCGCGAGTAATCCAACCCTGAAGACCAGAAGTCAGCACGGCTTATCCATGTTGAAGGTCACGGACGTTACAGTTTGGAATTTGAAGAGTCTCGCCTCGCGAATTATAAGCTCGCCTCGCGAGAGAACCAAAAGCTGAAGACTGTTCGCATTATTCGCCTCGCGAATGTGTGCTCGCCTCGCGAGCTTGTGGAATTCAGAAACTGTATTTAAGCCTGTTTGAAGGCAGAACTGAGCAGTTATGGTTTTTGATCTTTTGTTTTCTCTTTAGTTTAGATATGTTTTGTTTTTCCTTTGTAATGGATATCTAGTCTCCTTGATTAGTCTACTGTGATTGGGTTCCATTCACACTTGAGGTTCTGTAATTCCTGTTTTGTTTGCTTTTCTCTTTTCAATACTATGCTATATGTTTCTGTTTGCTTAATTCAGGAGTGTATAGTGTTGTGTTGATTTATTTCGGTGATGTTATGTTCCTATATTTAATCGCGTTTGCTTAATTCGCGTGTGTTCAATTCGTGTTCGCTTAGTTCACGAAGGGCTTAACCCTGTTTGCTTAATTCGGGAATAGGAACATATATCTGTAGTAGTGATTTCGCTTGTTAATTGTTGCTACAACCGAAAGGGGATTAGAATCTGCTTAGGGCTTGGAATTTGCATGAACCAATGATAGTGGGAAACCGAGAACAGTAGGTTAATCGCTTTAGTTTATTTGGTAATCATTTAAACTGCTTTGTTTTTATTGCTCTGCTTTCATTGCTTTGTTTCCTTTATTTTATTTCATATCCAAACCCCCCAAAAACTGGTTTTGTGTTAATAACAACAACCTAAGAGTCCTTGTGAGACGGTATCCGAGTTGTCGCTCCCTATCTACATATTTTACAAACAGCAATGGCGCGTAAAGCAGAGCGTCTGAAGGATAAATACAGCGTCTTGCGCGAAATAATAGCGTCGACAAAATACATAGCGCTGGCGACAGTTCACTTCTCCCCAATATCATTTCCCCAATATCATTTTGCTAGACCAACATAGAATACCATGGCTTTTACCATTTCTTCTTATATCCTAATTTTCTTTTCACCTATACCATTTTGTTGTGGGGAATTAGGTGCATTTGTTTTGCCAACTAACCCAAAGAGACTCAAAGTAACTAGAGTTATAGAATTATCCTACTCTTATAACTCCTAAACTTTTAATTAATATTTTATAGCAAACAACCTCATTTTACCCACACCATATAACAACACATATTAGCATCAAAATTTATGGGTAATTGAACATACATTTATTTTCCTTTACTTTGTTGACTAACAACTCAGTCATAATATACACATTAAAGGAGTGCAACATTCTAAACATACCAGAGATAAATAAAACTATATGACAGTTAGTACATAATGTGATCACTGACCTGATGGTCAAGCTGCTTGCTCCTTGCTCATCCGCCCGAGGTCGAATCCCATCGGCTGTGCTATTGTTTATACTTTTCTGTAATTATGTTTTTAGTTTTAAACAATTGAAAAATGGTTCAAAAATTCAAACGCCGGATTAGAACCCTTGACCTGTTCGTGTACTAGCAAACATGCCTACCACCCGACCGACACATTGGTTGATATATCTCTGCAACCACTAATATTATTTAAATCTTACTTTACGCGATCTTGCAAAAAGATGCAACCATTCCGTGTCACCTCTGTAGCCTACTGGGTCAATTAGACCCATTTGGCAAAGAATTGGGTTCACACGACCCATCTGTGACCCACCACCATTTTTGAGCACTCAATCCCAACCTAAATTTATTTTCATTGTCTCTATGATTTGTATTCATGTCTAAACATGTTCTAGATAAATCTAGATGATTTTCATTATAGAAAACAAACAAAATAATGATCCAATTATTTTAAGTTTTATATAACATTTCTTTATGAACATCCATGTCCATTTTAACACCTTAGAACACTCCAATAATACATCCAAAACATATATAATTTCTACAAAATCAAGAAACAATTCAAATCTTATATTCACAAAATCATACACTCATGATATAAGATTGTCTACTCTAAAAATAATTAGTTCTTACATGGATTAAATCCATTAATGCATTCATTTGATATGATCATTAATATATTAATACCTTATCAACATACATCAATTTACATGCATGTATCATAAACCAAACATATTAATGAGTATTAAAATTCACATACTTGATTTAGTTCTAAATCATGCATCTAAGGCTCTAATACCACATGTTAAAACTAACATAAACAAACAATGCATTTAGGATTAAACATACATGAATTTAGAATACCAAGCATATCATAGTCGTAGAAAGTAATTGTGTACCTTTCACCATGGTCACAAACAAACATGTTTTTGAGGAAGCATATGAGTACTCATCTCTCCTTGTTGTAAATAGACCATGCATTTCTTTCTCCCAATGAACAAAGTTTCCACCTTCGAACATATCCACCTCGACAATATCAAATGTCATCTTCTTCAATGTTGCAACCATTGTTATACAACGAAATTCAAACCTAAAGATTGTTAGATAATGTGGGGTCTGACCTGCAACAAAGAAGAAAATAACAAGTGACATGCGCACCCTCCAAGACGTGTAAGAACACTAGGCTTTAGGTTCGGTTCGCCCCCACCAATCTCTCCTCGAAGATTGGATGGAACAGGTATAACCGGCGAATCCCCTTCAGGATACAATGGAGAACCTTGGTTTGGTTTGCACACCCTAAACCAAGCATATCGTCAATGACATTTTACAGAATAATAGTTTCCTTAAATCTCTCTGCGCATTAAGGGAAGAAAGGAAGTGATTTGGCTTGCGAAGTTTAGCCAATTTTCGGACATCATTCTACATGCACAAGTGGTTCTATTTATTGACCAACTTATGTCTCTTGGTGAATAAAATAACCTTTCATGTATTGGAAAGAATGATTGCAACCTTTCATGAATGTACACTTGATAAATGAACACATTTAATCATGAAAAAAGCACACCTATTAGGAAAGATTTGAAAGCCATGAAGAGACGCACCTATTGGTGTCCTTCAATCTCTCTCTAACTTGGTGTCTTGGACTTCCATTATTTTGGAAATCCCTCACAACTTATTCACTTTGAAGATAGGCCTCACCGAGGGTTTGGTTTTTGCTTCCAAGTTCTAACCCAAGATACTAAAACTGCCAGAATGATATCCGAATTAGTAAATATTAAAAAGACAGTGAGTTCTCAAGAAGAGATTAAGAACTGAATTGTGGACTACCTCTTATAGTGCTTTTTCCAGCATGGCCTAACTTCTGCTTGTTTGCCTGTAGAAAGGAAGGATACCATCCATGGCAAAACCTCTTCCAGCAACATTATGTTAAAAGATATATAATTATTATTATAATGAAAAAAATAATACAACAATAACCCATTTATTTAATACTCCATCTGGATTCAATTATAAGCAAAAAAACACCTATATTTTTTGGACTCAAATATAAGCAAAATCCAACCAACTCAACCTCTATTTAATGTTAAGTATTCCAAAAATTAAGAAAATTAACCAATCGTCCATTTACTTTTCCAAGAGCATTGCACATTCCCGAGATAATTAAAGGGTAACTTAGTAATTATAATTCATTTTATATAAATCAATATAATTAAACTAAATTAACTAACTTCCTTAATAAATATAAAATTAGTTATTTTTGCTTATAATTGAGTCCGGAGGTAATACTTTATAAATCGATGGAGCTAAAAATTATAAATTAAAAAACAAAATGTCGATCCCAACAACCTCTATTCTTGCTTTCTTGAACTTGATATAGGTCTCTAAAAGCGGAAGCCTACAATCCAAAATAAAATAAAATAATGATAAGTGAGAACAATGGCATGCCTTGTTGCTGATTCCAAGATGCTGGTGTAGTGGAAAGAAGATGTACCCTGCATGCTTCACAGATTATGATACCACACACTCACATACCACATGTTTCTTGTGTTGAAATAAAGTTGTCTTCAACGTAGCACGAACACAGGAACAAAGCTGAAACTCACGAATAAATCACAATAGCCTGAGACGTGTGAAATCACACTGCCCTCAAAGATTTATCCGCGTGGTGCGCAAATCCCCCAGGATACAACAGGTCCCTCCCGACAAATAAATCGAGGTAACAGAACAGCAAGAATATAATATAGATGAAGCAGGCAATGTAGAACCCAGGAACAAAATAGATGAGAGGGAATTTTTAGAACAAGAAATATGTGTTTTTTTTAAAAATGTTCACGTAATGCACATTGTGATATATATGATAGAAAGCAGCTTTTGTTTTCAATATATTCCATTGCCGAATTCCATTGTTTTTTTTAATGCATATA
Organism: Sophora flavescens; assembly: GCA_030762895.1. Lineage (NCBI taxonomy): Eukaryota > Viridiplantae > Streptophyta > Magnoliopsida > Fabales > Fabaceae > Sophora > Sophora flavescens. Next base: position 213,454,199 of record CM061063.1, read on the forward strand.
TTCTCTTTTAATAGCTTCCAACAGCTCCCATTAAATTAGGATCAATAAAGCCAATAGCATCCATAAAATTTGGATCAGAAAAAACAAATTGAACGTGCAACTTTTGAGAATTTGAAACTGGTCAAGTGGTCATGTACTAGTGCTGTATGTTACCTATTTTATAGGATCAAATCAAAACAAAAAATAAAATATGTAACTGACCAAGTTTAAAAAATATGCTTTCTCAAAATTATTTTCATAAAAAATTAATTGGATAAAATAATAAAAATTAATAACATTAATTTTACACTTGTTGTGTGATAATAACACAAACAAAATAAATATTTAACTTTTAAAATATCTCAAAAATATCCAAGAATCCCCCACATATTTCAAAAGTTAAAGAAAACATTTAAGAGATTAAA
>CM061063.1:214055102-214428102 GCA_030762895.1 Sophora flavescens
TCCCCGATAGAAATTTTCAATCTCTGAAAGAGGGAGGGAATAGCGAAACGACAATGTTTGGTTCTGATTCAGGTGGAAAATATTGTGGGACTACTGCCCAGGAAGATGCTAATTTAGCTATCAAAAAGCTCAAAGAGCAGCATCCTTGGGCTGAAAATAGCTTGATAGAGGATGTATTGGCTGTTGTTAATAACAATGTTGGCAAGGCCTCAACTTTATTTGAAACAATGGCCTCTGCAGGAAACTTTGAAGAATGCAGAGTATCAAGTAATCCAGGACCAACTATTTCAGATGATATTCCATGTGATGAGAAGCCTGATAAAAATCTTACTTTAGGAAGGTTCAAGGATGAGATTCCCTTCCGCTATAGTCTTGTTGGTCATCTCAATAATAATAATAAAGACTTGGAGGATAGAAATGCTTCCTCAGATCAAAAGCTTCCTGATGATGATAACCTGAGATGCAATAATGGGCTCTTGAATTCTATTCCTGTTGAGCCTGAATGGGAGGAGGATGATATTTACCTTAGGCATCGAAAGGATGCATTGAAGACGATGAGGTATGCTGTATACAAGATAACTTCTGTACTTTTTTTGAGATGGCTTTAGTTAGTTTTGACTTGCTTACATGTGTTTTTGTACGATATTTATTTATCAGCATTTTTTATCTGCTGAAAGACTGAAACATATAGATGGAATCGTGTGCAGTAAAACATATTGATCAATGCTACTATTGGTAAATTATCTTGCCAATAGCCAAATTGTGATTTGCATGTATCCTAACTGTGCTGTTTATCTGAAGTTACATTATATTATATTGCCTTTTGTTATGCATGTGTTCTATGGTTATGTTTATTTTTTATTTTTATTTTCACTTTAAAATATGTGATATCATTCAGTAGCAACTGAAATGTCCAGAGCAGCGAGATTACAAATGTCAACAGGTGCTTGCTTCTTCTAGCCACACCTAGTCTAGGGGACACAAGCTAATTTTGTTCAATGTTAGATATAACAGTCGAGTGTACTCAACTTAGTTTGGCCTTATCATGAATTCTGCAAATCAAACAAATTTGTAATTTTATTGATAATATAAGCATTTTAAACAAATTTGTAATTTTATTGATAATATGAGCAATTTATGTCCTGTTATACCTATAATGTCTCAGGTCTTTGAACTCCTTGCAGTGTCCTTAGAGACATGATTGCCCTTAACCTGGATCAATGGCAATAAAAAACAGCATTAATTAATGAAAATACTTCCACGGTGGCACCTTTTATTTTGTTTTATAGCAGTTATTTGTTTTTGGATTTGCAATGAATTTTTGAGAAAGAGCTTTTACCTATTCTAGTTTTATGTGATAGAATTTCCAGTTTTTATATTTTCATAGATATTGGTCAGATTTAAAGGGTCTAAATAATCCATGCTATATAATTTACCTCTTTCCTTTCTTTTCATTTGTAGGAGATGTCTTATGTCTTATTCATTACTCGTATATGATTCTGACTTCACAATGAGCTTCTTCAATCATTGGGCTTTCATCCTTGCCCACAATAAGAAATGAAAAACTTTTTGGATTGAACTGTGCCCTGTTTTATTGAAGATTTTGTTTCAGTATTACACTTGTAAGATTGTCATTGGTTATTGTGATTAAATATCCCATTAATTGAACAGGTCAGCACTGAGACATTCTAGGGCAGCCACTAATGCTTTTCTGAGAGGTGATCATTTTTCTGCTCAACAACACGCAATGAAAGCTCAGGAGGAATGGCATACGGCTGAAGAACTTAATTCTAAGGCAGCCACAGAAATTTTAAGTATCAGGAATAGTGAAAATGACATCTGGAGACTGGATTTGCATGGTCTTCATGCAGCAGAAGCTATTCAAGCATTGCAAGATCATCTCAATAGAATTGAAAGCCAAGGCTTCTCAAATAATTCAGCCACTTCAAATGGTGTGAAGGAGAATGGACTTGCACATTCAGCCATTGGATCTTTTAATTTCATGGATAGGGAAAATTTGTATAACCAACAAGGACCAATAAGGCTTAGATCATTTGCTTTACATGTCATAACAGGTATCTTTGCTTCTTTTTGACCATGTATAACATATGAAGTCTATGTTTATGCTTATATAGCTAATTCTAACTCTGAACTTGTATTTTGATTGCATATGCATAGTCTACTGTGCACTTCAATCACGTGTAGCATTCATATTTCAATATGTTGGAGGATCTTCAATGTTGTTTCTTTTCTTTGAAGTTTGAACAGTTTTCTGTTCATGTTTATTACTTCCATCCACCGCCCGCGTATTTACCTCTAGCATATGGCTCATTGTCAGTCATATGAGTGACATTAAACTACAATACTACATCTTGCTACATCCCGTTGTCATTCTCTTGAAGCAAATATTCTTCTAAACAAAGTCTACCTTCAGAACTTAACCCTTCTATTAATAATTTAAACGATGTCTTTAGAAGTTCCCTACTTTTAACATTTACAAAATGACATACAGATTAAAGCTATTGGCATATTGTTACCTCAATTCAGTGTTCATTCTCTTTCCTACAGTTATTCATTTTCTTAGTTTTCTTTTTCCTCATTGTTGCTCACCCATCACTTTTGATAGATCTACCAACTTAGTAATTCTCTTGTGAATCATTGCTAGCACTTTTAAAGATTTGTCAAGTGATCTCCTTTACTTGTGTGTGATTTTATGTCCAGGGTTATCTGATATTTGATCTCTTTACATCTCTTATTCAAGGAATAATGCAGTTATCTGTTAGGATTAGTAATTTCTTTCTTCTTTTATATAGGTTAATAGTAGAAGTTAACATTTTTAAAGGTCAAAGTACTAATCATAATGTTTTGCATGCAACTAGGTCAAGGTGGGTGTATAAGGGACAGAAATTCTGACCTAGTTCATATTATTGTTATCATGAGTCATGACTTCATTCTGCTGTTCATTCTCTTTTACTCATTGTTTCTTTGGGAAAACTAAAGAAATGGTACACCTGATAAAGTATGGACATGAAGGAACGAAATCTAGTGATTGATTCATTGCAAAAATGTTTTCTTTGTGGTAAATATTTTATCTGAAGAAGTTCTCGTTTGGTATCTTTTCCAACTTTTACTGTTTTAATTCCCAGTTATGTTACTTCGTGTTGCACTGGATCCCGTCATTCGCGTGGCACTTTCTGATGAATTCATTTATTTGTTGGAAAAATATCATTGAGGAAAAATATTCAGTTTTCTTGAATACAAAATTAGTATTAAGTAAATGTTCATCAGTGCATGGGGTCTGCACTCAGCATTACAGAATGGCCTTAATTACCCTTTCATTTCTACAGGCATTGGCAATCATAGCCGAGGACAAGCTGCCCTTCCTGCAGCTGTGAGAAGTTTCCTAAGTGAAAACAGGTGGAGCATCTTTCACTGCAACATATTTGTTGAGGACATTGAAAGAAGAGAAAAGGGTTTACCTTGGTTCTTGTTACCTTATTTGTTCATTTGTATTGTTCTGCAGATATCGATTTGAGGAGATGAGACCAGGAGTAATCACAGTGTGGCCCAAGTTTCGTCAAAGTTGATTGCTGACCCCCATTTAAGACATGTTCTTATACCATTGATTGCTCTTGTGGGGATCATATACCTCAATGTTTCTAAACTTTGTGTAATTTTATCATTTAGTTCACATTATTAGAATTGCTATATTAGCATTTAAGCCGAAGTAAGGTTTAGACCACATGGGGTGTCTCAGGTGTTAGACCGTTGAGGCTATGTTTGGATTGATGGAAATTGATGGAATGGAGCAGAATGGAATGGAATGAAATAGAATAATACCAGGCTTCATTGTTTGGATTATTTAAAATAAGATGAAATGGAATGGAACCTGATGAAATGGATTTTATCCTATTTCATCCAATACATTTATTTTTCTTCTCTCTCAATTTGGGGGGTATGAGATGGAATTAATTTATTATTCACTTCATTTTACTTCATTCCATCATAAAATATTCAAACAATGTAATTATAATTTTGTTCCACTCGATTTCATTCCATTCCATATTGCCCATTAATACATATCCAAACATAGCCTGGGTAAACCATTTGGAGAGGGTCATACTGTTTCGCTCTCAGGTCAGAGAGTTGAGATTCTGGAGCAGATCATGTTCATACATGGCATTAACATGTGTCTTTGACTGCCTTAACTCTTTTATTTATTTAATTCTACATGTACTAGTCATTGTGTTCCATTCAATATTTGCTGCATATACCACTTCATATGAAGTCATGGCTGTTGAATTTGCTCAAATATAGCCACTTCTTTCTTGTACAAGCTCTTTTATGCATTTCTGTTATTTTGGATAGTCACGTGATCAAGTTGTTATAAAACATCCCCCCCCATTTCCCCCCTATTTTCCTATAGGGAACATGTACCCATCATGATATCATAATGAGAATCATGGTTTATGCCTTCACCTTTCTCTATTCTGCACTGTTACATCACTTTTGGTCATAGGAGTACTTTTCTTCTGTCTAAGCTACTCCCTGGTTAAGAGTTCAGAAGATCCTGAGCTCTCGATGCCGAACTTCTACCTCACCAAAATTCCTTTCACAGCTGGTATCAGATTCGATTTCTGGACCAAACACTGATGGCTGCACCACCAGAACTCAAATATTCATCCAAGAGGTGGAGAAATCTCTATCCAAACGCATCAACGACATACAGGCTGACACACAGGCCAAGCTTTATCAATTAATTGCCAGCCTTGTAGATGTAAAGCAGCAAATGAGCTCACAAGGGAACATCCGTGGTGAATCGTCTAACAACAATCACAAATATCAGCTACCGGAAAAGTAGGTGAATCTGAATTTGTGTGCTACTGCATATTGAAAATTCAACTACCTAGGTTTAATGATACTAAAGTAGGAGTGGTTGTACAAGTGTGAGCATTTCTTTGCTCTTGACTATACACCTCCTAAATCTAAGGTCAGATTGGCTTCTATGCACTTGGATGGTAGTGCTTTGCAATGACACCTGAATTATATGAAATCGAGGTTCCAATTGTACCCTGATTGGCCACGGTATGTAACTGAAATCTCCTTACGATTTGGGGTATTTTTCTGGAAGTATATAATTATAGGAGTACCTTGATGCATTTCAGGACAAGTGACGTTGCCCCTTAAACATGCCCTCAGCATCTTTTTAGTAGGCTTGGAGCATCCCATCCAGATGCATGATGTCTAATTAACCTTAGTCCCTCATGCTGCTAACCTTGCTAGGTTACATGAAGCTTCTAGATTATCTACCTTTATGCCTAAATACACAACCTCACTACCCTCCAAACCACCCAAACACTCAGGGCAAACAGCCATAAACTACTTAAACAGAACTCTTATACCCACACAAAATACTTCTGGAGCTTTTGAGCATACTGTAAAAAATTACTGCATATCTTAATTGATAGTGGTTGCAAACCAAACATGATTTCCTTGATCTCGATCCAGCAAAGAAATTATGCGTCGCGATCTGGAATCTAAGGCCCAAGAGGCCAATCATATGCCTTGGGCCAAGCATAGGTCCAACAAGGAGGGAAGTTATTGGTCGAGCAACAACCTAGTATTAAAGCAAACAAACAGTCCACAAGAGTAAGCAGCTTATGCGGTGTGGTAGGCTCGCCGACCACCCCAAAGTAGGTGGGATGCTCTACCTTTGCCATAGTCGCGTCCCACTGTCTTGTTCTTGCCAGAGCCGCATTCCAGCTCACCCTACACTTGTTACTACGGTTGAAGTGACAGAAAAGGCAGCTCAGATTCCCTGTGCATGTAAGTGGCCGGACGAAGTGACATCAGTCACGCACCCCATGGGCTGGATTCACTTGTTAGACCCACCAACTAGGGCCTATAAATACATAACTATCGCACATTCTTCACACACTCCTAATTCACTCTTTGCATCCTCTTTGTTAACTTAAACATCAGATTGTCTTTGAAGGAACTTCCCCCGTCATGCTCCTGTCGAATTTGCCAACTAGCTAGGTCAGGTCGACTAGTAAAACAGAGCATTGAGACTGGCCACCTGGAGGTTAGCCAATCATCCAACAAGGGCACCAAGCCCAACGAACTATATGATATTAGTTGGCTCAAGGAGTTCACAATTGAACATTATACTATCATAGAGTTTTTCAATTACAAACTTCTTTGGTGTAAATTTGTTTGATCAGAGGGTGAGGTATACCTCTAGTGTCCCTAAGTTTGGGTGAGATATCCGAAAGTATTTGTGAAGGTGTAGTATCCCTCAAAACCGTAAAAGGTGAGGTGTCCCTGAGAGTTTAGAGGCTCTTACACAAGGGTGAGGTATCTTGAGGTGAAGAATACTCAACTTTTGTAAATGTTTCTCGAGCACATGTGAAGCTTGATTGTCAGTGGAAAAAAAACCCACAAGAGATTGTGGGGAGTAGATGCAAATCACAGTGGTTATAATTGAACAAGGATAAATCTTCAATATTATTTTCTTAAGCCTTTAACTCTTTATTGAACAAGGATAAATCTTCAGTATTATTTTCTTAAGCCTTAACTCTTTAAGTTTGCTTCGTTTCTGTTCTCATCTCTCCCTTGCTAAACATTATTAGCAAAAACGAGTGAAAAAGTTCCAAAGCTTCTGTAACTTAATTCATCCCCTCTTGAAACAAATAGTTAGTAACACTAACAAAATGAGGGAAATAAGGTGAAGTGTAATTTATAGTCAAGTTTAAAGTTTGTTATTGCTATTTTAATAAATTAAAAGATGGTTGAGTGTAATTTACTTTATTTTATTTTTATCCTGTAGAATGTCAAAAAATTTGTCATTCTTAACAGTAAGGTATCCAGTTCTTATGATCAAAGTGTCTGTTAGTGCTTGTATTTGTTCCTATACATTCTCTCAAATTTGTCATAATCAAATAGTAAACTTCGTGTCCACAACGTTCTTTTACATCATCAATAAAACGGTATAAATTGTTATTAAAAAACTGTGTATGTGGAAGAGGCTTCCAATCCATGGAAAGAAACACTTCTGATGTTTAATGTCTGCTACTTAGTAACTTCCTCTCTGCTCTTTCCCACTAGACCCCACAGTATGACATTTTACATATGTTCCAGTGACTTCCACGAAATATATATATATATATACGTCTTTGGTTTGAAGTTTCTATGCAATTAATTTCATCGCATCACTTTACTTCAAACTTCGGTTGATCTTGACTTGGTAATTGGTGATCCTCTTGTTTGATCATGGATTCGTTTAGTGTGCTTTCTGTTTCAGAACAAGCCAGTGACAACAGCATAAACAAGAAGTTATTGTTTCCAAAAAAGCCGGTAAGTTAATTATAGAGACTTTCCTTTTCCTCAAAGTTGAATCTTATTTATGCTCATGATCTTATATACTTTGTATTAAGTTATGGACTTTGTTGGTTAATTATTAGTTATGTATGTGTTCTTATTTTCATTTTTCCATTTAGAAGGAGCTCTGTTGACTTTTGCTTTTTTTGGTCTATTCATTTTGTTTTGAAAATCATGAAACACCAAAGGCAAGACAACCGAATCCAGTAATATACAAGAAATTGCGTCGAGGATCAGCTGCAGCTAGAATTCGAGAGAAAAAAATTGAGGCAAGACTGTGTTAGGCACTTTGGCTTCTGGCCTTCTGCTATATCTTATATTTCCATTTTCTCTGTTTTAACTTTCTTCTTCTTTATTCCCTACAATCTTTTTCTAACAAAAATGGCATTGCAGTACCCTACAAATAAGGAGCTGTTGAGAACTATAGCATACTTGAGAAATGCAACAGCAGTATTTTATGAGGCAAGATTTCTATTTTCTTTATCATTTTTCTCATGTTACGGTGCAGTAAATTTTTTTTTTTGGGTAGAAGAGAAGTTTAGATTAGGGCAAGGATCGGCCCCATGTAAGATCATAGTCAACCACTAACCTCAAGAGGATTTCCGATGAAATTTACGGATCACCTGTCCCAGCCCACAGCGCAAACTCACTTTGGATAGGCTATAAATCGAGGGGAAGTAGGTATTGAACTCGTGACCTGGCTAGTAAGGCAGCGAGTGCGTTACAAACTGGTCCACCCCAAGGGGACTACGGTGCAGTAATTTAGTCACAATCTTGATGCATTTTAATTTTCACTCATAATTGGTCACTTTACACTTAAGCCCACCTTAGATTAGCCCAATCTAATATATTTTGGGTACTAATGAATCGTTAATATTTATCTCATAGTATTCGGTAACTAATTCGTCTTTCACAGTTATCTTGGTTTTTGTCTTCCCTAAATTTTATAATGTATATGTTAAATACAATATACATGTATTAATGTGTGTTGGTCCAAATGGATGAAGTTTGAGTCTCTTAAGCATATGGTACTGGGTATGACTCCTGGATTTCTGTATATGAAGAAAATATTATTGGGAGGGGTCCTTGTTTAGACGTTTGACAATATCTTTGAAGATTAGTCTCTCATTTATTGAGTGGGAAGATACTCTCGAAAACCAAAAAAGAAAAAAAAAGTAAACATGCTATTATATCTTTATATCTTTTACATAGTCCAATATATGTTGTTTGTCTAGTACATGTTCCTAATATATGCTAAGGGTACTATATCTCGTATCATCTCACAATTGCACATGGTCCTAATGTGGTACTGTTTAACTTTGGTTTGTATGGCACTTTTTTTTTCTTTCTTGATAGGTAAATGTTAGTTTGTTAGTGTTAGTATTTTTGTTAGTGGATGGGGTTTGAACCTTCAACGTCCTTATAACTCCACTCCTTATCTCTCCCACCCAAACCACCTTATGACTCCTGGTTTGTATGTCACTTAGCCTTTCGTTGCTTTCATTTTAAAACAACTTATAAAGGATGCTGAATCACAAATTTCTAACTTATAAAGGATGCCAAAGCACATTTCTATGGAACGAAAGGGAAAGGGAATGAATTATATCTTGTTATTCTTCCTTGAATGTGGTCATATGGAAGAAAAAAAAGATATATAAAAGTTATAAATGAAATTTTATGAACTTTGATTAGATCCATTAATAAAATCTCTTGTATGATTTTATATCCTCCTACCCAATCCTTAGTAGGAGGGTTTTGTATTCTTTTATGTCTGCATCTCTTCGTATAATTACTTACATCGGGAGAAAAAATAGCATACATGATTCATTCCCGGGATGAAACATATGTGACTTTTGTCTCCACAATGTGTACAGCCTGGCAAAATATTGCCCTACAATAAGGCTTATCAGAATGATGAGGATGATGAAGAGGGGATCACGGAGAATGATGATGAGGACTACAATTCCCTGCCTCTCGATGAAAAGGGCAAACATGAACTTGGACCATCAGTACAATCTACTCAGAAATGTAGCAACATCGTGACCAAAAAGCAGAAAAAGAAAAGCAGCCAAATTGAAAAGGTAAGTCATTCCTGTGTGTTTGGTTCTACCGGTAAAAATTAATTTTGAATGAATTGATTTTATAAAATGAATTGAATGTAAAGTGTTTTGTCAAAAAAATTAAAAGTGATTTATGAATACATTTACATCAGAGTGAGTTGAACAATACATTTGAAGCTAAAATTGCTTTTAATTCATAGAAGATCCAAATCCTAGCTTCAAGTTAGAATTCATATTGAGGCTAAAATTGCTTTCTCTTCATGGAGGTCAAACACTCAAATATATGTCAAAATCAATTTTATGATTCTAAAATCGTTTTTACCTCTCACAAAAGTGAATCTAAACATGCAATCTACTTGCTTTCTCATTCATGAAATTCGTTTGGGATGAACATTACGCGTCAATCATGTGAGCATCGTACATATTTTAAAATCATATTTCTCGAAAGTTATGCAAATCATTCGTGCTAATAAATTTTGGTGTAACTCAAAGGCTTCCCAGAACTCAAGGAGAAACCTAACAGCCCTTCTCCTTTCCGATTGAGTTTGTTCATTGCATTCTTCATAATGCAAGAACCTCTATGTTCAAAACCGACTCAAATCAGACGCTCATACTAAGGCTCTTACTTAAATATTTTCCACAAGAAAAAAAATATATTAGACAACAAAAATAATAAATTCCTTATACCACATCTTCTTAACATCATCTGGACTTTTGTTTATGTTGGCTATGTGAATTGTGATCTGATTAGAATTCATTAATTTATGATGAAATTTAGAATTCTTCCTGTTAATTAACTTGTAGAACACCCTGTATTGTATAGTATAATATTATGTGTGTATCTTTTGCAATGGACAGGAAAACAGGGAATCTAGTGTATCTTTTTCCTCCTCCCATGTGGTAAACATCGAAGACCCATATAAAAAGTTACATCATGTCCAAGTATTAACAAAGGAACTTCACAAGAATGCTTTCACTTGCAAAGCATTTATACAGTTTTGTTCAACAGAGATAATTTGTCCACAGGAACACAGAGCTGCATTGGCAGTTAAGTTGTATGGAGTTCAAGCAGCACTGCTATCTGCTTTGGGAAATCCTTTTGATATGTTATCAAAATCCATAAGCTCAAATAACAACCCACTTATAGTAGTACTAAACTTGGGGCAAGCTTCTACTAGGTTCTTACCAGCAATGATATGGACTGGAATGTTTATGTTGAGCTTTCTCTATACAATAATGGTGGTTTGGTCTTTGCCATTCCGTGTGCCTATTATCTCTATGCTATGTCTTGCTGTGCTATACTCTTTGACTGTGTTGGCGAGCACAGCATCAGGGTTTCACATCATTTGTGGCACATTTAGAATGCATGGCATTTTGTTTGCATCTTTAGGGGTTCTTGGATTTGTCCTGCTACTTGTTGTTGTGGTCTTGCTGGTGCTTTTCGCTTCTTGGCGGTGCACAAAGAGAGAAGAAGGAGAAGCGAAGTGATTAGAGGGTCATGGCTGTTACGATATTGTTATTATGGTGATTGATTTGTTTGATATTGTAATTAAGTTAGGATTGATTAGGCTTTTATGTGTAGAAAATATACAAATATTTTTCTCATCTTCTTGAGTTCCTACAGGCATTGAGAGATTGTTGCCTATATTTGTCCTAATTATAAAATAAATCGATGGACACATTATCGTTTTAAATTAAGGATTAGGATTGTCTCCTGCCTTTCTCTAATGTCTCTATCTCTTTCTCTCTCTTTTTCTCCCTCATTTACCCATCCTCTTTATTCTCTCTCCCCTCCTCTCATTATTTTTTGGTACTGGAGAGGCAGCACAGCAGGAGACAATCCAAATTCTTAAATTTACAGTAGTTACTTTAAGTTCCGAAATTTATACAATCAGGTATCCCATGTATTGCACAATTTTTTTTTAGGTAAGTAGTTGGGGAGTGACTTTGTCATATTTTAGGATGAGTGTGAAACTTTAGACCGCTACTTTTGATGGGATTGAGAAATACCATTTAAGTTGCAGCTAGAGATAGGAGCTTGAAATAACATACCATGGAGAGTCATGTTTCTTTTGTGTATCTGGAGAGTCATGTTTTGATATTTAGTTAAATTGGATTTTATATAATACTTAGGGTGCGTTTGGGTAAACAACTTAATTAAGAGCTTATGATATAAGATCTTATCGCATGAGAGTTTATGCCATAAACACTTAAAGAAAAAAGAAAAAGAAAGAAAGGGGCATGAGAGGATTCGAATAGCGAAAAACCCTGAGAGGGTGTTTAGTGCATAAGCTCTTATGATAATTTCATAAACTTCTCCCAGTGACTTATGAAAATAAGTCAAAAACTCCTTATGGGATGACATAAGTTATTTTTATAAACTCTGTCAAACACACTGCATAAGAACTTATGTCATTAGATAAGTCAAAATGAGCTTAAATAAGCTCTTCCAAATGCCACCTTATTGGGTACAAAAATTAGGAAAAGTTTGAAATGGTTTTAGAAATGAGTAACACACAGTATCTCATTTTCTTTCGGTTATTTTATAAAATTGTCAAACAAGAATAAAGTTTTACTTAAAAGATTATTCCTTTATTTCCTATTCTCTATCATCAAATCATATTTTAGAAAAGAAAACGAGATACTTGAAAAGACACATGAGGTTGAAATTACTTTCACTACTTGATGATGTAACTGAGCTAGAAGAGTATTGAACATTCAAAATTCATTACAAAAGTTTGGCATTACAGCCGTGTCCGGCCAAAAAATTGACTGAAAGCAACATTAGAAACAACAATGAAGGTTCCCTGATATTGGAGTTTCTTCTATGAAATTTCTTTGACACCCATCAAGTCTTCTACAACAAGAGGTCTTTTTCCATGTACAGGAAAAAGATTAAGGATTTTATATATGTAAAATTAATCCAAATTCACAAAAAAAAAGTAAGGATTTAATTAGAATATATTAAACTAACAATCAGTCGTGTATTATCATATCATTAAAAATAAAAAATATTTTATTCTTATATTAATTTTCTTATTCTTAATAGTAACACATTAAATGATATATGATTGATTAGTAGCACATATCAAAATTAAACTCAAAAAGTAAATCCAAAGTACCCTTGTTAATGCCTTTAAAGTTTAAACTTCTTTTTAGGACATTAGAAATTTCCAAGTGGTGAAGCTTTTCATTGAGCCATTCTTAAATATTTCACTGAAGTGTCATGGAAACTTTAGCAACTACTACCCAGAGACTACCTTCCTCCTCAACACATTCATCCACAACTCAAACTTATGAACCAAAAGACCCTCAACAAAAGCTGCATGACTTCAAAATGTATCATGATTTCAAAATTTACTGCCCCTTTAACATTCCCTTAACTTCAGAAGCTGCAGGAATTCGCATCATCAGAAACTTGAGGAATCTGGGGTTATATTACACACTCTTTGTGTGGATTATACTCTTCATAACACTCATTCCTAAGCGTAAGTTGTCATTGATTCTTTTGGTTATCATGACCTATGTGACAACCCTTTACTGTTTACTACTAAGGGCATGCCCCAATTCTGTTATGCTTCATAGAATCATAGATAAAAAGTTTGTATTGGCTTTGTTAGTGTTTGCAACTGTGGTGCAGCTGGTTGTTACTGAAGCAGGGATTCATCTTGCAGTGACTATAGCTTGTGTTGTGCCTCTAGTTTTGGTTCATGCAGTTTTATGGGTTAGTCATTATGCCTTTGAGACTGAGGATGGTTCCGGCTGTGTCGAAGATCTGGCTCCTCTTGCCGGCCATAACGAAGGTGGAGCCGCGGAGAATGTTTGATTTCGGAAGTTTGTATTGAGTCCTTTACATAGTTTTAAATTGTGTTTGTGATTATGGTTAAGATTTTGTGATAACAGAAATGCTCATTAGTATGAAACGGAATTTATACTGTTATATTCATGTTCTTTTATACTCATGTTTTGATTGGTTGAAATCAAATTCATGGAATTTCGTACAAACTTAATTCACAGAATATCAACACTCTTGTGATAATACTATTGTAAACATTACACTTATTGAGATTGGGAACATTGTAGTTATTGCAATGTTCTTGCTGTTGTTGGTTGGTCATATATTGCATTAGTAGGGTTAAAGAAACCTTGGTATAGATTCTATAGAATCGAGCAAATTTCAAAATAAATTTGGAAGCAAGATGATTAATTAACTTCTTACGATTGTAGAAATTAAGGACCATATTATGATTGTATTCGAATACAGGCTCATGCTCCTTGGAAGGCTTCACATTTGAAGGCTAATATTCTAATATCTCGATTGATATCTGAACAATTCTCTGTTTTGAACATTTGTTTTTGGAACCAAATTAATTAAACATTGAAATACCATGAGCTATTCAAATTTGCTACCTAATTTTCTGATCAAACTAAGCTCTATCTTATATATTTAAAAAAAAAAGTTATGCGACAGAAAGAGTAACGTGATTAATCAAAATATTCGACAAAACACATTTCAATAATTATACTTAAAACTAATAATGTGGAAAAAAGAGAACTGTGTAGACATAATTTCTAGATTTATTGCATGTTCATTACAAACACTACATATGTAAGCCCTTGCATTGTTTTATTCTTTTTTTTTTTTTTTTGCATTATTTTAAGCAGAGTTCTAGAAAGTTAAGGATGTAATAAATTGATGATATCCACCATATGAATATATAAGCAAGAAGACATAGAGAGGCTCTATAGTAACACCCAGAATCAAACAGCACACGAGTCCTTAGCTCCACTTTCACTATGACCAACCAGAGGAGCTCGTTCTCCGATACCAGAACCGTCCTCACTCTCAAAGGCATCAAGATTAACCCAAAAAACTGCATGAACCAAAACTATAGGCATAGTACAAGCTAAAGTCACTGCAAGATGAATCCCTGCTTGAGTCACAACAAGCTGCACTGTAGTTGCAAGTGCTAGCAAAAACAACACAAACCTTTTATCTATGATTTTATGAAGCACAACAGAATTGGGGCATGACCTTAGTAGTAAACAATAAAGGGTTGTCACATAGGACATGATAACCAAAAGAATTAATGACACCTTACGCTGAGGGATTAGTGTTATGAAGAGTACGATCCACACAAAGAGTGTGTAGTATAATCCCAGATTCCCCAAGTTGCTTATGATTCGAACTGCTGCAGCTTCTGAAGTCAAGGGAATGTTGAAGGGGCAGTAGATTTTGAAATCTCTGTACTGCTTTTCATGAAGTCCTTTTGGTTCATAAGTTTCAGCTTTGGATGATGGTGTTGATGTGGTGGGTATTCTCTGTGTTGTTCCATAATTTGCCATAACAATTGAAGTGAAATTTGAAAGATCAAAGAATATATTGCTCAATTGAACAACAAATTAGAGAAATTTGTTCCAAAATATCCCTTAGAAAACTAAAAGGATATTAAAGACAGTAAGATGAGGGTACTTGGATTTACTTTCTTAGTGAATATAATCTGGACACAGTTGATACTATATATAGAATCAAGAGAAAGAGGGAACAATAATTTCTATGAGAATATATAGCAGGTTGAGGACTGAAGACTTTGAATATGGAGACTTGGTCAAGTATTATTATCCATAGAATAATTTGTGTTGAATTTTTTTTATTAGTCGTGTCAAAAAAAGGAAGGATTGAATTTAAATTGTATTTTATAACTTTAGGATAATATTCAATTTCGTTCACATGAAAATTCAGGTGCCTCACAAGGTGTTAAATCTTGTGTACAAAAATGTTTCCCCTATTTTAACACATAAATGATTATTATTATTAATCTCTAAGGGTCTATTTGGGAGATGGAAGGGAAAAGGTTTAAGAAATAAGTGACGGGGAAAGGGATGAGGAATGGAGGATAGCCTTCTAAAATCCTCGTCATTTTTTTAGCTTTCCTAAATCGAAGGATTTTGCAGGGTTTTGATTTTTTTTTTGTTAAAAAATAAACCCCGTATAAGGTGCTAAGTATCTCCCTCCCCCCTTTCATTTCCCCTCTCTTTCTCCTCAAAGATTTCTCCTCTCTTCCCTTCTCAAACTCACAAACAAGCCCTAAATCTTGACATGGATGGTCTCCATTTAACCGGACATAAAAGATAAATTAATTGAGATGCATAAAAGATGATCCAAATTAGGGGTGTTCGGGGATTAGATTGGATCGATTTTGAGCTAAAAAGGCATCCGATTCAATGATGAAAACAATATGCGGTTTGGATTGGATCGGTTTGCTTCCTTAAAAAAATCTGATCCAATCCAATCCAATCAAATGCGGTTTGGATTGGATTGGATAATTCGGTTTTTGTGATACTTAATTTTTTTTCTTATGTCAATTGTCCTTTTTACTTATTTAATAGTAGACAAAATATAATCTTTATTTAAGTGAACTAATTTAGGTACCCGATACTTATTTTAACATCTTTTTATATTAGAACAATAGAACCTTTATTAAAAACATCAACTATTTGTTTCTTATTAACAATTATTTGATTTGATGCCGAGTGAGGAAAATTCTTGACAAAATTTTAATTTGGGAGTTTGAAAGAAAATAATTATTGATATTTTTTAACAAGTTATTTTATGTTAAATGTTCTTTTATGTTAATTCTCTATATTTACTATTACTTATCCTATTTTTTCCTTGAATTGACAACAAATAAATTGTAGCTAATTATTTTTTAAATTTACTTAATTAATTTCCTATTTTTCATGTTTAATCAATCAAATATGTTTATGTTATG
This sequence comes from Sophora flavescens, assembly GCA_030762895.1. NCBI lineage: Eukaryota > Viridiplantae > Streptophyta > Magnoliopsida > Fabales > Fabaceae > Sophora > Sophora flavescens. The sequence continues at coordinate 214,071,316 of CM061063.1, forward strand.
CACAAAAACTTTAAGCAAAATATAACTTCAAGACATTAATATTTATTCTAAATAGTATCATATGTCATTCCAACAAAAATATTAAAGAGAATGAGGGACATAAAAGTATGAAAAATAATGTTCAAGTATAAGTAATACTATAATTTAAAAAATAATAGTATAATAGTATATGTAAATAAAAGATCGGTTTGGATTGTATTGGATTTGATTTCACTAGGGGATCCAATATCCGATCCTGAAAAAAAACGATTTTTCGGTTTTCAGTTTTTTTGATTTTCGGTTTGTTCGTTTTTTGATATTTCGGTTCGGTTTTTATGATTTGAATTGGTTTGGATCGGTTGGTAAACACCACTAATCCAACTAGCGTCTAAAACTATACAAAAAACATTACTATTCCAAAAATAATTTATTTAGAAACATATCCTCTCGAACATTCTACCATCAATATTATGTTTTTAATATTTTAAAATTAAAGCAGCTTGTGGTTGACCTATTGTCCTGTGTCCCGGAATGGAAGACTTGGCAAGTACCAAAGAAAAAAGGCATCAGGAACCTTCTTTGTTAATTACGAACGTTGCTTTCAATGAATTTCTTGGCCCTACTTGACCGTACTGCCAAACTGTCTTGATGGTAATTTATTGGCTTAATTGCATTTTTTCTTTCCCCATTTTAGCTTATGGGTGATTTTAGCTCCTAATTTTTTTTTAAAAATCATATACTCTTTCCAATCTCTATTATAAGCAAAAAAAAGTCTCAAAATTTTTGGTCCAATATATAAACAAATTTTATTTTCCAATAACTCATTTAATGACATTATTCCCAAAATACCCTACATTTAATACAAATTCCAACGACTCATTTAATGAAAATAGAAGTTTTAGATGAAGAGTAATTTAGGTAAAAAAAAACATATTTTTTTACAAGATTTAATGAGATTAACTAATCATCTTAATATATGTGTTTTATTTAATTTTTACTTATAATAGAGCTAAGAGGAAGTATTTTATAAGCATTTTTAAGGCATTTAGGATCCCAATTTTTGAAAATTTGCAATGTTAGTTCCTCCGTTCGCCATGGCTAACATTTGTCTTGCTGGCCTATAAAATAGTAAGGCTAGGATATACTTTCAATCATTTATCTTATTTTTAGATCATTTGGTTCTTTATTTTTAGAAAAATCTATTTTAGTCATTTATCTATTAAACATTAAATAAAATGTCAACGAAGGTGGTCCAGTAGTTGGTAAGGATACGACTCATAATCCACAAGGTCATGAGTTGGAATCTCACTATCGATGTGAGGATCTCGTTGGTGGGTAATTTATAACCACCTCTATAAACGCTCTTTGAACCTTTATATAACATTTGATACTAAATGACTAAAACGGATTTTTTCAAATATAAAGGACCAAGTCAAATTTTGAAAATAAGATGATGGACAAAAATATATTGTAGCCAATAAGTAAAATAATATTATATATTATTTTATTGACTTAATTACACGTTTAATCCATCTACTTTAATATTTGTGTGATTTTATTATTTTTACTATTTTCTATATAAATTTTAAAAATAGGAATATGAATAAAATTAATGTCACGTTTTTTCAAACAAAGCAACCCGACCTAATTATCTATGCTGGTTTCCAATTACACATTGTATGATGTTTTTTCTTTGTTGAAGAAAATCTCGTCCCTGAACCTTTGCCGTGGGGCTGGCTACTGTAATTTTGTTTCAAGTGTTGTATCCATTTAGGTGGGTAGGGTTTGGGTAGAGTATTATAGTATCCGTTCTTATACCCGCATTTGAAAAAAGTTATCCGTACCTGGACCCGTACTCTCGTGGATCCTTACCCGTACCCTCTGGGTATCTAAATACTCGTACTCACACCTATTACCCATACTTTAACAATGAAAAAACCATAAATAACCAAAGAAATTTATAATAATTAAAAAATGATTCAAAGGTCTTTTAAATCTACTAATAAATATTACAAATCAAAATATTTAAATAAATAAAAACACCCAAAAAAGAATTATATATACAACTAAGTTTAGAAAGTTAAGAATCTTTATATTAATTTTGGTTTTAAAATTTATATTATAGTTAAAATTATATATATTAGTAATATATAAATAAATAATAATTAATTATACATACATATACATTTGTGTTGGTATGGGGCGGGTGGGTACCCTAATACCCGTACTCATTCAAATTTATGGATAATTACCCGTATTCGAACCCTTACCCATTGTATGGATAATTACCCTACCTATTATGAATAATTTTTATGGATACCAATGGATACCGTACAAATTGCCATCCCTGTATCCATTTCTCTTATTAGGCTATTTTTTTGTTTGTAGAAATATATGCACACAATATACCAAGTGCTGATGGCTCTTGATATTCCCCCCTTGGATATTCTCACTTCCCTTCCCTTATTATTATTTTTTAATTCGTTCATCTAAAATACCTCCACCACTCTTCTTTCAGAAACTATAGTTTCCGTAACAAAAAAATAATAATAATTATTTACATATGGAAACTATAGTTTTGATCATTAATATAAATTATAGTTTCCATAAGCAAATTAAGATATTCGTATTTATGGAAACTATAGTTTTCATAAGTGAACAATTTTTTTCACTTGCACAAACTATAACTTTCATAAGTGATCAATTTTTTTTTTCCATAGGGAGACTATAGTTCGATATATAATTTCGTAAGGCACCTTAAATAAAAAAAATAATGAGAGAAAGTTTTATCATTGTACTCATCGTCTCGTCCTTTGCCATAGATAAGGTTGTGGTTGAGTGAGTTTGAATGTGGGTTAGATGGAGATGATAAGAGTGAAGAATGGAGAAGAAAGGGAAGAAAAGGAGGATATATCCAATTAAAAAATAATAGGAGAGATAGGAGGATATTTTGTTTGGGGGAACAAATTAAAAAAAGGGAGAAAGGGAGGTGGAAATATTCAATTATGAGGTGAGAATATAATGAGACAAACATACTGCACTTTCCTTCTAGCTCTATATCTTGTAATACCATTGGGCTTGTAACTATTTCCCTATCAAAACCCAACCCGTTTCAGCTCGGTTCAAAAACAAAACCCGACCCGATCGGTGTCCTAAGCCAAGCCACCCTACCACGCCATGTACCTAACTTTCTCCCTTCCCCACGCTGGTGGCCGTAGACAGAGCCGCACTTTCACTCCACTCCGGTTTCGAATCTACGGGTAAACCTCCAATTTTAATCCATAATTATTATCTTGCATTTTTCAGCACATATTAAATCTTTTCATTTGAGTAAGTCCTTGTGTGGTGTGAATGATTTTTTGTGTTTTCTATTGATTGAGTTGTGCATGTGGTTCTGATACGTAACTTGGATAGTTTTGTTTGGCTCCACGGGTAAACTTTCAATTTTAATCCGCAATTATTATCTTACTAAAATGATCCCTTGGTTCCTATGCATTGCCCGTTTGATACCTATTCGAAGCAAAAAAGTATGAAAAGTGTACGGCAGAGATCAAACGGATACTTTTTATACGTATACGGATTATTTTAATAAGTTTTAATGTATATGGATCAAATCGATAATTTGTGTCAAGGACCAAAATATTACTTTAATCTAAATCTTTTCATTTGAGTAAGTCCTTGTGTGATCTGAATAAGTTTTTGGCATTTTCTGTTGATTGAGTTGTGCCTGTGGTTATGATCCTATATTGGGTAATTTTGTCTGGTTCTGATACCCTCTTTGCCTCTGTTTGTTTGATTTTCAAACAAGCTTTTACCCTTTGGTTTCGATTTTCAGTTTCATTTTTCTAGTATTTTTGGTTTCCTGTGGTGTCTCCACATTCTTTGGGTCTTGACTCTTGAGATTTATTTTTCTATTTTTTGGTTCCCTGAGTGTGTAATTTGCTTACCACTGTGCCCATCCCCCTTGTGACTGTTTCGATTTTAAGTTTATAGCTAATGTGTTGGGAGGATGTCTTTTATGGACACTGTCTTTTGATTTTGAGCACATAACAAAGCCCTGACTAAAATTATTTTTAAGTTATTTTTAGAATTTGATTAGCTGTGTCCAATGATTTACTCATGTGTTGGACTTATGGTAAGATGTTGGGTTTCTTTGAAAACCCTTCTATGACAAGAGTTCTGCTTGCTTGGAAAGAAAGTTCCATAAAAAAGAGGGTCTGGTTTAGGTAGATGTTTGAGTTGAGGCAATTCTTTCTGGTATGGTTTATGAAAACTCCGATTTTCATAATTTTCGAGAATGAAACTCTTCAATTTAGCTTGGAAATTTTATCTTTTGTTATTGCCTTTGTTAAATGGGTTTGTCAATAATTTAGTCTTCCTTGGGAAGTCTGTTATGTACAAGGGAAAGGTATAATAGTTGAAATGGTATTCATAAAGTGAACGTGTAAGTTCAATATTGTTTTTCACATAGAAGACCCTTTTATATGCAAAATAAAACTTGACTGGGATGTTAGCAATCTTCCAGGACTTTTATAATCCATGTAGAGTTCCAATAAGTCTCCATTTCTTCTACCTTGGTTAATGGTTATGTTTGTATTACCAAAATAATAACTGACTAAAATCCCCAAAACTTATTCTTAGGAAAATTCCGATAAAACAATGAAACATAAATTGGCACTATATTTGACCCTAGTTTTATCTGTATCAAACTTTTTCACAAACAAAGAACACTAACACAAATATTTTGTTTATTTTTTAAAATTGACTTTTCTTCTTTTGCTTTTTTGTACTTGTGTTCTAGAAAAGGCAACAGTAATAATCAGCCTCATCTCCCTAGATATGAACCCAGTCACTCGGCATCTATGGAGCTTAGTCATAAAGTCAGGTTACGCCGTTGAACCCTTGAATAGTGGGCATCCTCAGTTGCAGCAGCTTCAGCAACATAGAGGCATAAGAGTGAAGCTCTTAAATGGGAACTTGGAACAGGGACTGACATTGATGCAGCGTAAGATGCAATCCAGTGGGATTGAGAGGATGATAAAGCAGGAACAGAGATTCCATATCAAGAACTCTGAGAAGCATGTTTTAGCTCGAAAGAACTTGGAGCGGAAGCTTCGATCGGAGGACCTTGCTAGGAAAATTAGGGCCATTATGATAAAAAAGTAAGGTGAGTAAGGCCTATATCACAAAGGTCAAAATTTCTCACTTTATAGCATAGCAAAAATTGCACTTTGACTCTGCATCATTTTTTTTCCCCACTAATGCTTTATTTTATATACATAATGTTAGTTAACATAAATTCCCTAGAATATCTGAACCTGAAGTGTTGTGAATGATTTTAATCAACAACATTATGGTTTATGCAACTGCAAATAATATTTCTCCCGTAATTTTGGCAATAAATGTCTTATTGCCTGTTTATTTTAGATGCCCCCCCCGAATCACATGTTAGCCAAAAGCGTTTCTCATATAGCTTTTGAAAAAAGTGCCTTGGGACGTGTTTTTCTCATTTTTGCGGTGAGAAAAATCTCAACCAAATAAGGTCTTGAGTATTTTAGTGTTTTTTGAGAGAAAATAGGATCAAGTATAACTGTATAAGAAATATGTGTTCTTGTAGCTTCATCTTCTCCATCTAGCCTGCAATGTCTGAGCAAAGTGATATGTGGTTTTTTAGCTGAAGTGAGAAATAATTTTGCCTCTGAAATTTATCCAAAATTTTGCCTTAGATTGACCTTGAAGATATTGTTGGATCTGTTGTTTTGCCCACTATTTATTTCTAAGTTTGGAAGTAATGATATTATGGTAATCCTAAATAGTATAAATAATTGTTTGTTTTAGAGACTTTGATGAAAAGTAGTTGTTGTTTTATTTTTGGGTAGAATTATATAGAGTACTTTTACTTTCTCTCTCTTTTGTTGTATCTCTCATAATTGATTTATTTAGAGAACTCATTTCTACCTTTTTTTTTTTTTAAAAAAAAAGCAGAAAGATTTTATTTTGTTATTTTTATTTTCCAAAATATGTTTTAGCATTGTTTATTTTTTAAATGAAAAGGCACCTTTCTGTATAAAAAAAAAACTAACAAACGTGCTCTTAGGCTTTTGGCTTCTATTTGGTGATCAGCTCGTGGTCCTTTTTTAGGGGTTGTCGTTTCATATTTGTATTGAGATTATATTAGACTGCAATTGTGCACTGTTATTCTTGAGTTTCCTTAGTTTGTTGTATTTTTTAGCTCTTGTTTTCATGTGCTGCATATCTATCCTCCTAGCTCTATACTTCTCTTCTAAAATAATTTTTATATAAAAAATGTTAAACTACCCGTAAGGGGTACGGTAGTGTGACCCTTTAATGTTCAAATTGGATCTGATACATATGATATCATACTAGTCTGGATTTTGTGTTCATTTCATTCTCTTTGCCTAAGCGTTTTCTCCTTTGGTCTTTGTAAGGTAAACATTTAATATTTGTATTTGGTTCTATCTGAACTGATATATTCTGTTGCAATGTGGCAGGGTTCTGTGAGAATATTGCACTATTATGAAGGTGGTTGGTGTAAGTTGCAGTTATTTTGAAGGTGGCCCCTTCAGCTGCCACATTGTTTCAAATTGCATACGGGGTCATATGTAAATTTGATAGCCGTGATTTTGGGTATCAGACGCATCTTTATAATCTAATTAACTCTGAATAAAGTGGACACTTTATTGCAATAACAAAGATACTCAAAGTATGGTTGCATCAGACCACAAAAAAGTACCTTACCATCTTAGTCTAATTCAAAACAAAAACTAGAGATGTCTTATTTTTAGTTTATGGATGTCATTTTCTTTTATACACCTCTTTTTAAATTTTAGGAGATTATCTATCGCCTTCTAGGGAGTTATAAGGTGGTTTGGGGGAGGGACATAGGGATTGGAGTGATAAGGAGGTCATGGGTTCAACTCTCCCACTAACATAACATACTAATTACTAACATTTGCCTATAAAAAAAATATATCTATCGCCTTCTAAATTATTATTTTAAACAAAATTGGCTCATAATAAACTAAAATTTGAGACATCATTCTTTTAATCGAAAATTCGAAAATTCTTTATATTTTCTCGTAGCATCCTTACTTGATTGGTAATAGATTAATGTCTTGGATTACTATTAGTAAGTGAGACTCGTTAATTCCATTATGGAACTCTAGATCACATGTAAGCTATGAAGCACCAACTCTGACACGGACACCATGACTCGGACACCGCGAAGTGGCTAACGTAAAAAATATAGGATATTGGGACACTGCTTATATATATATATATATATATATATATATATATATAAGTTTAACAATTTTCATAATGATCCTCACAGAAAGAATACTAAGACTAAGGGGTCATTTCACAATGCAATTTTTACAAAAACAATATCAAGATAAGAAAATGAATCATGTTTTATAAAACAACTAGTTAGATCCTATGGTAACGAGTCTCACAAAAAATGCTAAGAGGCATCATTTTGTTTTATGTCTTCAAAAGTAAAAGATATAATTTGGGGTTGGTGACCCATGACCTTTTTAGTAAATATTTGTTTAAAAAATATTTAGGTTTGTGACCCATGATCTTAAAATTCTAAGTTGACTTTTTTTAATTTTTTTTTTTATGATTGGAGTGTCCGAGAAGTGTCCAAGTCGTGTTCGAGAAGTATCCGAGAGTTGTCCGAGCCGAAAAAAAATTATTTTTTAATTGAGACACCGCTGAGGGGTGTTCGACATATGTCGGAGGCGTGTCTGTGAAGTGTCGGTGTCCGAGGCGTGTCCGACACCCAACACAACACTTTCGAAGAGGTGTTCGTGCTTCATAGTATGTAAGGAATTTGAGTCACTTTTATTCAAACCAACTCTCATTTTTAACTGAAGTTTGACACATCATTATTGTTTATCAACTAGAAAATGATATTTCTTTACAAATCTATAATCAATTGTACTTCATCTGCATATCTAAATGTTCTTCTTAAGGGTGTCAAAGTCCCAGTCTGTCCTACTAATCTTCTAGGCACGAAATTGTGAGGATTCAGATTTTAGAACTTAAATCCAGTGTGCTTTTGGATCAATTTTAGATTATGTTTTGGGTCATCCAACCTGATCCAATGTCTTACATTCTTTTAAAACATTTAAAAAAAAAAAAAAACTCGGTATAGATTTTGGAAGAAGTGATGAATAATCCCAAAAGCATCATCAACCAACAGGCCACTTGGCTTTGATGGGAAAGATTATTACCACTGGAAGAGTAGGATCAAACTCTTCATAGAATTTCAAAGTGTGGATCTATGAGAAATATAGAAAATTGTCAATTCATACCATCAACCACAAATGACGCAGGAAAAGAGGCCAAACCTAAACTATATAGACTAAGGAATAGAAGTAAAAAATTCTTCTCAACTCAAAAGCTAAGTTCTACATAACTTGTGCTTTAAACAAAAGTGGGTATGATAAAGTGGCTAGTTGTGATACAACTAAGAAGTTTGATACTCTCATGACAACCCATAAGGGTACAAGCCAAGTTAAGGAAGCCAAAGTTAACATTCTCACTCACTAGTACGAACTATTCAGAATGTTGGAGCATGAGACAATAAGAGAAATGTTTAATTGGTTCACTATTATAGTGTTGGGGCCAAAATCATGATTTTGGGAGTTCAACAACAGGACAGAAAAATGATCCAATGAGGATGAAGAGAAGTATTTCACTTGATAATGAAGATTGGATCAGTGAGGGCGGAATGATGAAAATTGCATCAAGTTATGAAACAGTCGGAAGAAGATGAAGACTGAAGTATCGACAGCACGATCGAGAATATTAGGATCGACAACGTTGTCGAAAGTATTGTAAATATAAGTACATGTGTACTCGTGTGTCTGTAATAAGTGTTTATGTTATTAAGTTTTTGGGACAGTTAAAACTTCCATATACACGTGGCAAGTGATAGGATAGTTATTTTTTCATGTTGTTGTCTATAAATAAGGCTCGTCTAAGCCGTTGTAATGGTTGGATACTTGAATAAAATCTTTTACATCTCACATCAAGCAGATTTCCGGGATTGACATCGAGTATGCATCCATTTACATTTCCAGTATTTAATTTCCTGTTCATTTATCTTTCAGTTGTTTACATTTCTGTCATTTACTTATTGCTCATTTACTTGCTTTCCTTTAAATTTCTGTCATTTACATGCTTTCATTTACTTTCATGCACTTTACGTACTTTGTTTTTACATTCTTAACTTTTAGCGAGATTACCACATAACTCAAGGGTCCCACATTCGTTTGATAAAAATTCATTTGTTGTGGGTTTTGGGCATTGAACCAAAAATCACAATAAACAAATTGGCACGCCCAATGGGACGAGTTTAGAGTAAACCGTTAGTGTCATAATTAATGGTACTGGTTTCATGCGTTTCATGAGTTTGAGAAGTAGGAAAATCATATCATTATCTGATCCATCTCAAGACACAAACAACATGAGTAACACTACTAACACTGAGACAACCAATGCAAGTGAGTGCCACTGCCCCGCAAAGAAGTGTTGTTATTACCACAACAGGGGCAATAGGGTCGACAATGTCGGCCTTCATGGCACCAGTGGTTTCAGAGGTCATACCCCTTACATTCCATGCAACAATGGGACAGACTGCACAGGGAGTGCATTCATCCCCTTTGCAGGCGAGTAATGATCCTAGGTACCCTTATGGGATGCCACACCAGCGCCCTAGTACTACATCCACGAGTTTGCATAACCAAACTATTTTAGGTTCGAAAAGTACACCAACCATGACTAGGCAGGAGGGACTGAATTTAGACCCTCCAGGTTTTGGAAGTGGAGCCATCACACCAACCTCGTTGGCAGTTTTGCACCAACAAATGGATTCTAGTAATCATGACATGATCCATTTGCTTACTCAACAAATGGGTGAAGTAATGACGCCAATGATGCAATGATGTTTGCACCTTATTGGCACAACAATTGATGTTGTTAAACCAAGTCCTTGGGGTGCAGATGTCTCCTGTTACCCAGCTGGTTGTCCAGTCACTACAAGAGATACCAGTTGTGCAACCACAAGTGGTAATGGCCAACCAAGCTGTGGGGCAAGAGCAAAATGTAAACCAAGGTATTAACCAGGGTGTGAATCAAGGTGTCAATCAGGGACCACATCAACAACAAATACTATTAGAACCTCCTCGACAAGAGGAACAAGTGAACATGCTCCAGAGAAATGGAGATCACAGAATTATTCCAAATCAAGCCTTGAGGTTTCTTCGACAACAACTTGGGGGACTAAGTGTAGAACAGGATATGAATCAATTGGTTGAGCAAGCCCTTAACCGATTTGGTTTTAATATAGGCTATGCGAATCAACCATATTTTGTGTCGGCCTTCCCTGATTGGGTCCAACAGGCAGAATTACCCAGGGGGATTAAAGTCCTTAAATTGTCTAAGTTCTCTGGAGATAGTGGAGAATCAACTGTCGAACATATTGCTAGATATACGATAGAAATATGAGAGTTAGCCTTAGATGAAGGCTTAAAAATGAGATTCTTTCCTAGTTCCTTAACAAAGAATGCCTTTTCATGGTTTTCGACATTGAGGCCTAACTCAGTGCATACATGGGTTCAATTAGAAAGGAGTTTCCATGAGCAATTTTTCAGGAGTGTGGACCTCAAAGTGGGTCTAACTGATTTGTTTGCAATCAAGAGGATGTTTAATGAGTCTGTCGACGACTATCTGAGTCGGTTCAGACAGATGAGAAGTAGGTGGTTCACCCCAAACCCCGAAGCAGAGATTGTTAAGATTGCTGCAGGGGGGGTTAGATTACTATACCGGGAAGAAATTAGTAAACCAACATCTAGTCGACTTAGCGTAACTAAGTGAGAAAGTTCGACAGATTGAGCAATTGAAAGCAAAAAAGAATCAAAATCAGAAGAAATTTCTGAAGAGAGAAAGAGTGAACTTTGTCGGGTATGAGCAATCCAGCGAGGATGAAGATACCGATGAAGAGCATGAAATAAACATTGCACAACTTCAAAATGGGCCACCTTATGTATGCCAGGCCCTAAAACCTGTTAGAGCAAAGGAGAAAATGAGTTATGTTAATAAGAAAACATACACATTCGATGTAACAAAGACTGACCAAATATTCGATGTCTTATGAAAAGATAGACAAATCAAGCTGTCGAATGATCATAAGTTGTTGAAGCCTGAAAATATAAAGAACCGTAAGTATTGTAAATATCATAATACATTCAATCATCTTACTAATTAATGTGTATGTTTCAGGGATCTAATTCAAAAGGCTCTAATAGATGGAAGATTGAAGTTTGATGACAAGAAAAAAGCTGATATGAAAGTGGATACTGATCCCTTTCAGGCAAGGATATCTAATGTCGAGACACAGGTACCGTTGAATGTTGAGATGATTAGCGTGAGGAACCATCAATAGTGTTATTAAAACCGGCTCACCGATCGGTCCGACCGGTTTGACCGGAAACCAATCATGTAACCGGTCTGGTTGAGGTATCTGACCGGACAAGACATCAACCCGGCGAGAACCAGGTTCACCCGGCCGGTTTTGAAGAAAACCGGTGACTCGGGCGGGTGATGAAAACCCGGACGAGTCTGAAAAAATAAGTGAAACAAAGAAATGGGATAGAGGAAAACATATCTCAGACTCGAATTTCATCTCAAACAAAAGCGCAGTTGCGGTGAAGAGAGGGGATATGAGAAAAAAGAAGAATGAGACGAAGAAGAAAGCACAGTTTTGCTTCTTGCGCGAAGAGGGTACCTTCCATTTTCTACCCACCCGCTGTGCCGCTTATGCCTTTTGGTGTTGAAGAAAGGAACTCATGTATTCTTTTATTTAATAGGGTTTCAGTATATTGGGCCTTTTGGGCCATGTAGGAGCATAAAAACTCAAAACTTAAAAACATCAATTGCACTGCACTCATATGGAGCTAGCAATAAAGGAACGAAGGGTACAACTAATTGAGAGTGTTTTGGGCTTGGCAATTTCCCTAATTAGCTATTGTATTTTTTTTAATTGCTAAAGTTATTCATAAATAATCAAAATGCGTAAGTTTTATCATTATAAAAAAAATGCTTAAGTGTTATTTTGAGCATAACTTAAACTAATGCAAAAAAAGTGTATGTATTTAATTATTTATTTAATTATGTTAGCTTATATTATAAATTTATTGGAATATTTTAATATAGACCGAGTTAACCGGTTCAACCAATGACTCTCTAGTTCGACTAGTGACCCATTAATCCGGTATCCTAACCGAGTCGATGACCGGTCCAGTTTTTATAACATTGACCATCAACACTGCCGTATCAACTTAAAGGACCCTGTCGACACCCTCATCTGGCCAGGGGATAAATTGGAGGACTTCCTAAGAAGGGTAAACCCGACTAGGATGAAACTCTGCTCCATGTGCTGCAGTTTCTTCGACGAGGAACAACAGGAGTTCGAAGTGGAAAGGTTGAAGTGGATATCTCCAAAGAAAGAGGTTCACAGAGATTTTACGGATGCTGTTGATAGAGTCAACTGACAATCTGTGTCAACACCTCAGCCCCCAGCAAGAGGAAGTAGGGGTAATTGGTAAGGAGGACCTGGATATTACCGCAAGGATTCTGTCGGAAGCAATTCACTCCCTAAGGCACCAGGCAAATACAGCAAGACAAGATTACCACCTTCGAATGTGGCTGTCGATCAATGGGTTCAAAATTCTGCTGGAGCCTGTAACCCTCCGATGAGGGGAAGAGGCAGGTGGGGCAGAGGTCGACAGACACGTCCTTATGGAAGAAGAGGCTACCAGCCGTTCTGGAGTGAGGATTACTTTCAAGGAAGGATATGGGTTCCTAGTCCTGGATAACAAGTTGCAGGGTCGTCGAATTGGTTTAAGTCTAAGTCTCAGAAAAGTAAGGCCCATCGGATTCGACAGATGCAACGAAAGCAGCAGATGGCTAAGGGTTTGGCTATCAAAGAACTGCCATCAGATAAAAGCTGTTGGGTGGTCGTGAAAAGTTTGCCAGGTGAAGCTCATGAGAATATAAAAATGAAGAGCATAGTTCGGACTGCTCCGATAGTCGAAAAGGGGAGATTTGTCGAAGCACCAAAGGTAAAGCAGAACATAAAGCAAAGAAGGAAACAATGGGTGGTTAAACAGCATGCACAGGATGTGGCCGTCAAACCCAAGAGTAATGTTTAGGTGAGAAAGGTTGCTGAAGAACCAAAAGGGCCTGTTATTACCAGGGAAAAGGCTGTCGAAAAGAAGAAAGAGCTGGAAAACCTTTAACCACCATCCAAATCTACCGGTAGGTGGCCAAATGGTTTGAACCAGTTAGAGGAAGAAGCTAAGGAAATGAGTCGTCAACTAGACAAGGAGATAGAGGAATGGATGAACAAACACCAAGGTAGTCATCAAGAGATTGGCACAGTTGGACTAAAAAGTGGTGCTAACAAGGCCTTGGTGGATTCAGAGCCCACAGTTGCTAAAATAAGAAGATCAACCGACATGCCTGTCGAGTTGATGAAGCCAACTCCAAGAAGAGAAATCTCTATGGAAGAGATGATCGATGCTTTACAGGAATATGATGACTTGTTGGATGAAAACATTCCCATGGGGATAGACCTTAATACTGAGGTAGATTTCGATGCCGCGATCATGGCTATGGTTGATAGTGAACCTTTTGATGATGAAATATTCAACAAAGATTACTCGGTTACTAAAGGGTTTAAGAAAGGATAATACGAAGAGGAGCCATCGGATGAAGAGGATTGGCTAAAAAGCATGGGTGTTAATCTGATTTCAGTAATTCCAATTGATTTCACATGAATCATGAGGTCGAGTACGAGGTCGACAACGAAGAAGACACCGACAATCTGGAGGATGATTAGTTGTTCTTGGAGAACAATATGGCGACAATGTTCGACAACGTGGCTTAATTCGAGCAACGTACTGAGAGTCAAAAGAAGCATCTCAGGCCACTTCACATTAAGGCTTTAATTGAAGGAAGACCAACAAACAAGGTTTTGGTGGATGGAGGTGCAACTGTTAACATTGTCCCAAGAGCTGTGGTGAAAAGACTTGGGAAGTATACCACCGATTTAATTCCTATTCTGTTTGTTGTGGTCCCAACCAAGGCTAGTTACAACATTTTGCTTGGTAGGGACTGGATTCATGCAGTGGGGGCATTTCCCTCAACAGTTCATCAGAAGATGATCCTTTGGAGTCAAGATAACAAGGTGGAAATCATTAAGGTTGATGACAACCTTTGCTATGTGCAGCAACTACATGTCAACTTTAAAATATATGATCCTCGTATCAAGCCAGTTGTAATTGAGGATGACAAGCGCCCAATGTATGCAAGTGTCTTCTTGCCGACAGAATTCAAAGAGAAGCTGGTACAAGTGCTCAAAGAGTACAAAGATTGTTTTGCCTGGGACTATGATGAAATGCCAGGATTGAGCAGGTCATTGGTGGAACATAGATTACCACTGAGGCCAGAATGCAAGCCAGTGAAGCAAGCCAATCGACGGTTTGCACCCGAGGTAGTGTTGCGGATCAAAGAAGGCAAAGTTCATCGCACTGCCAGGTATGTCGAATGGCTATCCAATGTTGTACCTATTGTTAAGGAAAATGGTACTTTAAGAGTGTGTGTAGATTTTCGTAATTTAAATTTTGCCACACCTAAAAATGAATATCCCATGCCTATAGCCGACATGTTGGTTGATTCAATGTCGGGTCATGAATTACTAAGTGTAATGGATGGTCATGCAGGGTATAACCAAATATTCATTTTTGAGGAAGATGTGTCGAAGACCACCTTCAGATGCTCGGGGGCAATTGGAACCTTTGATTGGGTCGTAATGCCTTTGGGTGTTAAGAATGCAGGTTCTATGTACCAAAGAGAAATGAATACAATTTTCCATGATGTAATTGGAAAATTTGTGGGGGTGTATATAGACGATGTGGTGGTGAAGGCAATCCTTCGAAAGGATGAGGAAGCACAATCTCAATATGAATCCTATAAAGTGTGCCTTCGGTGTCTTGACAACGAATTTCCTAGGGTTCTTGGTTCATAAGAAAGGGATTGATGTCGACGGGAACAAAAAAGAGTTAGTCTTTTCTAGGTAAAGTCAATTTCTTAAGAAGATTCATCTCTATCCTGTCGGGGAGGACTAGAGCTTTTGCTCCTTTGATCAAGTTGAAAGCAGAGCAAGAATTTCGTTGGGAAGCACAACATCAACAAGTTTTCGACGAGATTAAAACATACTTGACAAGTCCACCTGTGATGACACCTCCAAGGTCAAGACAACCTTTGAAGTTATATATTTCAGCATCAGAAGAAACTATAGGAAGCATGCTTGCTCAAGAAGATGAAAATGGTGTCGAGCGGGCAGTGTATTATCCTAGCAGAGTGTTGAATGATGCTGAAAGAAGATACAACGCTGTAGAAAAATTGTGTTTATCGTTGTATTTTTCTTGTACCAAACTTAAATATTACATTATGCCATGCACTGTACAAGTCTTTTCAAAGACATATATAATAAAGCATATGTTGTCCAAGCGTATTTCAAATGGAAGAATTGGTCGTTGGACCATTTCTCTATCCGAGTTTTCTTTGCAATATGTGCCATTAAGAGCAGTCAAAGGTCAAGCAATGGCTGATTTTTTAGCCGATCACCCATGTGTAGACATCGACGAGATTAAACTTGTCGAGCTGAAGCATTGGCATTTATATTTTGATGGTTCTAGACATCAAAATGGCACTAGAGTTGGGGCCTTGATAGTATCACCACAAGGGGTCCCAACAAAGTTCATGTTCGAGCTGAAATATAATTGCTCAAACAACGAGGCCGAATATGAAGCCTTGATAGTGGGATTAGAGATACCCATAGAAATAGGGGCAAGAAATGTCCACATTTTTGGGGACTCACAACTTGTGATAAAGCAACTTACACGAGAATACAAGTGCATTAGCTACAACTTAACAAAATACTATGTTGTAGCAAGTAAGTTGTTAAAGAAGTTCGACAATGTAATTGTCGAACACATACCCAGGGAGTTAAACCAAGAGGCTAATGATTTAGCTCAGATGGCCTCAAGATATAAAATATCGCGAAGAGTTCTTTCAGAATTAATGGAGATAAGAGAATTACTGTATCCTTTGGAAGAGCGGGATGTTATGCAAAATGATGTGACAATAGTTAATGGTTGGAGAAGGTCAATAATTGAATACTTAGAAAAGTCAGATCCCAATTCCGATATAAAATTGAAATACAAAGTGATGCATTTTGTTATGTCGTGGGGAGAGTTACACAGGAGAACCGCAGATGGAGGATTGTTAACTTGCTTGAATGATGAAGATGCCTATCTGGCATTAGCAGAAGTTCATGAAGGAATATGTGGGGCTCATCAAGCAGGTGATAAAATGAAATGGGTTCTCAGTCGACAACGATGTTATTGGCCCACCATGGTGAAGGATTGCATAATGTTTGCTAAGTCATGTGAGGAATGTCAAAAATATGGTCATATTCAGAATGTGCTAGCTAGTAAGTTACATTCCATTGTTAAACCATGGCCATTTAGAGGATGTGCATTAGATTTGATTGATAAAATACATCCTACCTCATCTAAAGGACATGAGTTTATTTTGGTTGGAGTGGATTACTTTACTAAATGGGTAGCAGCTGTTGCCTTGAAAAAGGTAACTCGGCAGGATGTGATTAATTTTATTGAAAACAATATTATTTGTCGGTTTGCCTTAGAGAATTTGATTCGACAAAAAGAAAGGATCCCAAGGTTTTATGACAGTCCGGTCAAATATAAATCCTTTAAGGAAGGTTATCTAGTTCAGAAAGTGATTTTTCCCATGGACAAACATTGTCGAAAGTATGGGAAGTGGTCACCGAAATGGGAAGGTCCATTTAAAATTACTAAAGTATTTTATGGAAATGCTTATGCACTTGTCGATGTTAATTCAAACTTGTGGATTAACTTTACTAATGGCAAATATCTAAAGTCATATAGACCGACAATGTGCAAAGTAAAATTAAGCTAAAATATGAGTCCAAACCAGATTTCATTGAAGTAATTTGGTAGATACAAGTTACGTTGTCGAGTTATATAGTCTGGTCTGTCGAATTACATTTAGATATATAATACCCTTAGGTTACACAAGATGAAAATCCTATTTCTAAAACCTAAGAGAAACTGAAATATTTTCTTCCAAGCCTAGACATTTGTTGAGGCTTCATTTCCTTCATATATCAAGGGTGAGCAGAAAAGGAGTCCAGCAACTGAGTTCTACCATCCTTTAAATCTTCAGAAACATGGAGGGGGTGGGGGGTGGGGTGGGGCATGAGAGAGCTCGGGAGAGGAAGATGTAGGTGCATTTGATCTGTTTCAAGCGAAGGCAGTAGCTCTAGAGACTTCCAAGAACAGTCACTTGCTGCCAAAGCTGAGGTTTTGGAACTATGGTGCCCAGGCACCTAACCTGCCCTCTAGAAGCTGATTCTCCGGAAGGATGATAAGGCAAGCAACTCGCGCTATGTGGTTTACACAGCCTTATCACCCATATTATGTGATTTACACAACCTTAGGAGTTGTTTGACCATCAAGACATAGACCTTTGAGTTTTGGAATGGGGAGAAAATGCAAAAACCTCCATGGCAGAGCCATGCTGTTTAGAAGAAAGTGGAGGCATTTTTGCATAAGCCCATGTTCAGATATGAAGATGAAAAATGAGGTCTTGGTGAGTTAGTATTTATAATGATGATAGGAGTTATGGCAATGCCGTTTATCTATGCATGGTAACCTGCCAAAATATTAAATGCTAGTTAAGAGTATAGAGTTACAAGACGCATGGGGAGTTAGCGGTCAAGTCCAATAAATGCGCAGATTCAAGTTAAAGATGTCAAGATCACAAAAGGGCACCAGAAAAAGAGTGCGTATTATTAATTGAAAAAAAAGGGTCTACAATTAAAGGAAAAACAAAATAACTAGACTAAGTCCTTAAGAGATGCCCATGCATTCTTGGAAGACTCCTTGTCGACTAAGACATTGTCGTACTTTGGGGTGAGTCTGTCAATGTCTTCAACGACGGTTTTAGCTTTGACGGTTAATTCCTTAATTGTTTTCCCTTCTTCAATCTTTTTCTTGATAAAATGCTGGGTAAGCAAGTCAATTTTCTGCAGTCGAAGGCGCTCAGCTTGTAACTTAGTCTCTAGTTCATATATGTTTTTAAGAGCAGTGGCTCACTCGACATTGGCTTTGGCAACGGAGCCAGAAATCTTTTCAATTCTTTTGTGGGCCGCAGTGGCTTGGTTAGCCAGTCGAGCTTCATCCTCTACTTTGCTGTCGAAATGAGGAATAACTTGGTTCCAAATGGGAAACTTTTCAGTTAAGTTCGACAGAAAAGCCTTGATCTGATTTAAAGCACTTCGCTGATTCTGGGGGTAAATGATCCCTTAGATGGGTTATCTCATCGACCAGAGCCATCATTTTCTCGTAGACTTGAGAATTAGGCAAAACATCTTCACGAGAATAATGAAGGAAGGATTTGAGTTCACCAAATAAGGTGATGGCTCTAGAGTCACTGGAATCTTGACCTTGAACCGTTGACGATCGTGCTGATGAGGAGTGCTTCTATGACTGACCGACAAGAGGCTGAGGAGGTCATCTGCTTCTGATATTATGGGGTCAGCTTTAGAGTTAGCAGCCAACTCTTCGACATGATCCAGGTTGATAGGAGGCAAGTTAGAAGTATTGCCCAACTCACCAAATAATGCATCCATGTCTGCATTATCATCAAAGAACTTTTCAATCTGTTCAGCACTAAGAAGTTCAGCAGATGAAGGGGCTATTTGGTGAGCAAGGGGTTGAACAAATGTCTCTGGTACTGAAACGGGTTGTGTCTCGACGACTTATGTATCAACTATCTCGACAGAAATAGTATCTACAGTCGTCGAAGGCCTTTCAACCTCAGGATTGATAGATGGCAATGTTTGAGGAATTGAGGTATCATGGGGAGGAGCTTTCTCAGCAGAGTCCACGATAGTATTATGCTGTCAAATAAATGGATTTATAAGTATAATAGAGTTCATATGATACTAAATTCTATGGAGATAGAATAAGTACCTCTGTGGTAGGGGAGTTTCTTTTTCTTTGGGGCTTTCATTGGTTTCACAGATTTTAGAAGTAATCGAAGGGAGATTCATGCATGATATTTCCAGGCATAAGTAAACAAAGAAAAAGAATAAGCAAATAAGAATTTGAAGACAAACTACCTTGGAGGAGGAATCGTGAGTTTCAAGGGAAGAATCTGAAGTATTGGTTGTTGCCCTACTGCTTGAAAGTTCAGTCTTCTGCAGGGAGAAAAAATGTTCCAATTATATCTAAAGAGTTAAACCGCTCAATGTAAAGAAAGTCACACCATTACAAAGACTCACTTTTGATTTTCCAGAGGGGGATGGAGTGTCAGACTGTCGAGATTTCCTCTTAGCCAAGATATTAATCTTTTTGGTCTTGGCAACTTGCTTGGTCCAAGAGGGTTGGCTAGTTGGAGGTTTCTTATTGAAATAGACAACTATAAACACAAGAAGGGGGGTTGAATTGTGTTTATCAGAATTTAAGCAAAGTTGAAATCTTTTCGCAAACAAAAAGGCTAGATTTGGATGAGTGGAAGAATACAGGATGGAAGGGTGACTTTTGCAAGCACACCACTTGATAGACGTAAGAAAACTAAGGTAATTAAAGAGTTTAAGGGAAGAGAGATTGACACGGTGATTTATCCTGGTTCACTCTTCAAATCAAAGAGCTACGTCCAGTCCTTGGCAGCACCAAGATTTATCCACTATAACTGATAAGGTTACAGACTCAAGTGTTATTTGCACACCTAGCCTCTTCAGGCTCAAGACAAGTATTATTTGCACACCTCTTCAGGCTCAAGACAAGTATTATTTTCACACCTAGCCTCTTCAGGCTCACTCTGGTTTGTTTGAGAGATAGGGTTTGTAATAAATACAATTTCTCACAGGCAGATCTTTCACTAACACTCAGAGTGGTTTAAATGTAAGGCTCAGGAAAGTCTGTGTAATAACTTCAAAATGATTGAAGAATACAGAATAAAAGAATGAAGAAATTAATGCAGAGTAATGGCGTTTTAATGCTATGTGTATTCTCTTGTTCATCATCTTCAATGAGTTCTGTATTTATGGTCTTCAAGAATTTAGGATCCGTTAGAGACATCTCCTCAGATGTTGGCTTCAAGAAGAACTTCATTAATTGCAATAGAGTCGTTCCGGGCAGTCATTAATGCAATAGAGTCGTTCTGGGCAGCCATTAATTCAATAGAGTCATTGGTTGTACTCTAACATGAAGGATCATGGCTTTATTCATCGTGCTACAGCCATATCAGAGTTGTGTAGAGAGCTTTTTGTACTTTACTGAGTACACTTCTCTTTTCGTGTAAGGACCAGAGGTACTAGGGAATAAAGCACGTTGGAAGCATTCTTTAACTGGTCTTTGGTTCTGATTATCCAAGGTTGCTTGAGAGAGTAACTTCTGACCTTTCTTGATAATCGTGAAATTGAGTAGGAGAGAAGGCTTCATGTCTCTTTCTGGTTCTTGAAATACGATTCTGATAATCCTTATAGAATTCGCGTTTATAAGATAAGTGCTTCCATCTTGAAAATATCCGCATCTATCTAGCCATTTGAGTTTTCATCCGGACTAGTAGACGAACTCCATATTAAGGACTTAGCAAGTCCAAAGACTAGTGAGGACGAGGGCCTCTTGTACTTTAGTGGACGAGGCCTCTGTTACTCTAGTGGATGAGAGCCTCTGTTACTCTAGTGGACGAGAGCCTCTGTTACTCTAATGGACGAGAGCCTCTTGCCACATCATTGCACCATTCTAAATGGACGAGCTCCAAATGCCACGTCATTGGACGGACCATTCTGATACCTCAATGGACAAGCTCCATCTGCCACGTCATTGGACAAGCCATTCTGATTCCTTAATGGACGGGATCCATCTGCCACGTCATTGGACTAGCAATTCTGATACCTTAATGGACGGGCTCCAAATGCCACATCATTGGACGAGCCATTCTGATACTTTAATGGATGAGCTATTCTGATACTTTAATGGACGGGCTCCAAATGCCACGTCAGTAGATGCTGGATTTCATCACTTTAGTGGACGCAAGTTAAGATCTCTTCCGTTTTGGGCGTGCGCTTCAAACATTTGCGATGGACGTCAGCTTCAATCTTCAAACATTTGCGATGGACGTGAACTTCAATCACTACAGTGTTGGACGGATGATTCTATTACTTAATCTGCACACTTGATAAATAGGTTAGCAACCAATATGAAGGTTAATTAAATCATTAACCAATGTTTAGTTCTCATCAAAACTTAGGGAAATGCACATCAGACATTTTAGAGACTTAACAATCTCCCCCTTTTTGATGATGACAAACATTGAGATGATTTAATGAACCTCAGAAAATATCAACAAAGAAAATAACATATATCAGACAGGTTGTAAATTTTCTTAAGCGAACAGGTCATATCATATTCATTCTCCCATTCTCCTATAACATATTTCTATCACAAATCTCAATTTCTCCTATTCTCCCCCTTTTGTCAACATCAAAAAGAGTTATCAAGTTTTATTTATGTGATATGTTAATGGCAAGATAACATGTTAAGAAAATCATAGTGATGCAGCAAGCATATTAGACATACTCCACTTAAACTATTGTATCATTACTCCCCCTGAACTAATGCTTAGTTAAAAGAACATGTATATAGGAGTAATGACATATTTAGCATAGACTCGTTAACATTCATACATGTCATTCAACAATGCAATGCATGTTTAGATTATCTCTAATAAATGAAAACCTTTCTTCTGCGAGGGGTTTAGTGAAAATATCAGCCCATTGATTTTCAGTTTTAACAAACTTAATATCAAAGATGCCTTTCTGAACATAACCCCTAATGAAATGATGTTTGATTTCAATATGCTTAGCCTTAGAATGCTGAATTGGATTTTTAGTTAAGCATATAGCATTGGAATTATCATACCATACAGATATGTTATGTTCATAAATAGAGTAATCCTCAAGTTGATGATTTACCCATAAGAGTTGAGAGCAGCAACTAGCAGCAGATATGTATTCTGCTTCAGTAGTAGATAGGGCAATGGTTGTCTGCCTCTTGCTTGACCATGAGACTAAACTTGTTCCAATGAAGTGACATCCTCCACTGGTGCTTTTTCCTTTCTATTCTGTCTCCAGCAAAATCAGCATCACAATATCCCACTAATCTGTATTCTTTTGATCATAAATACAGTAAACCAAGATTAGTAGTTCCAAGCAGATATCTAAATATTCTTTTAACAGCCTTAAGATGAGATTCTCTAGGATCAGATTGGAATCTAGCACACATACAAACACTAAATTGAATGTCAGGTCTGCTTGAAGTTAAGTACAGTAGAGAGCCAATCATACCTCTGTAGACAGTTTGATCTACCTTTTTACCTTCATCATCTTTGCTTAGTTTTGCATTGGGTTGCATAGGGGTTTTCATG
Organism: Sophora flavescens; assembly: GCA_030762895.1. Classification (NCBI taxonomy): domain Eukaryota; kingdom Viridiplantae; phylum Streptophyta; class Magnoliopsida; order Fabales; family Fabaceae; genus Sophora; species Sophora flavescens. The sequence goes on from CM061063.1 coordinate 214,093,930, forward strand.
AGCTTTGCATTTTCCATTTTGTATTTCTTGAGTATCTCCTTGGTATATTTTTGTTGATGAATGTAAATTCCATCACTTGTCTGCTTGATTTGTAATCCAAGGAAGAACTTCAATTCTCCCATCATGCTCATCTCAAATTCAGCTTGCATTAGATTTGAAAATTCCTTGCACAGCTTTTCATTAGTTGCTCCAAAAATAATATCATCAACATATATTTGAACTATAATAAAGTTCTCTTTAGAGCATTTTTTGAACAGAGTAGTGCCTACTTGTCCTCTAGTAAAACCATTATGCATGAGAAAAGAACCGAGTCTATCATACCATGCTCTAGGTACTTGTTTCAAACCATATAATGCCTTTTTAAGTTTGAAAACGTGATATGGTTTATCAGTATCCTCAAAACCAGGGGGTTGTTTAACATACACTTCTTCTTAAATTATACCATTTAGAAAAGTACTTTTTACATCCATTTGAAATAGGGTAATTTGTTGTTGTGCAGCATATGACATTAAAATGCGTATGGCTTCCATTCTAGCTACAGGTGCAAAGGTTTCAGTATAATCAATACCTTCTTGTTGGTTATATCCTTGAGCTACTAACCTTGCTTTATTTCTGACAACTTTACCATCTTCATCTAATTTGTTTCTGAAGACCCATCCTGTTCCAATAACTGACTTGTTTTTAGGCTTAGAGACAAGAGTCCAGACATCATTTCTGGTGAACTGGTTAAGTTCTTCTTGCATAGCAAGAATCCAGCTTTCATCCTCAAGAGCTTCTTTAATGCGTTTAGGCTCCAAATCTGAAATAAAGGCCACATTGCTTGATTCTCTTAATGTGGATCTGGTTCTTACTCCCTCAGAAGGATTTCCAATAATAAGATCCTTAGGATATTGAGTGTTGAACTTCCAATCCCTTTTGAGATCATCATGAAGATCTTGACTTGTTTGCTGACTCGTTTGTTCCACTTGTCTTTCAGTCTCAGGCACAGGTTCTGTTTTGGTTAGATCGGGTTGTTGACTTTCTGGCTTGTTTATATCAAGACCTGCAAGATCATCTTCTAGATCTGATAGTTCTTTATCAGTCTTTAATCCTTCATTGAATTTAACATGAACAGATTCTTCAATAATACAAGTTATTGAATTGTAAACTCTAAAAGCCTTGGACTTTTCAGAATAACCTATGAAAATACCTTTATCTACCTTAGAATCAAACTTTCCAAGATTATCTTTGGTATTCAGAATAAAACATTCACATCCAAAAGCATGATAGTAAGATATGTTGGGGCTTTTTCCTTTCTACAATTCATAAGGAGTCCTTTTTAGAAAAGGCCTAATAAGTATTATGTTTTGTACATAACAAGCAGTGTTTACAGCTTCTGCCCATAAGTACTTAGGGAGATTATTTTCATTGAGCATAGATCTAGACATCTCTTGCAGAGATCTGTTTTTTCTCTCAACCACTCCATTTTGCTGTGGAGTTCTAGGTGCAGAGAAATTGTGAGAGATTCCATTCTCCTCACAGAATTGTCTAAACTGCTCATTTTCAAATTCTCCCCCATGATCACTTCTAAGGGTAGAAATACAGAAACCTTGCTCATTTTGTACTCTTTTGCAGAATACTGAGAAAGCCTTAAAAGAACCATCCTTGTGTGTTAGGAAGAGTACCCATGTGTATCTAGAATAGTCATCAACTATGACAAATCCATATTTTCTTCCAGCCAGGCTGGCAACACTAACTGGTTCAAACAGATCCATGTGTAACAACCGAAGAGGTCTAGAGGTTGATACTTGGTTTTTAGATTTGAAACTTGATTTTATCTGTTTACCTCTCTGACATGAATCACACAAGACATCTTTCTTAAAGCTAATATCAGGCAATCCTCTCACGAGATTATTCCTTTTTAATTCAGAAAATAGTTTCATACTAGCATGTCCTAGTTTCTTATGCCATAACCATCTCTCATCCTCTTTAGACATCAGACAGGTTACACTTTGATATGAGAGATCAGACAGTTCAATCTTATAAAGATTTTGTTACCTTTTAGCTAAAAAGAAGGTTTTGCCACTACAGTCTTTAACTATGCATACATCCTTGGTAAAGGAAACATCAAAACCACTATCACATAATTGACTTATGCTAAGCAAATTGTGTCTTAATCCTTTAACCATAAGAACATTAGATATAAAGGGAAGAGGGGGTTTACCACCAATAGTACCAATTCCTATAACTTTCCCTTTCTGATTTCATCCGAAGGCAACGTGTCCTCCTTTCTTAAGTTGGAGGTCTAGGAACATAGACCTTTCTCCTGTCATATGACGTGAGCAGCCACTGTCCAGGTACCAACAGTGGTGTTTTCTTTGTCCTATTGAGGACATTGATACGATTTCGGCATGTATACCTAGTCTCAAACAAGTAATACGGTGGTGAGACCGGATATCGTTCTCAGGGATCGTGGACAAGTACCACTTCGCAAATTGGACTACTATCTAGGAGATCGTGTTTGGATGGAAGGTAGCTCTAACATGTAACGAAACAAACAAGAATAAAATGTTTTTGTTCTTTTATGAATTTTAACAAACACTTAACAGGCAAACAGAGATGTGATAACAAATGGATGAAATTGCTAGGGTTAGACTATACTAATCCTCCCTTGATTGAACTGAAATGGTAAATAACACAATTCCTAATTCAATTATGACAATCAAATCTTCTCAAATACTCAAACCCTAATGTCTTAGGTAGAATGAGCCTAAAATCCCAAATTAAACCCTAATGTCTTAGGTGGATAAACATGAGAATTTGCATTAAGAGTCAAGATTCATAAGATTGCAAGCACCCCAAGACCTATGTCTAGGTTCATGAACTACTTGGAATTTGATTCATGAGCACGCCTTAACACCAATCTTTCAATTGTCTATCAAAGCAACAAATCATTCCTAGGATGATCAAGCCAAGGAAAGCATTAAGCAATGAATCAAATACTCATAAAGAAATAGGAATTTGTATTACAATCAAATCGTGAGACAAACAAGTTCAGAAAAGTCATCATGTAACCCCAACAAAAGGGGTTTAGCTACACATAATCATATAGCAAACCAAAAGAAAAGGAATAGAGATGAAGGAAGGAATGAACTCCGTGGGAGGATCCACAGCAGCCACAGCAGCCAGAGAGTGTGTTCTAGGGTTCAGGACCCCTTTCTATTCTGCCCAGATTCGTATTTATAACTTAGGTGTGCGTCACGGCCGTGACGTGTTCTGCCAAGGCGCTCTTTCAAATTATAGAGCATCACGGCCGTGATGCTCATCACGGCTAGGCCATGATCGCTTATGCCTTCACCCATTGGTCTGTCACGGCCGTGATAGACATCACGGCCAAGCCGTGACCAATTCTGACTTTTGGAGGTCTGTTACAGCTGACAGGTCACGACCGTGATAGCCATCACGGCTAGGCCGTGACAGATTCTGACTTTTGGCTTCTTTCTCTTCAGTTATTGCTCCATCACGGCCGTGATGGGCTCTGCTTGGCTCATTTTCTTCTCTTTTCAAGCTCAATCTTCATCCAAGCTTCATCATGGCTAAATCTTGGGCATTTAATCATAAATTCCTGCAAAACAACACACAAAACCACCTTATCTGTTCCAAAGGAAAAACTAACCAAAATCAAACTAAAGTGGCCTAACTAATGAAAATGCATGCAAAAATGTACATGGAAAATGAGGTGAAATCACACTCATCAAATCACCCCAAGCTTAAGACTTTGCTTGTCCTCAAGTAAAAACCAAGGCCAAAAGATAATCAAACAGAGCAAAGATAGTGAACCAAGAACCCGAGTAGTAACTAATCCAAGTAACAGGCATTTTCAAATAATTCACCAAGAGACGATCAATTTCAAGTCCAATTAGACGCTTAGGTTCCTAGACTCATATTCTCACTGATTCGGGCACTCCTTCTCACCTCACTCAAGTGATTAGGGATATATGATAATTCGCTCAATTTCCTCAAGGAATGAATTCTACCATAAGCTTGACTATCAACCAAATCTCTACTTTATTAAAGAAAACATCTAAGAATCAAGAGGTCTTTTACTTTGGTTGTAACGGGGCCATGGGATTTATTGTTAGGTGGGGAAATCAAGAAAAGGAAATTTCAAAGGGCTAGCAAAATATCAAGTATTGCAAAGCACGACACCTTCGAAAATACCTTTTTGGGTTTTGACTCATTTTTCCACCTTTCTTTCTTTCTTTTCATTTTATTTCTCATTTCCTTTTGTCATCCCCTTCTCTATATTCTCTCTTTTATTTTCTTTTCTTATTTTCATTCTTTTTTTTTTGATTTGGAGAAGGGGAGATTTTCAATTTAAGAGAAATATTTTTCTGATTTTCTCATCCCATACTTTTTCAACTACCTTTCACCCTTTTTGTAATACTTTGCAAGGTGCCATACCAATCATATTCATCAAAGTAATTTAAGGTACCAAGAAAAGTATTTATTCTTTCAGGCTCAAAGTTGGGCAACTAAGGGGTAGCATTTAGTCAATCAAAGCTCAGGGGGCCGGAAAAATACTTAGTGCCTCAATCACTTTCAAAAATGTTTTCAAAAAATTTTAAGCTTCAAAACGGTTTCATGTCAAGTTCTAAAGAGATACAATCCAAGAGGAATAACACTCTAACACAAAGAATGGGGTAGATTTAATGAGTACCCCTTTTTGGCTCAAAAATCTCACATTTTAGTAGTTCTGAAATCAATGAGAAACACAAATCTACGGAACCATATGCTAATTACCAACTATCAAAGATCATCTCAAGAATTTTTATTTGTAGCCTTATCACAAGAATAAAAAATTTGGGTTCAAAAATTCACTATCTCAATTTAATTGGCACTAAGTTCTCACAATTGGATGCATAATCTAAGCAAGGGGCAATCTAATCATGTGGTCATGCAAAACTATGCCTATATGAATGCAATATGAACAATGCAAAAGTTCAAAATTTTACAAAGAAAATACCCCTACCCCAAGCTTAAAAATTTACATTATCCCCAATGTAAAAAAATCAAGTTGGAGAGAGGAGAAAAATTGGAACAACTCACCGGGGCGGTAGCGGGTGTTGGCTCACGGGGCTAGTCAAAGATAGGTTGCAAATTGTGTCACGGTCGTGACCACCATCACGGCTAGACCGTGATCAATTCTGGTTCATAGGAGTGGCCTGTCACGGCCGTGACCTGTTGGGAATTTGCGTATAAAATAAAAAGAAACGCAGCGGAAAAATTCCTATCGAAGGATCCTTGCGAATGGTCATGATTCATGATTAGAAGGTTTACCTCTTGAAGCGATGGCTGTTGATCAGAATTCGTCTATCACGAACACCGCACGAACGATGTCTCTAAGGTATCCACACGAGCAGATTCCGTGAACGTCCAACGTCACGAACCCGAAGCGTCTCTGTCTCACAGTGCTAGCTTCAAAACGGAGACTTGTTGTTCACACTTTACTCTCTATGTGAGGCTAGGTTGAAAAACCGTGTAGGCACAACAACTTAAGTGGTCTACTTATAGTAGCGCCTCCTTAAGTGAGTTAGTGAGCAACATTTGACCTAAGCCCATGTACTATGCGCTAGGCCCAATAGGAAAGTCCAACTTTCCTTTTAATGCTTCTTTTAATCCGCTCTTATGTGTGTGACCCTATAGGTTCCCAAAATGTTAGTAGTAATATTAAATCCCATTTAATAATACAAACAGTGAGTGGTATCTAGCAATACATCACTGCTACCTAAGTAGTGAGAAAGTCAGTGATTTGACGAAACCTTTGTGACAAATATTCATGTGCATTATTATCCCTTTGTCCATATATCTATATTGAACACAAGGCATAGAATGTGTCACCCTTGTATGGTTCAATATCATGTTCCCTGATACCCGAGTAGACTTAACAACAAATGAGGTCAATATCTCATATTGACTCATTTCAGCACGGCCATGCATTTTACAGTCTCACTCTATCAGGTGGCCCATAGATATTACTCCTGTTATGTAGGAGGGACAAATTCCATCTAGGTCACTCACATCCCTCTGCACGGCTCGTGGTATGCCCAATGACCGTCTTTATAATCATCCTATTACAGATGACGTTTGACGATATTAAAGCACACGACTCCTCATGTAGGGATCGTAGTGATTTCAGGTCGAAGGATTGCATACACCATTGTCACTATGAGAACTACTTATGACACTCACATAACGCTCCATGTAGTGTTCTCATGGTGGGTCAATCCAGTACATCATTACTCTAATGTGTACCTATGTGGCAACTCGATATCTCATATCCATGACCCGTGAGATATGGCCATCAGTCTGCACACATAATAGTCTCAATGTATTATTATTGTCCTTTTTAATAAAATACTTGACTACGGATATTTAAGAATAGGATTTCATTGTTCAATAGTGTCTCACGATCAAGTCATATACTTGATATTCTATTAAACTGAAATTTCTATTCTAAGGACTTTATTATGTTTAAACAAGTAACACAATAAACTGGAATGCCTCATATCATATATATATAATAGCAAGATACAAATGTAAGTCTAAAGAAATACACTGGCCTCTAGGGCTTACACCAACAATCTCCCACTAGCACTAGATCCAATCAGGCATAAATCTAATGCCCATCGATCTAGTGTGACCTTCATGCTTCTGTTGAGCAAGAGGTTTTGTAAGTGGGTCAGCAACGTTATCAAGCGTTGGTACTCTGCATATTTTCACATCTCCTCTATCGATAATCTCTCGAATGAGATGGAAGCACCTAAGTATATGTTTGGATCGCTGATGAGATCTAGGTTCCTTAGCTTGTGCAATGGCCCCATTGTTATCACAATAGAGATCAATGGGGTCCACAATACTAGGAACTGTACCAAGCTCAGTAATGAACTTCCCGATCCAAACAGCCTCCTTTGTTGCATTGGAGGCGGCAATATACTCAGCCTCTGTAGTAGAATCGGCAACTGTCTCCTGCTTTGAACTCTTCCAGCTTACAGCCCCGCCATTCAGGCAGAACACATAACCAGATTGCGATCTGGAATCATCCTTATCGGTCTGGAAGCTAGCATCGGTGTAACCTATTACATCAAGCTCTTCCTCGCCTCCATATACCAAGAACGAATCCTTAGTTCTTCTCAAGTACTTAAGGATGTTCTTGACAAACACGATGACTTTCACCGGATCGGATCGTACCGCTTCGTTATGCTTAAAGCATACGATACATCTGGTGGAGTACATAACATGGCATACATGATAGATCCAATTGAGGATGCATATGGAATCTTACTCATGCGATCCCGTTCTTCTTGAGTGGAAGGGGATTGTGCCTTTGATAGGCATATACCATGTGACATAGGCAAGAGTCCTTTCTTGGATTCATGCATGTTAAAGCGTCTCAACACTTTGACTATGTATGTACTCTGACTTAGGCCAAGCAATTTCAGTGATCTATCCCTATAGATCCTGATTCCCAATACATAGGTAGCTTCACCCAAATCTTTCATAGATAAGCAATTCCCTAACCATGTCTTTATATTTTGTAGTGTAGGGATGTCATTTCCAATGAGTAATATGTCATCTACATATAACACCAGAAAAACAACAATGCTCCCACTAACCTTTTTGTAGACACAAGGTTCATCTTCATTTTTGATGAATCCGTACTGTCTTACAGCATCATCAAAACGAAGGTTCCAACTTCTGGAAGCTTGCTTCAATCCATAGATTGATCGTTGCAATTTACATACCTTTCCGGCATCCTCTGAAATGTCAAAGCCTTCAGGTTGTGTCATGTACACATCCTCAAGAAGCTTTCCATTAAGGAAGGCAGTTTGGACATCCATCTGCCATATCTTATAATCATGGTATGCAGCGATAACAAGTAAGATCCAGACGGATTTAATCATCGCAACAGGTGAAAAGGTCTCATCATAGTCGAGACCATGAATTTGCTTGAAACCCTTGGCCACCAATCGTGCCTTAAAGGTATGTACTTTACCATCCATGTCAGTTTTCTTTTTGAAAACCCACTTGCACCCTATAGGTTTTACCCCTTCAGGTGGCTCTACCAAGGTCCATACCTGGTAGGTGTACATGGAATCCATCTCAGATTTCATGGCCTCAAGCCACTTCTCAGATTCTGGGCCAGTGATGGCCTCCTGGTAAGTCACAGGCTCATCTTGATCCATGAGCAATACATCACCTTGTGGAGTCATGAGAAATCCATATCTCTCAGGCTGGTGACGTATCCTGTTAGACCTACGCTGGTCTTGTGCTACTGGAGCAGGTTGTTCCTCCACAACATTTTGTGAAGGTTGTTCCTGTTCCACCAATGGTAGGTCACTACTCTGATTCTTGAATTTCTTCAAGTTCTATCTTCCTCCCACTGGTTCCTATGGAGATAAACTCCTTTTCTAGGAATACACCAGTCCGTGCGACAAACACTTTGCCTTCGGAAGGATTATAGAAATAGTATCCCTTGGTTTCTTTGGGATACCCCACAAAGAAGCATTTATCAGATTTGGGATCAAGCTTATTAGAAACTTGACGTTTTACATATGCTTCACAACCCCAAATCTTCATAAAAGACATGCTAGGTCGTCTACCAGTCCATATCTCATATGGTGTCTTTTCTACCGTTTTGGATGGAACACGGTTAAGTGTAAAAGCTGCTGTTAATAGAGCATGTCCCCAGAAAGAGTTTGGAAGGTTTGCATGACTCATCATAGACCGAACCATGTCCAACAAGGTTCGATTTCTCCTCTCAGAAACACCATTCCATTGTGGTGTTCCAGGTGGAGTGAGTTGAGATAAAATTCCACACTCTCTCAAATGATCATCAAACTCTAGGCTCAAATATTCACCACCTCGATCTTATCGAAGAGTTTTAATATTCTTACCAAGTTGGTTTTGTACCTCATTTTTGAATTCCTTGAACTTTTCAAAGGAATCCGATTTATGTTTCATAAGATACACAAATCCATATCTACTGAAATCATCAGTAAATGTGATGAAGTACTGAAAACCACCTCTAGCTAATGCGTTTAGGGGTCCGCATACATCGCTATGTATAAGACCCAAAAGATCATTGGCTTTTTCACCTTTGCCGGTGAATGGAGCTTTAGTCATCTTTCCCAATAAACAAGACTCACATATCTCATATGATTCATAATCAAATGAGTCCAAGAGTCCATCTTTATGGAGCTTCGAAATGCGCTTCTCATTTATATGGCCAAAACGACAATGCCAAAGATAAGACGGGTTCAACTCATTTGGTTTGAACCTCTTAGTATTTATGTTATAGATGGGCATTTCAAGATCAAGGACATAAAGTCCATTACTCATGTGTGCACTAGCATATAAAATATCATCCAAATAAATAGAACAACTTTTGTTCTTTATTATAAAAGAAAAACCAATCTTGTCCAAACAAGAAACGGAAATGATATTCCTGCTAATTGCAGGCACAAAATAACAATTCTTTAACTGAATAGTAAGCCCAGTGGGCAAAGTCAATACATAAGTCCCTACAGCTAAAGCAGCAACCTTTGCTCCATTTCCGACTCGTAGATCGACTTCGCCCTTTGTCAATGGTCTACTCCTGTTTAGATCCTGCACATTTGTACAAATGTGAGAACCACATCCAGTATCTAATACCCATGATGCAGAAGTAGATAAATTGACTTCTATAACAAACATACCTGAAGCGGAAGTCTCACTTCCCTTCTTCTTCTTAATTTCTTCCAAGTATTTTGGGCAGTTCCTCTTCCAATGTCCGGTCCGACCATAGTGGAAGCAATTTCCTTCCTTAGCCACACCACCCACAGGCTTCAAGCCAGAAGTACTGGACTTGATCTTGTTGATGGCCTTGCCCTTGCCCTTGCCCTTTTGTTTGTTCTTGGGCTTCTTGGGCTGCTTCTTGCTATTTCCAGCCTGGACCATCAAAATGGCCTTTCCTTTTCCTTTGTTAATATTTTGTTCAGCAGTTCTCAACATGCTCAACAATTCTGGCAAAGGTTTGTCAAGATCATTCATATTAAAGTTCATGACAAACTGACTATAGCTCTCAGGCAACGATTGCAGAACTAAGTCGGTGGCCAACTCTTGGCCTAAAGGAAAACCCAGTCTCTCGAGATTCTCAATGTACCCGATCATCTGGAGTACATGAGGACTCACAGGGCTCCCTTCTGCCAATTTACACTAGAAAATGGCTCTGGAAACTTCGAACCGCTCATGCCTTGCTTGCTCTTGGTAGAGCAGCTTGAGGTGCACGATCATATCGTACGCCTCCATGGTCTCATGTTGCTTTTGCAGCTCAGAGGTCATGGTAGCAAGCATAAGACAGCCGACGTCTAAGGCGTCATCCTGATGCTTCACGGGCCGTGATCCTTTCTGGTCTTCACATTAAGCTCATCACGGCCGTGACCAGTGTCACGGCCTGGGTGTGATGGTTACTGACTTTGTTTCTCCCTGCCCTTTCTCGCTCTCCTTCGTTCAGAACCTGAAAATACTTAAGAAATCTATTAGTCTATGATTTTATTACTCTTGATCTTCTCAAATTATTCAAAAGTTGAAATCAAAAACAAATGGAAATGGGAAAGGAAAGGAAAACTTGGGTTGCCTCCCAATAAGCGCTTCTTTAACGTCACTAGCTTGATGGGTGATTTCTAAGAGGGTGCCTTAAGAGGAATGGAGACTGCTTGACGATCAAAGTCTCCTCCAAGGTAGTGCTTGAGCCTTTGCCCATTAACAGTGAAAGTGTCTCCGAACGATGGATCTACCAATTCAACCGCACCAAATGGAGAAACCGGCTTGACATAGAATGGACCCGACCATCTTGATCTCAACTTGCCTGGAAACAACTTGAGACGTGAATTAAAGAGCAAAAATGATTGGCCTTCTTCAAAATGCTTGGGAAGAATGTACTTATCATGCCAAAATTTTGTTCTTTCCTTATATATCCTTGCACTCTCATATGCCAAGAGTCGGAATTCATCCAACTCATTCAACTGCAGCAGTCTCTTGTCCATGGCCAGCCTTGTATCAAAGTTCAGGGCCTTCACTGCCCAAAAAGCACGATGTTGGAGCTCTACCGGAAGGTGACATGATTTTTCAAACACTAATTGGTATGGTGACATACCAATAGGTGTTTTGTATGCAGTCCAATAGGCCCAAAGTGCATCATCCAGTTTCCTTGCCCAATATTTCCTAGCATTGTTCACTGTTTTCTCCAAGATCCTCTTCAATTCCCGATTGGACAACTCCACTTGCCCACTGGTTTGTGGGTGGTACAGTGTGGCAACTTTATGATTGACCCCAAACTTGGCAAGCATCGCATTGAACTCTTTGTTACAAAAATGAGCACCCCCATCACTAATGATGGCTCTAGGGGTTCCAAATCGGGTAAAGATGTTCTTCCTCACAAAATGAATCACTGTTTTTGCATCATCTTTCAGAGTTGGGACAGCTTCTACCCATTTACTCACATAATCAACCGCAACCAGAATATACTTGTTGTTGCAGGATGATGGGAAAGGACCCATGAAGTCGATCCTCCACACATCAAAGAGCTCCACCTCTAAAATACCCTTCAAGGGCATCTCATTTCTCCTGGATATACTTCCGGTTCTCTGACACTTGTCACATTTCATCACCCAAGCTCTAGAGTCTTTAAAAATGGTGGGCCAAAATAAACCACTTTGCAAGACCTTCATGGCGGTTCTCTCACCACCAAAGTGTCCTCCATAGGGTGAGTTGTGGCAGCGAGTCAAAACCCCATTAACCTCTTCTACCGGAATACATCTTCTCAGAATTCCATTCAAACCTCTTTTGAAAAGGTAAGGTTCATCCCATACATAGTATTTAGAGTCATGGATGAGCTTCTTCCTTTGTTGTGAATTGAAGTCCTTAGGAATCTTGTTGGCGGCCTTGTAATTTGCAATGTCCGCAAACCAAGGTGCCACTTGCACCACAAACAACCTTTCATCCGGGAATTCTTCTTGAATTGGCAACTCAGCTTTTGCTCGAACATCTGCTTGTGGAAGCCTAGACAAATGGTCGACTACCACATTCTCCACTCCTTTCTCATCCTTTATATCCAAATCAAACTCTTGGAGCAATAGTACCCACCTAATGAGCCTTGGCTTGGCATCCTGTTTAGCCATGAGATACTTCAAGGCAGAATGATCAGTGTACACAGTAATTTTAGAGCCAATCAAGTAGGATCTAAACTTATCAAATGCAAACACCATAGCAAGCAATTCTTTTTCAGTCATGGTATAATTCAATTGAGCATCATTCAGCACACGACTGTCATAGTAAATAACATGCAACACTTTATTTTTCCTCTGACCCAAAATGGCTCCTACCGCATAGTCGCTTGCATCACACATTAACTCAAATGGTAAACTCCAATCTGGAGGTGCAATGACTGGTACGGTGGTGAGATTTTCTTTCAAAAGTTGGAAAGCATGCATGCAATCATCATCAAATACAAAAGGAGTATCAACTACTAAGAGCTTGCATAAGGGTTTCACAATCTTTGAAAAGTCTTTTATAAATCTCCTATAGAAACCCACATGCCCTAAAGCTTCTAACACCTTTTACATTTATGGGAGGGGGAAGTTTTTCGATTACTTCAATTTTTGCCTTATCAACTTCCATCCCCCGTGATGAAATCTTATGACCAAGAACTATACCTTCCCTAACCATGAAATGACATTTTTCCCAATTTAAAACAAGGTTAGTTTCTTGGCATCTTTTCAAAACACATGCACGATTTTTCAGACAATCATCAAAAGAATTACCAAACACAGAAAAATCATCCATAAATACCTCAATGAATTTTTCAGTCATATCAGAGAATATGGAAAGCATGCACCTTTGAAAAGTGGCGGGTGTATTACACAACCCGAATGGCATCCTCCGGTATGCGTAGACGCCATAGGGACAAGTGAAAGCGGTCTTCTCTTGGTCCTTTGGGTCAACCACAATTTGGTTATACCCTGAGTATCCATCAAGGAAGCAATAAAAGGCATGGCCCGCCAATCTCTCTAGCATTTGATCAATGAAGGGCAAGGGAAAACGATCTTTTCTGGTGGCCTCATTCAATCTTCTATAATCAATACACACTCTCCATCCAGAAACGGTCCTTGAGGGAATGAGTTCATTTTTATCATTTGCCACAACCGTCATCCCCCCTTTCTTAGGAACAACTTGGACCAGGCTCACCCATGGACTGTCGGAGATTGGATAAATTATACCCGCATCCAAAAGCTTCACAACCTCCTTCCTTACAACTTCCTTCATGTTTGGGTTGAGTCTTCTTTGGGGCTGTCTAACCGGCTTGAAATTTTCCTCCAAAAGGATTTTGTGCATACAAAATGAGGGTCTTATCCCTTTCAAGTCGGACATAGACCACCCAATTACGGATTTGTGCTCACTAACCACCCTTAACAGCTTCTCTTCCTCCAAAGAGTTCAATCCGCTATTAATGATCACCGGGAATGAAGAATTCACCCCAAGGAAAGCATAACGGAGATGAGATGGAAGTTCTTTCAACTCTAGCACAGGTGGTTCACCCTTGTCTTCAATCCGCACATCCTCCACAACTTTGTCTTCATCAATATCCAAAACTAGACAAGTCTCAAGGGATTTAACCATGAACTCAACTTCTTCCTCACATGCCTCTTCTTCTATATTCTCACCCATAAGAGCCGCTTCCAATGAATCTTCAAAAGTTTGTTGCTCACTCTTGTCAGTCAATGATTCAACAAGGTCCACACTCATACATGTATCTTTGTCACTTGGATGTCTCATTGCTTCAAAAACATTGAAGGTGACCTTTTCATCTTGGACTCTAAGCACCAACTCCCCTTGATTTACATCGATCAGAGCTCTACCCGTGGCTAGGAATGGTCTTCCAAGAATCAATGGAGTCTCACTATCTTCCGCTATATCCAACACCACAAAATCTGCCGGAAAGATGAATTTGTCTACTTTAAAAATAAATCCTCCACTACACCATAAGGATATGTAATGGAGCGATCCGCCAATTGGATAGAAATCCCGGTTGGCTTGACTTCACCAATTCCCAGCTTCTTGAAATGGACAGAGGCATAAGGTTGATACTTGCACCAAGATCACACAAGGCTCTTCCAATGTTCAAATGACCAATAGTACATGGAATAATAAAGCTACCCGGATCCTTCATCTTCACTGGTAACTTCCTTTGGAGTATGGCACTACATTCTTCAGTGAGCATGACCGTCTCCTCCTTCCACTTCCTCTTGTTAGTAAGAATCTCCTTCATAAACTTGGCATAGGAAGGCATTTGTTGAAGAGCTTCGGCAAAGGGATGTTAATTTGCAACTTTTTGAACACATCCAAGAACTTAGAGAATTGTTGATCCTTTGCCTCCTTCTTCAACCTTTGAGGATATGGTATCTTGAAATACGGTGGCAACTCCTTTGGATTGTCAACTTCTTCAAGAATTTGCCTCTTAGTCTTCTTTCTTGCAAACTCTTCATCAACCAGTTTTTCTCTCCGTGGTTTTTCAGCTTCAACAACAATAGGACTAGAGGTAGTGGCTTGGGAAGTCTCGGGTTCTTCATTGGTTACATCTTCAACAGTCACCTCATCAACTCCCTCACCAATTGTCTTTTCTTATCTCTCTTTTTCATGTGGAACTAACACTTTCTCGCTTCTTGTAGTAATTTCCTTGCAATCCTACCTTGGATTCTTCTCGGTATCTCCCGGCAATTGTCCTTGAGGTGTCTCCGTCATTTGCTTTTCCAATTGGCCTATTTGGTGTTCTAGATTCTTGATGGAGGCATTTTGATTCTTTATATTATCTTGAGTTGCTTGCATGAATTGGGCTAGAATATTCTCCAATTTGCTTGAATTATCTTGAGGAGGTTTTGCTTGAGAACTTGAGCCTTGCCCTTGTCTCCAACCAAAGTTAAGATGGTTACGCCACCCCAGATTGTAGGTGTTAGAGAAAGGATCATGCTTAGGCCCTTGGTTTCCCATGTAATTCACTTCTTCTTGCCCAGAACCTCCAATCACACTAATTTCACAGTTGCCGTTGGCATGGTTACCTCCACAAAAATCACACACTGAGGCAGCTTGAACTTGGACCACTTGTAATTGAGAATTTTGTAGTTGAACGGACCCCAATTGCTTGGTAAGGATGGCCATTTGCGCCTTAAGAGCACCAATTTCATCAAGCTCCAAAACACCTCTCTTGACCAATGATCGAGAACTAGGCATTTGATAATCATTATTAGCCATAGTTTCAATCAAGTCATTTGCTTCATCGGGTGTCTTTTGGCTCAATGATCCACCTGCAGCCGCTTCAATCATACTTCTGGAATTTCGGTTGAGCCCATTGACAAAGGTTGCAACTTGCTGCCATGTTTCCAGCTCATGATTTGGACAAGCAGTAAGCAAAGATTTGAACCTCTCCCATGCTTCATAAAGCGATTCATCATCCCTCTGTGCAAAAGCATTAATCTCCGATCTCAACTTGATCATTCTTGACGGAGGGAAGAAACGAGATAAGAACTTGCTCACCAAATCATTCCAAGTGATGATGCTCCCATGAGGATGAGATTGAAGCCATGACTTAGCTCTATCCCTCAAAGAGAAAGGGAAAAGCCTTAAACAAATAGCCTCATCAGAAGCTCCATTCAGCTTGATGGTGTCACACAACTCAATAAATGTGCCAATGTGAGACTGAGGGTCTTCACTTTCTAAGCCTCCAAACTGATTTTGCTGCACAAGATTGAGAAGTGATGCCTTTATCTCAAAGTTGTTACAGGCCACTGGAGGTCTAACAATTGGAGTTCCACATCTATCGACTCTAGGGGAAGTATAGTCCCCCATTGTCCTCCTTGGTGCATTGTCTTCAGCCATGGTGACAGTTGCTACTTCAACTTGCAGTTCTTGCCCACTTGGTAACTCAACTTGTGGTTCTTGCACTGTAGAGGATGCTCTTTCTCTGTTCTGTCTTGCCTTGGCTTCCTTTCTATTCCTTCTACAAAGTCTCTCGATCTCAGGGTCGAATTGAAGTTCACCTGGGTCGATTGTACCTCGCATACAAGGAACAAATAGAGTAGAATAGAAAAAGAACATAAAAACAGAAAAAACAGAAAACACAGCAGGAAAACAAAACACAAAAAAAACAGCAGTAGGAAAACAATGAAAAATGCCTAAATTAGGAGTCCCCTTTGGTACTCGGGATATTGGCACACCGATCCCTGGCAACGACGCCAAAAACTTGATACGATTTCGGCAAGTATACCTAGTCGCAAACAAGTAATACGGTGGTGAGACCGGATATCGTTCTCAGGGATCGTGGACAAGTACCACTTCGCAAATTGGACTACTATCTAGGCGACCGTGTTTGGATGGAAGGTAGCTCTAACATGTAACGAAACAAACAAGAATAAAATGTTTTTGTTCTTTTAGGAATTTTAACAAACACTTAACAGGAAAACAAAGATGTGATAACAAATGGATGAAATTGCTAGGGTTAGACTATACTAATCCTCCCTTGATTGCACTGAAATGGTAAATAACACAATTCCTAATTCAATTATGACAATCAAATCTTCTCAAATACTCAAACCCTAATGTCTTAGGTGGAATGAGCCTAAAATCCCAAATTAAACCCTAATGTCTTAGGTGATTTAACATGAGAATTTGCATTAAGAGTCAAGATTCATAAGATTGCAAGCACCCCAAGACCTATGTCTAGGTTCATGAACTACTTGGATTTTGATTCATGAGCACGCCTTAACACCAATCTTTCAATTGTCTATCAAAGCAACAAATCATTCCTAGGATGATCCAGCCAAGGAAAGCATTAAGCAATGAATCAAATACTCATAAAGAAATAGGAATTTGTAATACAATCAAATCATGAGACAAACAAGTTCAGAAAAGTCATCATATAACCCCAACAAAAGGGGTTTAGCTACACATAATCATATAACAAACCAAAAGAAAAGGAATAGAGATGAAGGAAGGAATGAACTCCATGGGAGGATCCACAGCAGCCACAGCAGCCAGAGAGTGTGTTCTAGGGTTCAGGACCCCTTTCTATTCTGCCCAGATTCGTATTTATAACTTAGGTGTGCGTCACGGCCGTGATGGCCATCACGGCCAGGCCGTGACGTGTTCTGCCAAGGCATTCTTTCAAATTCTGGAGCATCACGACCGTGATGCTCATCACGGCTAGGCCGTGATGCTTATCACGGCTAGGCCGTGATCGCTTCTGCCTTCACCCATTGGTCTGTCATGCCCATGATAGCCATCACGGCCAGGTCGTGACCAATTCTGACTTTTGGAGGTCTGGTACAGCTGACAGGTCACGGCCGTGATAGCCATCACGGCTAGGCCGTGACAGCTTCTGACTTTTGGCTTCTTTCTCTTCAGTTATTGCTCCATCACGGCCGTGATGGGATCTGGTTGGCTCATTTTCTTCTCTTTTCAAGCTCAATCTTCATCCAAGCTTTATCATGGCTAAATCTTGGGCATTTAATCATAAATTCCTGCAAAACAACACACAAAACCACCTTATCCGTTCTGACACGCTGTCGCGCACGCGTCAAAAAGCAAGCGGTTTGTAAAAATATGTAGATAGGGAGCGACAACTCGAGTATCGTCTCACAAGGACTCTTGGATTGTTGTTAACAGAAAAAGTCAATTTTTTGGGGGTTTTGGATTTGAGATTAAATAAAGAAAACAAATTAGAAAACTATGCAAACTAAATAATTATCAAATAAGCTAAACGATCAACCTACTGCTTTCGGTTTCCCACTATCATCGATTCATACAATTCCATGCCCTAAGCGGATTCTAATCTCTTTTCGATTGTAACATCAATTAACAAGCGAAACCGATGCTACGAGACATATGTTCCTATTCTCGAATTAAGCAAACGGGGTGAAGCCCTTCGTGAATTAAGCAAACACGAAATGAACACACGCGAATTAATCAAACGCGATTAAATATAGGAACACACAATCATCGAAACGAATCAATACATATTCTATATAATCCTGAATTAAGCAAACAGAACATACAGAACAAATATTGAAAGAGAATAGCATTAAGTTTAGGAATTACAAAACCTCAAGCATCAATGGAACCCGATTACAGCAGATTGATCAAAGGAGACTAGCTCTCCATTACAAAGGGAACACAAAACTCTAAACCTAAATTCGCAGCCGTCCTAATCTAAAAGAAAAGAAGATGAAGAGAAGATCTCAGTTCTGCCCTAAAACAGATATAAATACAGATTCTGGGTTACACTCGCTCGCGAGGCGAGACATTATTCGCGAGGTGAATATTATGAACAGCTCTTCAGTGTTTGGCTTTCTCGCGAGGCGAGACAAGGATTCGCGAGGCGAGACTTCAAATTCCAATCTGTCACAGCCGTGACCCTCATCACGGCTAGGCCGTGATGGTCTCTGTCCTTCAGGGTTGGATTTCTCGCGGGGTGAGACAGTGATTCGCGGGGCGAGACATAGAGGATGACATTTCTGGCACAATAAGGCTTCAGGCTCGCGAGGCGAGTAGCCTCTCGCGGGGCGAATAACTCCAGAATTGTTTCTCTTTATTAACCTAAAAACAATAAATAGCAGTAAGTGCTTTATTTAACTCTAAATCATCTAAATTACCCTAAAACTACTTTAGAGACTCAAAATGATGCTTGAGGACAAATACATCCAAATTTGGGAGAAAACGGGATATAATTAGCACAAAACCACGGTCATACTAGTCATAAAACTAGATGAGCCAGAGGCTGATCAAAATACCCCAAACTTAAACTTTGCTTGTCCCCAAGCAAACTAAAACTCAAAAAGACTCAAACTTGGCAAGCTCAAAGGTTCAATTAAATTCGCACAAATTTCATGCAATTTCAACAAAACAGTTTCTCTTCAATGTTTCCCCCCTTTTTCAACAATGCAATCCCCACACATTCATTTACTTTGAACATTTGAGAATTTCATCATTCATGCAATTAGTAATCTAAGCAAGGGATCCAAGTTACACACAAAAGGGAGATCACCAAATTCAAACAATCGCCTTCCTCACAAGGGCATTTAGTGTTTCACTCATTCGCTCAATTTGTCTAGGCTCACAAGATTTCACTCAATTTCACTTTTAAGAGCACTTCCCATAAATTTTATTTTCATCTCTAACAAAGTTCCCACGAAAATATGCATGCAACATCAAAAGGGCTTTTAAAGGTTGTAATGGGGCCTGTCTAAGGGTACGATATTCAAAGGTACTAGGCTTAAGTCCCTAGGAACTAAGAGAGCATGAGCATTTTGACATATTGAATTCCCACTAAAGTTCCTTTTTCCATTTTTCTTTATGCTTTGGGTGACTACGACCTTTTTCTATTAATACCCTTTTTGACATTTTTGTTTTTTTTTCTTTTCTTTTCCTTTTGCCTTTGGCTCCAACCTTTTTATTATTATTATTATTTTTTTCTCACCCCAGAATGACATGTCACATCCTTGTAGCCACCCCAAACTTAGTTTCTTGCAACCATTCTCTTGCTAAGCTTCCATGCTCTCCTAATCCTAAGATCGGGTTAACATGGTTTTTCCAGATTTTGGCTCATAACATAGGGTCATCAAGAAACAACAGGCTTATGAGGCTCAATGGGGCTAACTTGGGAACATGCATTAGGGATGGTTCAATTTAGGCCAAGTGGCTATTTCAAATAAAATTGCCTAAATCATTTGATGCAAACACATAGACATGCAAACCATGAAAAGATTCAAGCAAATTCAGGAAAGTGCAACTTAAAAGTGATTCACACAGTTAAAAACATGTTGGAGGCTCAAATCCTCACCTGGACATTTTTCGCAAATTGTTTGATCGAGATTCTATCCCTAGTGTGTGCATCCCATCACCCCAAACTTATCATAAATCATGTAATCACAACAAAATATCTCAAAGTTCTATTTTCAATTTTCCACATGGGGATCAATTTTCAATTTCAAAACCTAGGGGGAAAATCATCAACAGTCAACACATGACATGCAATCAATCTATGCAAAATTTGAAGAAATCCAGCAAGCTCACCGACACAAGACTCAACACACAACTCTTGATCTTCTCAAATTATTCAAGAGCTGAAGAAAACCAAACAAAAACAAGGAAAAGCAAAAACTAACAAGAAAATGAAAATAAACTAGAGAGAAAGGGTTAAGAAAACTCATTGAGGGGCTTCCGCCTGGATCCCATTTCTTGTAGCTTAAGGCCCAAGTGATAGACAAAGGACGGAAGCTTATTCCATGGTCCCATAACTTGCAGCCTCGATACGGGAGTGGGCGCTTGACAATTATGGTGACCTCGCCAAGTGCGGCGGACTTCTCACTCCCTCTTGGGTCAAAGATGACCTCCTTGTCAACATAGTCAACAAAATCCTCCCAATAAAATTGGGCTTCAACCTCTTGGACTGGCCATAATGCAAAATCCAGTCTCTCTGGCAGAGGCTTGAACTCCATTGCCGGTTGTTCCACAGTGGGAGGTGGCAAACAGGTAGAGAGGGTTCTCGGTGTCGTCGCCCCTTCACGCACGATCTTCATTCACTGCACTATCAAATCCATCACCTGCTATACAGGCAGAAATCTCAGCACACACCACACAAGGGTTAGTGTTAGTATAATCAGCACATATAGTACAATAAATAGAATCAGAAAAGGCTTGAATGTCTGGAAATTCAACACACAGTTCATCCATCCCATCACATTCAACACATGCATAGGAACCAATGGAATTATCTAATTCCAGAATTTCTTCATCATCCTCTAGCATGGCGAAGTGGATGTCCTCCATACATCTCTTCCTCTCAACTTCCTTAGTCAAAGGTTCTGATCCTTGAACTTGCTGCATGGCATTCATCAAAGTGGCAAGCTGTTGAATCTGTAATGCATAAGGTATGAATGCTAGCATCCGATTATTCTGAAATCGCCCAATCTGTGTGTGCAAAGTATGAATACTAGCATTTGCTTGCTGCTGAAACTAGAGATTGTTGTCAGCCATTTACTTGATCATGTCCTCTAGTGAAGGTCCGGAAGGTGCAGAGGTTGTCACTTGGGGAGGATTCTATAGTGGTGCCATCGGTTGTTGTTGAGGTGATTCATAGACTTGTCTAATACCAATTATCTCTCGCCTGATTGATGCAGCTCTGAAGGCAGGAAAGTATCTCTCAAGGAAGACTTTCTTCAAATCAATCCAGGTTGAAACGGAATTTGGCGCAAGATAGTACAGCCAATCCTTCGCGGCACCTTGAAGTGAGAATGGGAAGGCTCTCATCTTGATGTGGTCTTCCGTCATTCCTTCAGGTCTCAAAAGTGTAGAGCAAACAACCTGGAATTCTTTCAGATGCATCTGCGGATTCTCACTTGCAAGACCACTAAACCTTGGCAACCAGTGTATTAAACCAAAAAAATCAGGATAATATATGCATGACGACTCATAATCAACATTAGGCATATAATTTTGCATATAATTATCCATGGGAAGGTACTAGGATTTGTAACCAGACAAAACAGCCATAACTAATTCAGCAATGCAAAAATTATTTTATTTTTTTTATATTTTTTTTATTTTCTGTTAATAACAACAAGAGTCCCCGACAACGGCACCAATTTTGACACACTGTCGCGCACGCGTCAAAAAGCGAGCGGTTTGTAAAAATATGTAGATAGGGAGCGACAACTCGAGTATCGTCTCACAAGGACTCTTTGATTGTTGTTAACAGAAAAAGTCAGTTTTTTGGGGGTTTTGGATTTGAGATTAAATAAAGAAAACAAATCAGAAAACTATGCAAACTAAATAATTATCAAATAAGCTAAACGATCAACCTACTGCTTTCGGTTTCCCACTATCATCGATTCATACAATTCCATGCCCTAAGCGGATTCTAATCTCTTTTCGATTGTAACATCAATTAACAAGCGAAACCGATGCTACGAGACATATGTTCCTATTCTCGAATTAAGCAAACGGGGTGAAGCCCTTCGTGAATTAAGCAAACACGAAATGAACACACGCGAATTAAGCAAACGCGATTAAATATAGGAACACACAATCATAGAAACAAATCAATACATATTCTATATAATCCTGAATTAAGCAAACAGAACATACAGAACAAATATTGAAAGAGAATAGCATTAAGTTTAGGAATTACAGAACCTCAAGCGTCAATGGAACCCGATTACAGCAGATTGATCAAAGGAGACTAGCTCTCCATTACAAAGGGAACACAAAACTCTAAACCTAAATTCGCAGCCATCCTAATCTAAAAGAAAAGAAGATGAAGAGAAGATCTCAGTTCTGCCCTAAAACAGATATAAATACAGATTCTGGGTTACGCTCGCTCGCGAGGCGAGACACAATTCGCGAGGCGATTATTATGAACAGCTCTTCAGTGTTTGGCTTTCTCGCGAGGCGAGACAAGGATTCGCGAGGCGAGACTTCAAATTCCAATCTGTCACAGCCGTGACCTTCATCACGGCTAGGCCGTGATGGTCTCTGTCCTTCAGGGTTGGATTTCTCGCGGGGCGAGACAGTGATTCGCGGGGCGAGACAGAGAGGATGACATTTCTGGCATAGTAAGGCTTCAGTCTCGCGAGGTGAACAGCCTCTCGCGGGGCGAATAACTCCAGAATCGCTTCTCTTTATTAACCTGAAAACAATAAATAGCAGTAAGTGCTTTATTTAACTCTAAATCATCTAAATTACCCTAAAACTACTTTAGAGACTCAAAATGATGCTTGAGGACAAATACATCCAAATTTGGGCAAAAACGGGATATAATTAGCACAAAACCACGGTCATACTAGTCATAAAACTAGATGAGCCAGAGGCTGATCACGTTCCAAAGGAAAAACTAACCAAAATCAAACTAAAATGGCCTAACTAATGAAAATGCATGCAGAAATGTACATGGAAAATGAGGTGAAATCACACTCATCAAACATCTGCAACAAAAATTATTTGATCTTTAGGTACCCATATTTTTCTGGGTCCTTTTCTGTTAGTTCTAGGAGTCTGTAAAGACTTCCTTCTCTTCTTATGGATACACTTAGACATAACATGCCCAGTTTTTCCACAGAAGTTACAAATAGGTGTTGATTTGGTTACAATTGACTTAACAGATACTGTAGGAACTTTCGTTGATACTCTATGATGTGTTTGATGGACATATCCAATACCTTCTTTGTTAAGAGGGTGCTTCTGAATGCCAAGAAGCTTAGTCAAATTGTCTCTACCATTAACAAATTTGGCAAAATCAGAAGTGAGCTCTTCCACTTTCTGTTGAAGTTTTTCAACTTCTTCAGATGGTTATGTTTCACTTGAGATCTTAGCTTCATTAGACTTTTCAGTCTTCAGCTCACTGTTCTCTTTAGCCAACTTCTCTCACTCTTGAGATTTCTGTTTATGCTCACTGGTGAGCTTTACATACTCTCTCTTGAGGGATTTGAAGGCTTTAGATAAGCAGTTGGATTCCTCCAACAACTCCTCATAGGCATCAAGTAATTCCTCATAGTCAGGATGTACCTCATCATCAGGGTCTGATTCAGTGTTGGCCATCAAACAGAGATTGGCTTCTTCCTCAGTTTCTTCATCAGAAGATGTTGACTCCAGATCCTCCCAAGTAGCCATCATTCCGTTCTTCTTCTTCTTGAAGAATTTCTTAGAAGGGGCCTTCTTGAGTTGAGGACATTCAGCCTTGAAGTGACCGGGCTTCTTGCACTCATAGCAAACAATTGGACTTTTGTCTGTTGAGGTGGATTCTTTGAAGTTCTTGTCCTTGTTAAACCTTCTGAATGGCCTATCCCTCTTGAACTTCTTTTTCTGTAGGAGAAGCTTTATCTTTCTGGTCAGGAGAGACAACTCTTCATCACTCTCAGAATCCTCGAGTTCTGATAGGTTTTTGGACGGATCTAGGCAAGTATACCTAGTCGTACAAGTAATAAAGAGGTAAGAGGGATATCGTTCCCACGAGGACTGAGACAAGTACTAGCATGTACCAAATCAACTACTATCTAAGCGAACCTTTGGATGGAAGGGAGCTCAATATTAAATACCAAGACCAATCAAGAGTTAAAATAAACAAAATAAAAGGAAAAATTTCTTTTTGTATTTTTATCGAACACTTGGAATGCAGAAAAATGGTTCTTCAAATATGATGAAAGATGTTGGGATTAAACTTCACCAAACCGTAGCCTCATGCAATACCAAGACCACCAATCCAGTTTATACTTCAAATATTAAAATAAACCCACAAGATTACTCAAGTCCTAATTCCTTAGATGACAAGAGCCTAAATCCCCTAATTAAACCTTAATTCCTTAGGTGGCCTAATTAGTGAATTTGCATTAAGAGTAGGGGTTACACGATTACTAATAAACCAAAATCCATTCCTAGATGCAAGGTTTACTAGGTGATTAATTCCAGATCAAGAATTGATAAGAACGTCCCCATTGCAAATCAAATCTCAGAACAATTCATGGATGATCAGACCACAAAAAGCATTAAGCATAGGAATCAAACACTAATAGAGAAGCATAAACATAGATTAATCAATCAAGGTAAATACATGAGATTCGGTTTAGCTACATCTAATCCCAAAAAAAAGGGAATTTAGCTACTCATAGTGATAGAGAAAGCCAAAACCAGAGAAATAGAAACAAAGGAGAGAAGAAACTCCATTGACGCTTTCCACAACAGTCACAGCAGCCCCCTGGTGCAGAGAAGACGTTTTAGGTTCCAAGTTCTCTTTTGTTCTACCCAGATGCCTTATTTATAGAGAAATAATGTGCGTGACGGTCGTGATGGCCATCACGGCCAGGCCGTGACGGGTTCTGCCATGGGCGCGCTTTCAATTTTTTGTCTGTCACGACCCTGATGCTCATCACGGCTAGGCCGTGATCAGTTCTGCATGTGAGGGTCTGGCTCGGCAGACAGGTCACGACCATGATGCTCATCACGGCTAGGCTGTGACCAATTCTGACTTCAGCCTTTCTTCCTTTTTAACTCTGCTCGATCATGGCCGTGATGGTCATCACGGCCAGGCCGTGATGGGCTCTGTTTGGCTCATTTTCTTCACTTTTCAAGCTCTATCTTCATCCAAGCTCCATCATGGCTGATCCTGAGCATTTAACCCTTAATTTCTGCAATACAACACCACAAAACCTCCTTACCCGTTCCAAGGTAAAAACTAACAAAAATCAAATTAAAATTGCCTAAACTATATGAAAATGCATGCAAAAATGTACAAGAAATATGAGGTGAAATCACACTCATCATAGGTCAGCATCACTGGATGACTCATCTGCCTTCAGAGTCTTGGAAACTTTTGCTGACTTTTGATCAGCTTTCAGAGCAATTGACTTGCCCTTCTTTGGTGCAACTTCATCTCCAAGTTCTTGCTCATGAACAATGAGTGTTCCAAGAAGTTCATAGTCAAGGTAGTGAGATCCTTGGCTTGGGAGATAGCAGTGACCAAAGGTCTCCACTGTTTAGGTAGACTTCTCAGAATCTTTCCAACCTTCTCAGCATTGGTATAGACTTTACCAAGAGATTTCAAACTGTTGATTATAGTTTGGAATCTTCCTATCATCTGAGCAACAGACTCACCTTCCTCCATGATGAACAGTTCATACTTTCTAACAAGTATGACAATCTTTGATTCTTTGACTTTAGCTATTCCTTCATGAGTGACAGCCAAAGTGTCCCATATTTCCTTCGCAGATTCACAAGCAAAAACCTTCTCAAACTCCTCCGGACTGAGAGAACAGATGATGTTATATCTGGCTTTATGGTTAAGCTCCTATTTTGTCTTTTCAGCACCGGTCCACTGAGCTTTTGGTTTGTCAGTGTTATCATCATTTTTGGGAATGAATGGACCATCTATGATGACATCCCAAAGATCAAAGTTTGTGGATAGAATAAACCACTGAAATCTATCTTTCCAGTAGTTGTAATTTTCTCCATTGAAGTAAGGAGGTCTGGTTAGGGAGGCTACTTCAGTTTGATGACTTCCACTTGTACTAGTTCCAGCCATCATGTCTATTCTTCAGGACCTTTTACCTCTACACTGTTAGATGCTCAACCCAGAGGTTGAGCTCTGATACCAACTGAAATAGACAACTATAAACACAAGAAAGGGGGGTTGAATTGTGTTTATCAGAATTTAAGCAAAGTTGAAATCTTTTCGCAAACAAAAGGCTAAATTTGGACGAGTGGAAGAATACAGGATGGATGGGTGACTTTTGCAAGAACACCACTTGATAGACGTAAGAAAACTAAGGCAATTAAAGAGTTTAAGGGAAGAGCGATTGACACGGTGATTTATCCTGGTTCACTCTTCAAATCAAAGAGCTACGTCCAGTCCTTGACAGCACCAAGATTTATCCACTATAACAGAAAAGGTTACAGACTCAAGTATTATTTGCACACTTAGCCTCTTCAGGCTCAAGACAAGTATTATTTGCACACCTAGCCTCTTCAAGCTCAAGACAAGTATTATTTTCACACCTAGCCTCTTCAGGCTCACTCTGGTTTGTTTGAGAGATAGGGTTTGTAATAAATACAATTTCTCACATGCAGATCTTTCACTAACACTCAGAGAATGGTTTAAATGTAAGGCTCAGGAAAGTCTGCGTAATAACTTCAAAATGATTGAAGAATACAGAATAAAAGAATGAAGAAATTAATGCAGAGTAATGGCATTTTAATGCTATGTGTATTCTCTTGTTCTTCATCTTCAATGAGTTCTGTATTTATGGTCTTGAAGCATTTAGGATCCGTTAGAGACATCTCCTCAGATGTTGGCTTCAAGCAGAACTTCATTAATTGCAATAGAGTCGTTCTGGGCAGTCATTAATGCAATAGAGTCATTCTGGGCAGCCATTAATGCAATAGAGTCGTTGGTTGTTGATCCGCTGTCGCACACGGGTCAAAAAGAACGAGTGATTAAAAAACTGTAGTTAGGGCACGACAACTCGAGTATCGTATCTCAAGGACTCTTGGATTGTTATTAACCTACGAATCAATTTAGGGGGGGGGGGGGGGGGTTAGATTCAGTGAGAGAAGAATTGATTAATAAAAAGTGCAGTTAAGTGATTATCAATAAGTTGAAACGATTAATTTGCTGTTTCGGTTTCCCAACTATCATCGATTCACATAAATTCCATGCCCTAAGCGGATTCTAATCCCTTTCCGATTGTAGCGGCAATTAAACAAGAGCAATTGACACTACGAAATATATGTTCCTATTTCCGAATTAAGCAAACGGATTGAAGCGCTCGTGAATTAAGCAAACACGATCAACACATGCGAATTAAGCAAACGCGATCAAGGTATAGGAACATAGAATCATCGGAATAAACCAATACTTATTCTATAAAACTTGAATTAAGCAAACAAGGCATGCAACATAATATTGAAAGAGACAAGCAAAGCAAATTGATCGGGAATTATGGAACCTCAAGTGTCGGCGGAAACCGATTACAGCAGACTAATCCCTGGTGATTAGTTCTCCATCAAAAACATGATACAAACCCTTGGAATAGACTAAAAACAGTGAAAATTCTTTTTGATTTGCGTCTGCCCTGGTGCTTTTTACAAATCAGGATTCGTGTCACGACCGTGATGGTCATCACGGCCAGGCCGTGACGTATTCTGCCAAGGGCGCGCATTCAAATTCTAGGGCTGTGATGCTTTCTGACTTTCAGGGTCTTCTCATCACGCCCGTGATCCTCATCACGGCTGGGCCGTGATGCTCTCTGATATTCATGGGTAGCTCATCACGGCCGTGACCAGTGTCACGACCTGGCCATGATGGCTTCTGCTTTAAGAGTCCTTCCCTTTTTGCTCTTCTTATTGACCTGAAAACATGAAATAGCAGTGAATGCTTTATTTGACTCAAAATTAACTAAAATGTCCTAAAATTACTTAAGAAACTCAAAATGTTGCTTGAGGACAATTAAATCCAAATTCGGGCGAAAACAAGATTAAACTCGAGTAATTAGTGCAAAAGCCATGGTCTTACTAGTTATAAAACTAGTCGAGCCAGAGGCTTATCAAAATACCCCAAACTTAAACTTTGCTTGTCCCCAAGCAAACTAAAACTCAAAAAGACTCAAACTTGGCAAGCTCAAAGGATTCAACCAATTTAGAATGAACTTCATGCAATTTTAACAACACAATTTTTTTTCTTCAATGTTCCCCCCTGCAACAATGAAATCCCCACATTCATTTACTTTAAACAATTGAGAATTCCATCATTCATGCAATCAGTAATCTGAGTTGAGGATCCAAGTTACACACAAAAGGGAGATCACCAATTTCAAATAATTGCCTTCCTCACAAGGGCAATTAATATTTCACTCATTCGCTCAATTTGTCTAGGCTATCAACTTTTCACTCAATTTCACATTTCAAGAGCACTTCCCATGAATTTGATTTTCATCTCGAACAAAGTTCCCACGAAAACATGCATGCAATATCAAAAGGTCTTTTAAAGGTTGTAATGGGTCCTGGCTAAAGGTAGGATATTCAAAGGTACTAGGCTTAAGTCCCCAGGAACTAAGAGAGCACGAGCATTTTGACACATTGAACTTCCACTCAAATTCCTTTTTCCATTTTTCTTTTTGCTTTGGGTGACTACATCCTTTCTCTTCTAATACCCTTTTTTTGACATTTTGTTCTTTTCTCTTTTTTTTTCCTTGGCTCCAACCTTCATTTTCCTTTTTCTCAACCCAAAATGACATATCAAACCTTGTAGCCACCCCAAACTTACTTTCTTGCAACCTTTGTCTTGCTAAGCTTCCATGCTCTCCTAATCCTAAGATTGGGTTAACATGGTTTTTCCAGATTTTGTATTATAACATAAGGTCATCAAGAAACAATGGGCTTAATAGGCTCAATGTGGATAACTAGGGAACATGCATTAGGGATGGTTCTTTTAGGCCAGGTAGTTAATTCAAAGAAAATTTCCTAAATCATTTGATGCAAGCACATAAACATGCAAACCATGAAGAGATTCAAGCAAATTCGGGAAAGTGCAGCTTAAAAGTGATTCACACAATTAAAAAAAAACATGTTGGAGGCTCAAATCCTCACCTGGACATTTTTGCAAATTCTTTGACAGAGATTCAATCCCTAGTGTATGCATTCCTTCACCCCAAACTTATCATAAATCATGTAGTCACAATAGAATATCTCAAAGTTTAATTTTCAATTTTTAAAACCTAGGGGAAATCATCAACAGTCAATACATGTCATGCAATCCATCTATGCAAAATTTAATTAAAATCCATCAAGCTCACCGACACAAGACTCAACACACATACGACACAAGCAAGAGAAGCAAAATAATTAAAAAGATAAAGGTTTAGAAAAACTCATGAAGGCGGTTCCACCGGGATCCCACTGTCTGTGATACAGCGGCCAAGGAATGCTCAAAGTGCAATATGATCCTCCCAAATCCCATGGCATGCAACATAAGTATGAAAGTGAGCGCTTGACAATCATGGTGACCTCGCCAAGTGCGGCGGACTTCTCACTCCCTCTTGAGTCAAAGATGACCTCCTTGTCAACAAAGTCTTCCCAATAAAAATGGGGTTCAACCTCTTGGACTGGCCATAGTGCCTTCATAGTTAAAAACTCAAATTCCAATTTCTCAGGCAGAGGCTTGAACTCCATCGTTGGCTGCTTCACAGTCGGAGGTGGCAAACAAGTAGAGAGGATCACTGGTGCTGCCTTGGCTTCTGCACAATCTTCACTCACTGCATCACCAAATCCATCACCTTCCAAATATGCAGAAATCTCAGCACAAACCACGCAAGTATTTTTCCCATCACAACCAACGCATGCATAGGAATTGATAGAATCATGTAATTCCAAAAGTCCTTCATCGGCCTCAAGCATGGTGAAGTAGATGTCCTCCTGATCCTCATTTTCTATACTTATTGGCTGAACAGGGCCCTCAACCTCATGTGTCTCATGTTCCATATGGACGTTTTGCTCCTCATACCCTGAAAAGGATGAAATTTCAACACAAAGTTCATCAATAACAGTATTCTTGACATCATTATCAAAATTATGCTCAAAATAAGTATTGTCAAGAATATCTATTTGTGAATCTGAATGATCTTCAAGGAGATGTTGTGATTGCAGTGTAGTCAAGGCGGAGGCAATGTGACCAATTTGAGTGGCCAAATCCTGAAGACTTGCTTCTGTCCTCTGTTGGAATTCAAGAGTGTGTTCTGCCATTTGTTGCACCAATTCCTCCAAACTGGGTTGGACTGGTGTGGGGTCAGGCTGATATTGATGCTGGCTTATTGTCAATTGATGCACCAAAGAAGCCAACTCATCCAAGCTGCCATGTTCTCCACCATGTTGGCTAGAATAGTCATTCACTCCAACCATGCCAAAACCACTACTAAACTCATAACCACCGGTAAAGTCAAGATAATATATGCATGATGGCTCATAATCAACATTAGGTATATAATTTTGCATATAATTATCCATGGGAAGTATTAAGATTCATCACCACGACAATCACAATGTGCAATACCATCCATATGATATAAACATATAAGCTCAAGACACTCACATATAAGCTCCAAACGACAAAATAAAAAAAAGTTTGATTCCTAATATGGCTAATAAAAATCAAAGAGTCCCCGGCAACGACGCCAATTTTTGATCCGCTGTCGTACACGGGTCAAAAAGAACGAGTGATTAAAAAACTGTAGTTAGGTCACGACAACTCGAGTATCGTATCTCAAGGACTCTTGGATTGTTATTAACCTACGAATCAATTTGGGGGGGGGGGGGGGGGGTTAGATTCATTGAGAGAAGAATTGATTAAGAAAAAGTGCAGTTAAGTGATTATCAATAAGTTGAAACGATTAATCTGCTGTTTCGGTTTCCCAACTATCATCGATTCACATAAATTCCATGCCCTAAGAGGATTCTAATCCCTTTCCGATTGTAGCGGCAATTAAACAAGCGCAATTGACACTACGAGATATATGTTCCTATTTCCGAATTAAGCAAATGGATTGAAGCACTCGTGAATTAAGCAAACACGATCAACACACGCGAATTAAGCAAACGCGATCAAGGTATAGGAACATAGAATCATCGGAATAAACCAATACTTATTCTATAAAACTTGAATAAAGCAAACAAGGCATACAACATAATATTGAAAGAGACAAGCAAAGCAAATTGACCGGGAATTATGGAACCTCAAGTGTCGGCGGAAACCGATTACAGCAGACTAATCCCTGGTGATTAGTTCTCCATCAAAAACATGATACAAACCCTTGGAATAGACTAAAAACAGTGAAAATTCTTTTTGATTTGCGTCTGCCCTGGTGCCTTTTACAAATCAGGATTCGTGTCACGACCGTGATGGTCATCACGGCCAGGCCGTGACGTATTCTTCCAAGGGCGCGCATTCAAATTCTAGGGCTGTGATGCTTTCTGACTTTCAGGGTCTTCTCATCACGCCCGTGATCCTCATCACGGCTGGGCCGTGATGCTCTCTGATCTTCATGGGTAGCTCATCACGGCCGTGACCAGTGTCACGACCTGGCCATGATGGCTTCTGCTTTAAGAGTCCTTCCCTTTTTGCTCTTCTTATTGACCTGAAAACATGAAATAACAGTGAATGCTTTATTTGACTCAAAATTAACTAAAATGTCCTAAAACTACTTAAGAAACTCAAAATGTTGCTTAAGGACAATTAAATCCAAATTCGGGCGAAAACAAGATTAAACTCGAGTAATTAGTGCAAAAGCCATGGTCTTACTAGTTATAAAACTAGTCGAGCCAGAGGCTTATCAAAATACCCCAAACTTAAACTTTGCTTGTCCCCAAGCAAACTAAAACTCAAAAAGACTCAAACTTGGCAAGCTCAAAGGATTCAACCAATTTCGCACGAACTTCATGCAATTTTAACAACACAATTTTTTTTCTTCAATGTTCCCCCCTGCAACAATGAAATCCCCACATTCATTTACTTTAAACAATTGAGAATTCCATCATTCATGCAATCAGTAATCTGAGTTGAGGATCCAAGTTACACACAAAAGAGAGATCACCAATTTCAAACAATTGCCTTCCTCACAAGGGCATTTAATATTTCACGCATTCGCTCAATTTGTCTAGGCTATCAACTTTTCACTCAATTACACATTTCAAGAGCACTTCCCATGAATTTGATTTTCATCTCGAACAAAGTTCCCACGAAAACATGCATGCAATATCAAAAGGTCTTTTAAAGGTTGTAATGGGTCCTGGCTAAAGGTAGGATATTCAAAGGTACTAGGCTTAAGTCCCCAGGAACTAAGAGAGCACGAGCATTTTGACACATTGAACTTCCACTCAAATTCCTTTTTCCATTTTTCTTTTTGCTTTGGGTGACTATAGCCTTTCTCTTCTAATACCCTTTTTTTGACATTTTGTTCTTTTCTCTTTTTTTTTTTCCTTGGCTCCAACCTTCATTTTCCTTTTTCTCAACCCAGAATGACATATCAAACCTTGTAGCCACCCCAAACTTACTTTCTTGCAACCCTTGTCTTGCTAAGCTTCCATGCTCTCCTAATCCTAAGATTGGGTTAACATGGTTTTTCCAGATTTTGTATTATAACATAAGGTCATCAAGAAACAATGGGCTTAATAGGCTCAATGTGGATAACTAGGGAACATGCATTAGGGATGGTTCTTTTAGGCCAGGTAGTTAATTCAAAGAAAATTTCCTAAATCATTTGATGCAAGCACATAAACATGCAAACCATGAAGAGATTCAAGCAAATTCGGGAAAGTGCAGCTTAAAAGTGATTCACACAATTAAAAAAAAAACATGTTGGAGGCTCAAATCCTCACCTGGACATTTTTGCAAATTCTTTGACCGAGATTCAATCCCTAGTGTATGCATTCCTTCACCCCAAACTTATCATAAATCATGTAGTCACAATAGAATATCTCAAAGTTTAATTTTCAATTTTTCATATGGGGATCAATTTTCAATTTTTAAAACCTAGGGGAAATCATCAACAGTCAATACATGTCATGCAATCCATCTATGCAAAATTTAATTAAAATCCATCAAGCTCACCGACACAAGACTCAACACACATACGACACAAGCAAGAGAAGCAAAATAATTAAAAAGATAAAGGTTTAGAAAAACTCATGAAGGCGGTTCCACCGGGATCCCACTGCCTGTGATACAGCGGCCAAGGAATGCTCAAAGTGCAATATGATCCTCCCAAATCCCATGGCATGCAACATAAGTATGAAAGTGAGCGCTTGACAATCATGGTGACCTCGCCAAGTGCGGCGGACTTCTCACTCCCTCTTGGGTCAAAGATGACCTCCTTGTCAACAAAGTCTTCCCAATAAAAATGGGGTTCAACCTCTTGGACTGGCCATAGTGCCTTCATAGTTAAAGACTCAAATTCCAATTTCTCAGGCAGAGGCTTGAACTCCATCGTTGGCTGCTTCACAGTGGGAGGTGGCAAACAAGTAGAGAGGATCACTGGTGCTGCCTTGGCTTCTGCACAATCTTCACTCACTGCGTCACCAAATCCATCACCTTCCAAATATGCAGAAATCTCAGCACAAACCACGCAAGTATTTTTCCCATCACAATCAACGCATGCATAGGAATTGATAGAATCATCTAATTCCAAAAGTCCTTCATCGGCCTCAAGCATGGTGAAGTAGATGTCCTCCTGATCCTCATTTTCTATACTTATTGGCTGAACAGGGCCCTCAACCTCATGTATCTCATGTTCCATATAGACGTTTTGCTCCTCATACCCTGAAAAGGATGAAATTTCAACACAAAGTTCATCAATAACAGTATTCTTGACATCATTATCAAAATTATGCTCAAAATAAGTATTGTCAAGAATATCTATTTGTGAATCTGAATGATCTTCAAGGAGATGTTGTGATTGCAGTGTAGTCAAGGCGGAGGCAATGTGACCAATTTGAGTGGCCAAATCCTGAAGACTTGCTTCTGTCCTCTGTTGGAATTCAAGAGTGTGTTCTGCCATTTGTTGAACCAATTCCTCCAGACTAGGTTGGACTGGTGTGGGGTCAGGCTGATATTGATGCTGGCTTATTGTCAATTGATGCACCAAAGAAGCCAACTCATCCAAGCTGCCATGTTCTCCACCATGTTGGCTAGAATAGTCATTCACTCCAACCATGCCAAAACCACTACTAAACTCATAACCACCGGTAAAGTCAAGATAATATATACATGATGGCTCATAATCAACATTAGGTATATAATTTTGCATATAATTATCCATGGGAAGTATTAAGATTCATCACCACGACAATCACAATGTGCAATACCATCCATATGATATAAACATATAAGCTCAAGACACTCACATATAAGCTCCAAACGACAAAATAAAAAAAAGTTTGATTCCTAATATGGCTAATAAAAATCAAAGGTCCCCGGCAACGACGCCAATTTTTGATCCGCTGTCGTACACGGGTCAAAAAGAACGAGTGATTAAAAAACTGTAGTTAGGTCACGACAACTCGAGTATCGTATCTCAAGGACTCTTGGATTGTTATTAACCTACGAATCAATTTGGGGGGGGGGGGGGGGGGGTTAGATTCAGTGAGAGAAGAATTGATTAAGAAAAAGTGCAGTTAAGTGATTATGAATAAGTTGAAACGATTAATCTGCTGTTTCGGTTTCCCAACTATCATCGATTCACATAAATTCCATGCCCTAAGAGGATTCTAATCCCTTTCCGATTGTAGCGGCAATTAAACAAGCGCAATTGACACTACGAGATATATGTTCCTTTTTCCGAATTAAGCAAACGGATTGAAGCGCTCGTGAATTAAGCAAACACGATCAACACACGCGAATTAAGCAAACACGATCAAGGTATAGGAACATAGAATCATCGGAATAAACCAATACTTATTCTATACAACTTGAATTAAGCAAACAAGGCATACAACATAATATTGAAAGAGACAAGCAAAGCAAATTGATCGGGAATTATGGAACCTCAAGTGTCGGCGGAAACCGATTACAACAGACTAATCCCTGGTGATTAGTTCTCCATCAAAAACATGATACAAACCCTTGGAATAGACTAAAAATAGTGAAAATTCTTTTTGATTTGTGTCTGCCCTGGTTCCTTTTATAAATCAGGATTGGCGTCACGGCCGTGATGGCCATCACGGCCAGGCCGTGACGTATTCTGCCAAGGGCACACATTCAAATTCTAGTCTATCACGGCCGTGATGCCAATCACGGCCAGGCCGTGATGCTTTCTGACTTTGGGTGCTGATCTGTCACGGTCGTGACCTCCACCACGGATTGGCCGTGATCAATTCTGTTCTTCAAGGTTCTCTCATCACGCCCGTGATGGGTATCACGACTGGGCCGTGATGCTTTCTGACTTTCAGGGTCTTCTCATCACGCCCGTGATCCTCATCAAGGCTGGGCCGTGATGCTCTCTGATCTTCATGGGTAGTTCATCACGGCCGTGACCAGTGTCACGACCTGGCCGTGATGGCTTCTGCTTTAAGAGTCCTTCCCTTTTTGCTCTTCTTATTGACCTGAAAACATGAAATAGCAGTGAATGCTTTATTTGACTCAAAATTAACTAAAATGTCCTAAAACTACTTAAGAAACTCAAAATGTTGCTTGAGGACAATTAAATCCAAATTCGTGCGAAAGCGAGATTAAACTCGATTAATTAGTGCAAAAGCCATGGTCTTACTAGTTATAAAACTAGTCGAGCCAGAGGCTTATCAGTTGTACTCTAACATGAAGGATCATGACTTTATTCATCGTGCTACAGCCATATCAGAGTTATGTAGAGAGCTTTTTGTACTTTACCGAATACACTTCTCTTTTCGTGTAAGGACCAGAGATACTAGGGAATAAAGCACGTTGGAAGCATTATTTAACTGGTCTTTGGTTCTGATTATCCAAGGTTGCTTGAGAGAGTAACTTCTGACCTTTCTTGATAATCGTGAAACTGAGTAGGAGAGAAGGCTTCAAGTCTATTTCTGGTTCTTGAAATACGATTCTGATAATCCTTATAGAATCGCGTTTATAAGATAAGTGCTTCCATCTTGAAAATATCCGCGTCTATCTAGCCATTTGAGTTTTCATCCGGGCTAGTGGACGAGCTCCCTATTAAGGACTCATCAAGTCCAAAGACAGGTGTGGACGAGGGCCTCTTGCACTTTAGTGGACGAGAGCCTCTGTTACTCTAGTGGACGAGAGCCTCTTGCCACGTCATTGGACCATTCTAAATGGACGAGCTCCAAATGCCACATCATTGGACGGACCATTCTGATACCTCAATGGACGAGCTCCATCTGCCACGTCATTGGACTAGCAAATCCGATACCTTAATGGATGGGCTCCAAATGCCACGTCATTGGACGAGCCATTCTGATACTTTAATGGATGAGCTATTCTGATACTTTAATGGACGGGCTCCAAATGCCACGTCAGTAGACGCTGGCTTTCATCACTTTAGTGGACGCAAGTTAAGATCTCTTGCGTTTTGGGCGTGCGCTTCAAACATTTGCGATGGACGTGAGCTTCAATCTTCAAACATTTGCGATGGACGTGAGCTTCAATCACTACAGTGTTGGACGGATGATTCTATTACTTAATATGTACACTCGATGGATAGGTTAGCAACCAATATGAAGGTTAATTAAATCATTAACCAATTTAGTTCTCATCAAAACTTAGGGAAATGCACATCAGACATTTTAGAGACTTAACACTTATTGCCTCGAGAAACTTGAGCCTTCTTTTTCTTGATATCAAGAGGTTGTTCATCTTCATCCTCTTCCTCGACAGCGGCAGCAAGCTCTTCCTTTTTATATTTCAAAGCATGTGGAAGAGGTTGAGCTGAAATGATAAAAGTTAGTTTTGGTAATAAAAATAACAATAAAAGAAAACAAATGGTAAAGTACCTATTTGGTATTTATTCATATCTCGGATGGCTTGACGATAGGAATCATGCCATTCGCCAATCTTCTTGGTGAAGGTAACCTCTTTAGTATAGTTTTCAAAAAGATTTGTTTGATTGAACCATCTATCCAAATATAAGAAGTTACCTGCATGAGTTGGTTTACCAGGGAACTCGTCGGCCAAACCAAAACGAGCACAAGGAAGAGGAACATGGTCAATTTTACCCTTTACACCTTTATCCCGTTGTGCTTGTGTCCATTTGGCCACGGACTCTTCCACAACTCGAATGTAGGATGACGGATAGCGATGATCCTGTTTCATCTTGTAAGATTTTTCAAATTTACGGATGTCCTCGACGTGTTATTTTAAAGTTTTAGTACCTGAATCTGTTCCCTGCACAGAAACAACCTTGTCAAGACAAGTTCTGAGGGGTGGAAGCAGATTCTCAAAGTATTTGGACCACCAATTGAAAAGTCCAAAGTGACTGCCAGAATAGGGGTGAAAGAGGATAGTTGGAAATATTTCTTATGAGCATTGTTGATCTGAATGAAAGTGTCGACATCTTCAGAGTTTTCAATGAAATAGCAAGTGCTGGGGTCATCTTTATCAATCTGGTAGGGAGATGGAATGGCCTGGCACAGGCCAAATTGTCGAGCAACGCAATTTGGGAGGTGAGTGTAGACTTATGTGTCAAATGAATCAAGGATGCCCATAAAAAGAGCTGACCGACAGAGGAAGTGGGACCATATAGAAATGTTTTCCTCCTTAGCAACAGGATCGGAAGAATCGAGTGGTCTTGTAAATCATTCAGGTCCATGTTGGCGGTCGATAAAGGGTGAAAACTTGACATTGGAACAGTAAAAGGTAATATTGTAGAAACAAGATAAAAAGTGAATGAAAGACTTTTGCTCATCATTATGAGGATGGGGGAAAGCATGATGGCACAACTTTATGCCAATACGCCACTTGGGGGCAGAAGTTGGGAAATTGATCATTTGTTGGGGTTCAAAAATGGCATTTAGCCATAGTTGCATCAGCCGGGTGAGGCCACCCGGATTAGACTTGACTGATTGACCTCTAACGTTGTCAACCATATGTGTAACACCCCCTTGGGCATTACTATACTAACACGTGCGGAAATAAATTAAAAATAATTTTGCTGGGTGCTTTCGAAAAAATTTGATTTATTTGGAGTCAAAAAATCTGGGTGCAAAACAATTTCCTTTGAATAGGGTAGTATGTCTCAATAGTAAAAATAAAACATATTATTCACAACAGAATTTTAAACCATGTAAAGGTTTTCAAAATACCTACACAAACTTTCTCAAATCATACTATCCCAAAGAAATCCTAAGCTGGTCGCTCTACAAGACACTCACTGATAGAACCTCCTGATCATCCCTATGATCGCACACCTCTTTCTGCAATCCAGACTTAAGTCTCCAACTGACTTAAGGAACTCTTCTGCAATATCTGCATTCGTGTACTAAGGTACGATAGCAAAGACAGAATAACCTGTATATGCAAGGGTGAGTTCCAATATATGGATTTTATAATGACAACCACATGTACGACTCTCAATTACCACTTAATCATAAATATTAAAGACAACAATATATTTAAATATATCTCAAAGGGTTTCATACCCGTCAGTCGTAACTGCTTTAAAAACCATGACACTTCAATATTCATCAACTAACTTTAAGACCTACTCTCCGGAGCTCCAACCAACCAATAGATGAGCTGATCAGGCTCTCAGTGCCAAATAAGGCAGAATATAAACATTGCCAGATATGGCAAGTGTCAAATAATTTGGCCTGTCAAGATTCCGAGTTCCAACTATTTAAGTACATAACTCGGTAGGATACGAGCTCCAACCATCATCGTAAGTAGTTCACAAGAACATCCAACGATAGTCGTAATTAACTCGGCCTATAAAATATGAGTAATATCCGAGCTCCCGAAATAGTCGTAATTAGCCCGGCCTTTCCTAGACCCCCATTCATTTCACCAAAAGGTGAAATGTACCTGATACGATCTCGGCAAGTGTACCGGGTCGTTGCAAGTAATAAATCGGTAAGAACCGGATATCGTCCTCAGGGATCGGTTGCCAATTACCAATTCACAAACTCAACAACTATCTAGACTAAACTATGGTATGAAGTAAGATCAAAACATAAAGTAAAGAAATAAAACAAGTAAAATATTTTTGGTCTTTTGGATATTTAATCAAACACTTGGAAGGCAACAGAAATGTGGTCAAGATTGTCAGGGTTAGACTACACTAATCCTCCCTTAATTGCAATGAAATGGTTACTAACACAAGTCCTAATTCAATGATGACAATCAAGTCTTTTTGAAATACCCAAACCCTAATGTCTTAGGTGGAGTGAGCCTAAAACCCCAAATTAAACCCTAATGTCTTAGGTGGATTAATCTGAGAACTTTGCATTAAGAGTCAAGACTTATAAGATTGCAAGCACCCCAAGACCTATGTCTAGGTTCATGAACTACTTGTCATTTGATTCATGAGCATGCCTTAATATCAATCTGTCAATTGTCTATCAAAGCAACATATCATTCCTAGGATGATCAAACCAAGGAAAGCATTAAGCATAGAATCAAATACTCATAAAGAAATGGAAACTTGCATTGAAACCAAATCAAATACAAACAAGTTCAGAAAAGCTACACCTAACCCCAACAACAAGGGGATTTAACTACTCATGATAAATGACAATACAAAAGAGAAGGAGAGAAGAGATGAAGAACACTCATAGAAGAATCCTCCAATCTTCTTCCATTCCCAGAGCAAGGAAAACATCCCTTTTTAGGGTTGGAACCCTCTTCCAGCCGTCTGGCCTCCCAGTGCAGATCCTCCAAAAAGCCCCCTTTGCAAAAGTCTGATGTTCTATTTATAGATGAGTGAATTATGGACCTAAAAAGTGCGCGTCACGACCGTGATGGCCGTCACGGCCTGGCCGTGACGGATTCTGCCAAGGGCGCGTATTCAAATTCTGGTCTGTCACGGCCGTGATGCTTATCACGGGCAGGCCGTGATGCTTATCACGGGCAGGCCGTGATGCTTATCACGGGCAGACCGTGATCAATTGTCCATAGGAGTTGGCCTGTCACGGCCGTGACCTCCATCACGGCTAAGCCGTGATGCTCTCTGTTCTTCAAGGTCCTTCTCATCACGCCCGTGATGGACATCACGGCTGGGCCGTGATGACTTCTGATCTTCCCATTATGCTGATCACGACCGTGATCACTGTCACGGCTAGGGCGTGATGGCTTATGTTTTATTGTCCTTCCCTTTGCCCTTCCTTCCCTTTTTAACCTGAAATTATAAGATAGCAGTAAATGCTTTATTTGACTCAAAATTAGCTAAAATATCCTAAAAACTACTTAAGAGACTCAAAGTGTTGCTTGAGGGCAATTAAATCCAATTTGGGCGAAAACAAGATATAATCAGCACAAAACCACGGTTTTTCTAGTTATAAAACTAGATGAGCCAGAGGCTTATCAGTACCTCATAACATGGATACCTACCAAGGTACCATGCATAAAACCTTTAGGTACATTTGCCATAGAAAAATGCAAAATGCATGTAAAACGTTTTGTTCTCGCTGTTTTTCTTTGTGTTCATTCTTTATATGTCAGAACTAAAAAGTTTCGCGATGACCCATTATCTTAAACTACTTAGTTTAATATCTCAATTAAACCATAACTGACCTTAAGTCAAAGGTGTGCAAATCACAAAATCTAGACCGATACACCGGTCTTAGACACGTAGATTTTAGTGCACAAAAACCAATACACTGATTATAGGACTTGTAGTCCATTATTCCACTTTCTTTAGCCCCGGGCCATATCTTTAGGAACACTAGGTCCGACGTCTCGGTGGCTAGGTTCATTTACAACTTCAAACTATTCTTAATTTGACTGAAATAGTCCGTTGTTTACGAAAAATCCTTTTACGTTGTGACACGATGTCGCACGCGGGTCAAAAAAAATGAGTGGTTTACAAAAACTGTAGTTAGGGCGCAACAACTCGAGTATCGTATCACAAGGACTCTTGGATTGTTATTAACCTCAAAATCAGTTTTTTTTTTTGGGGGGGGGGGGGGGTGTTTGAAGTTGAATGATTCAATTAAGAAAAACAATGCAGATAAGTGATTATCAATAAGCTAAAAACGATTAATCTATTGTTCTCGGTTTCCCAACTATCATCGATTCATATAAATTCCATGCCCTAAGCGGATTCTAATCCCTTTACGATTGTAGCAGCAATTAAACAAGCACAATTGACACTACGAGATATATGTTCCTATTCCGAATTAACCAAACGGATTAAGGCCATCGTGAATTAAGCAAACACGATCGTACACACGCGAATTAAGCAAACACGATTAGAGTAAGGAACATATGATCATCGAAATAAATCAATACTTATCTATATAACTTGAATTAAGCAAACAAGACATATACGGTAATATTTAAAGGGAATAGCAATAATATTGGGAATTATACAACCTCAAGTGTCGGCGGATACCGATTACAGCAGATTAATCTCCGGTGATTAGTTCTCCATCAAAAACGTAATACAAAACCTAGAAAATTCGCAAAAACAGTGAATGAAAAGTTCTTCTAATCTGCCCTAGAACCACAATTTATAACTTTCAGAATCTGCGCCCGCTCGCGAGGCGAGTAGCCTCTCTCGAGGTGAATATTAAAAGTGGCGCGATTTCAAAATTGGGTTCTCGCGAGGCGAGACAGAAAGGGTGACATTCTCTGGCACAGTC
This sequence comes from Sophora flavescens, assembly GCA_030762895.1. Classification (NCBI taxonomy): domain Eukaryota; kingdom Viridiplantae; phylum Streptophyta; class Magnoliopsida; order Fabales; family Fabaceae; genus Sophora; species Sophora flavescens. The sequence continues at coordinate 214,135,819 of CM061063.1, forward strand.
AGGCCTTCAGGCGCGCGTGGCGAGATAGTGATTCGCGAGGAGAGGTAGAAAGGGTGACTGTTGCTGTTCAGGCTGGTCTTCAAGCTCGCGAGGTGAAACTTCCAGACTTGCATTTTCCACTGTTTTCTTCATTCCCTTGACTCTATGTGCTTCCCTTTTAACCTGAAAGTATGAAATAGCAGTAAATGCTTTATTTGACTCATAATTATCTAAAACTACTTAAGAAACTCAAAATGTTGCTTGAGGACAATTAAATCCAAATTTAGGCGAAAACGAGATTAAACTCGAGTAATTGGTGCAAAAACCATGGTCTTACTAGTTATAAAACTAGTCAAGCCAGAGGCTTATCAAAATACCCCAAACTTAAACTTTGCTTGTCCCCAAGCAAACTAAAACTCAAAAACAGACTCAAACTTGGCAAGCTTAAAGGATTCAACCAATTTTGCACAAACTTCATGCAATTTTGACAAGACAATTTTTCTTCAATGTTTCCCCCCTTTTCAACAATGCAATCCCCACATTCATTTACTTTAAACAATTGAGAATTCCATCATTCATGCAATCAGTAATCTGAGTTGAGGATCCAAGCTACACAGAAAAGGGAGATCACCAATTTCAAACAATTGCCTTCCTCATAGGGGCATTTAACATTTCACTCATTCGCTCAACTTGTATAGGCTATCAACTTTTCACTCATTTTCACATTTCAAGAGCACTTCCCATGAATTTGATTTTCATCTCAAACAAGGTTCCCACGAAAACATGCATGCAACATCAAAAGGTCTTTTAAAGGTTGTAATGGGGCCTGGCTAAAGGTAGGATATTCAAAGGTACTAGCCTTAAGTCCCTAGGAACTAAGAGAGCATGAGCATTTTGACACATTGAACTTATACTCAAATTCCTTTTTCCATTTTTCTTTTCGCTTTGGGTGACTACAGCCTTTTTCTTCCAATACCCTTTTTTTTTTGACATTTTGTTCTTTTCTTTTTTTTTTCTTTTGCCTTTGGCTCCAACCTTTATTTTTCTTTTTCTCAACCCAGAATGACATATCAAACCTTGTAGCCACCCCAAACTTAGTTTCTTGCAACCCTTGTCTTCCTAAGCTTCCATGCTCTCCTAATCCTAAGATTGGGTTAACATGGTTTTTCCAGATTTTTGGCTTATAGCATAAGGTCATCAAGAAACAATAGGCTTATTAGGCTCAATGTGGCTAACTATGGAACATGAATTAGGGATGGTTTTTTTAGGCCAAGTAGTTATTGCAAAGAAAATTGCCTAAATCATTTGATGCAACCACATAAGCATGCAAACCATGAAGAGATTCAAGCAAATCCGAGGAAGTGCAACTTAAAAGCGATTCACACAATTAAAAACATGTTGGAGGCTCAAATCCTCACCTGGACATTTTTCGCAAATTGTTTGACCGAGACTCAATCCCTAGTGTGTGCATCCCTTCACCCCAAACTTATCATAAATCATGCAATCACAATAGAATATCTAAAAGTTTAATTTTCAATTTTTCACATGGGGATCAATTTTCAAAACCTAGGGGGAATCATCAACAGTAAACACATATCATGCAATCCATCTATGCAAAATTTGATTAAAATCCAACAAGCTCACCGACACAAGACTCAACACACATACGACACAAAGCAACACAAACAAGGAAAGCAAAACAAAAACAAAACAGTTGGTTCCCTCCCCCACACTTAAGACATACATTGTCCTCAATGAAAGAACATAGATATAAAACAAGAGTGAGGGAAAGGAGAAGGTGCTCCCTGGTCAAGTTGTAGTGTAGGTGGGCTCTCCCATGGAGAGATCTTCAACATTTGCATCTTCAGGCACCGAGCTCTCGTGGAATAGCTTCAAGCGCTGCCCATTAACCTTAAAGACCTTGTTGCTACCTGCACTTTTTATTTCTACTGCACCATGAGGGAAAACATTAGTGACAACAAATGGGCCAATCCACTTGGATCGAAGTTTCCCAGCCATCACTTTCAGGCGAGAGTTAAACAATAAAACCTATTCGCCCACAGAGAATTCCTTCCTAGAAATCATCTTATCATGGAAGTGCTTGGTTTTCTCTTTGTAAATTCGAGAGCTTTCATAGGCTTCCAACCTAAGCTCTTCAAGCTGCTGTAATTGGAGTTTCCTTTCAATGCCTGCCTTTTGCATTTCCAAATTACAACTTCTGACCGCCCAATAAGCTCGGTGCTCAATCTCTACAGGAAAATGGCATGCCTTACCGAACACAAGTCTATAGGGGGACATCCCTATTGGTGTCTTGAAAGCTGTTCTTTGAGCCCAAAGTGCGTCTTCTAGACGGCGGCTCCAATCCTTCCTATTTGGCTGCACCACTTTCTCTAAGATCTGTTTGATTTCTCTGTTTGAGATCTTAGCCTGCACATTAGTTTGGGGATGATATGCAGTGGAGACCCTGTGCACAACTCCATACTTTCGGAGTAAAGCTTCCATGGTGCGGTTGCAGAAATGAGTGCCTTAGTCACTTATGATAGCACGAGGTATTCCGAACCTGCAGAAGATATTGGACCTGACAAAATTTGCAACAACTCTAGAATCATTAGTCCTAGTGGGGACAGCTTCCACCCACTTTGAAACATAATCAACAGCAAGTAGGATATAGAGAAAACCAAAGGATGTAGGGAAAGGACCCATAAAATCAATTCCCCACACATCAAACACCTCACAGAAAAGCATAGGTTGCTGAGGCATTTCACTCTTACGAGTGATGGCTGTACCTGCTGTCTGACACTCTCTACAAGTGCGGTAAACCTCATAAGCATCTTTAAAAATGGTGGGCCAGTAAAAACCTGAATCTTGGATTTTTCTTGCAATTCTCTGTGGCCCAAAGTGTCCCCTTACTTGAGAAGCATGAGAGAAGTGCAGAATAGATTCTGTGACACCCTAAACTCGGTCATCACATGGTTACCCGTTTGCGGAAATAAAACTTAATTTGCTGGTTACTTTCGGAAAATAATGTTTTCTCAACGTTCATTTTTTCAAAATATGGTGATAATTTTTTTTTTCTTTTTAACCTCATAACAATAACAACTTAAGCAAATCACACTTAACAACACAATGTATATAAATTTTACAACTATACTACCTCATATATGTTCATACCTAGATCAACATCAGTTTTATCTTCAAAACATAATAGGACCTAAACTGGTCGTAATTAACAGACACTACCGCCAACTGGAGCAGCACAGCACGCTTCCAACTAGACAGCCTTCTTCTTCGTGTAGGGATCATACCCCTTGTACATCTCTGAGATGTGTTGTAAGGGTGAGACACCAATATACGGATTTATTTCCATAACTAAATGCGCAACACAAAAGAAGGCACATACACATATACATATTTATAACAACATACTCATTCATATTATATCACATCGTTTATCAATGGGTTTCATACCCCAAACATCAACGTTGAAAAACTATGCATGAACACTTCAAAACATCATCTAACATTCATACCTAATCTCATGAGATATCTCCAACCTCGTGGTGAGTTGATCAGACTCGATAGTTACAGGCGCACAGCCAAAACCCATCACACACTGTCCAACATCGTGGCACAGGTGTCACAACGTAGATGGGGCCTTATTGTCCACCAGGCACAATAAGAACATCTTTATGATCTACCATGACGCCGCAAGGTAATCACTCGTATAAAACCTATCACACACTGTTCAACATCGTGGCACAGGTGTCACAACGTAGATAGGGCCTCATTGTCCACTAGACACAATAAGAACATCTTTATGATCTACCATGACGCCGCATGGTAATCACTCGTTTGATCATGGCACGTCTGCCAAATGCATGCAATAAAAAACCTTTTGTTCTCAACACTTTTCTTTGTGCTATATCTTTATTTGTCAAAGCTCTCAAAAGCTTTCGACCCATCATCGTTTTTAAACATCAAAGCTCTCAAAAGCTTTCAACTTATCATCGTTTTCAACATTGAATGCTCTCTAAAGCATCATCGTTTTCAACATCGAATGCTCTCAAAAGCATCATCGTTTTCAACCTCGAATGCTCTCAAAAGCATCATCGTTTTCAACATCTTTACAACTTTTATTAACAACATAGGACCTCAAAGTCCGAGTGCTCAATCACGAAGCCCTTAGACCGTTGCAATCAGTCTTAGGTTCGTGGTAATAGAAAACTTCTCAAAACGTTTTAACTTATTTACGTAGATACCCAGTCTACAACACAACGAACCTTAATACCCCGACGTCTCGGTTATTAAGTTACATAACATCGTTTTACATCGTTTTTGTCTGTGAAAAACAAATCCAAAATAAGACAACGTCATAAGAACACTAGCACCCCGACATCTCAGTTACTAACTTCTATATCGCCGTTTAGTAAAACTCATTTACAGAAAATCATTTCTACTTGAAAACTCTTTTACTGAAACTTCAGCTTTAAAATTTAAATCAATTCTGATTAAACCTCTTCTCAAAACAAGTACTGCTATTTTTAAACTTTCACCAAAAATAATTTCAGAACTTGCCATCGTTTATCATTTTCCAAGAAAATATTTTTAAAGTCAAACTTTGACTTTTTATTTTATATTACTATTTTATTATTTTTATTTTTATTTTTATTTTTATTTTTATTTTTTATTTTTATAAAGTATTTTTGAATATTAATTTCACAAAATAATTTTTTATAATATTTCAGAATTTCTTGCATAAAAATTAGCAGTACTAAAAAAATTTCACGGTTACGCTCTCACCGTGACTCACAAATTTATTTTACACTGATAAATTATTAAAATAATAATCGTTCTCAAAAACTCATTATTTTCCCAAAATAATATTTTCCACCATTATTATATTCCAACATTTCCCATAAAACGTTGAATATAATTTTCACAACTTATTAAATCTTTTATCTGATTAATCGGTTGTGCACTGACCACTGTCAGGCCTCTCAAACAACATTCATCATTCAACAACAACATCATAACTCTATCACCAGGCAGATCATGCATCATAGCAACATAATATACTACTACAGATAATTCAATAATTTAAAAGCAGATAAATCACTGATACACAGATAAACAACACAACGTAAGCCACATAAACAACTAACCACAACCACATATAATTCATATAAATCACACTACACACAAATAGTTATAGAGAAAAATCCCTCAGGTAAGTTCCCCTTACCCGTTGAAGACTCGAACTAAGGGTTTCAATATAATCTCCCGATTTGATCCGGTTTCCTCCGTCGGCTTTAGGTCAAACCAACTCGATCGATTCCTTCATAACGAATTGCAACCAAAATAAATTAAATCAAACAAAAACATACTTGACTCATGGAGATTAAGGTTCGGCCTCAACAACTTTTCTAGGTTAGGAAAGTTAAAATTTTGTTAACTTAAGGATTTATGATCCATAAGTAACTTAAACATGATTAAGCACTTAACCCAAGATTATGAACCAAGAACATGAACTAAAACTCATCTAGTTCCAAGAACTAGGGTTTCGGCCAAAGGCTGAGTTTGGAGTTAGAAATCTCTAAAATTTCTAAACTCTTGGATTTAATCAACATACAAAACCTAGAGTTAGATTCAAGTGTTACAAACAACTTTTGAATCATAAAACCAACAAGTGCTCATACCTAGGGTTTCGGTTTTTGAAGAAACAAATAGGCTCAAGTTTGATTTTTGATCTTCTATATACTTGAATACAAGAACTATCAAGTTATAATCATGAATCAAGGCATGAAATTGAAACAAAACCTAAGAACACAACTTTAACCTAGGTTCGGCCCAGTCCAGATTTTAGGGAAAGAAATTTCTCATGATCTTGTGCTTCTAGATGATGAAAATAAAGATGATTATAAGATCATAGCAATTGGTTTAATGTCAAAAGGATTTTTCTAGAATTAGTTATGAATTTTTGAATCTAGCTCCATGAATTTTGAACAAATGAAGAACATATGGATTTAAGTCATAAATCTACCAAAGTAATGAAGATAAATGATTTAAATGACAAGATAATAAGTTATTACCTCTTGATGATCCAAGAAAACAAAGTTTGGATGATGTTCTTCAAGGACTTCTTATGGAGTTCTTAAGAAACTTAAAGAAGAAGATGAACATAGTTAGGGTTTAGAACAGTTTTAGTATTTTGAGTATATCTCTCAACATACTTGTCCGTTTTGGATGATATTTATGTCGTTGGAAAGAAGAGAGAAAGATGAACAATTTTCATGTTTAAAGTTTTTCAAGATTCAAAATAGAAACTGGTAAGAATTGCCAATCAAAATATGACGAATTATGAACTCTTTGGAGCAAAAGAACATGAAAATGGAAAAATGGCTTAATGAAGAAGACAACCTATTTAAATGAAGAAAATACCAAACTTAATGAAGAAGGCATTGGAGCCGTGGGGGTGGGGCAAGAGTTGGTCAACTTTTTCCAATGGCATTTGTTTGAAATTGTCATAAAAAGACAAGGGCAATTTGGTCATTTCATAGGAAAAATTAACTTTGTCATAAATGTGCCATTATGGCCATTATGACTCGGATAAGATCGTCATAAATACTCGGCAAATCGGTCAATCCAACATCTCTGCTACATTGCCGACTTCTTGATTCATCTGGCGCAAGCTTTTCCTAGAGACATCTCGACGTATACGTCCGCAACAAATATAATATTTTAATTTTTTTACCAAAATTTTCAAAACTTCCAATGTCGTAGTAAATACGATAAAAACATTTTTCATCTCGTTCACGACTCAAAATTAGGTCTTCTGAGCAGTAAACTTTTACTGTCAGTGAAAATCTAGAAAACAGCAGACCGGCTTCCGTCTGAATTTTCAACCAAAAACTTCCCCGTAACCTTATGAAAATAAGTATAACAAGGAAATGACCTTGGTTTATACAAAATCATTTTCTAAATCTCGGATAAAAATATATATTTATATATTTATTACCGATATTACGAAGCAGCGAAAATCGGGGTGTTACAGATTCAATCTCATAGTCGGGGACACATCTCCCAATTACCTGATCACTGCCAAATTTCCAAAGATATGGATTATCCCAAACATAATATTTGGCATCACTCCTGAGTTTGTGAATTTGTGACCTAGTTGCACCTGTCGGAAAAGCACCAGCAACAAGATAATTAACAATATCAGTAAACCAAGGAGTTACCCCATATAACTGTAAAAGCTGCTCATCAGGAAAGTCATCTTGAATGGGGGAAGGATCCTCATCCCTCTCTATTCTTATCAAGTGATCAGCGACTAAATTCTCAGCTCCACTCTTATCTTTAATCTCCACACTAAACTCTTGGAGCAACAACATCCATCGAATCAATCTCGGTTTCGCTTCTGGTTTCTTCAACAAGTACTTTAAAGCTGCATGGTCAGTAAAAACAACAAACTTGGAACCTAGCAAATATGATCTGAATTTATCAAGAGCATAAACAATAGCTAGAAGTTCCTTTTCAGTAGATGTGTAATTAGCCTGTGCAACATCTAAAGTCCTAGAAGCATAATAAATCACATGGGAAGCCTTTCCCACCCTTTGTGCAAGGACCACCCCCACAGCATAGTTAGAGGCATCGCACATAATCTCAAAAGGGAGGGTCCAGTCAGGAGGCTGGATGATGGGAGTGGAGGTCAATGCTTTCTTCAAGAAATCAAACGCCTTTTTGCAGTTGTCATCAAAGTTGAAAATGGAGTCATTCTTCAACAAGTTTGACATAGGGAGAGCTATCTTGCTAAAATCCTTTATGAAGCGCCTGTAAAAACCTGCATGACCAAGAAAAGAGCGAATCTCATGAACGCAAGATGGGCAAGGCAGTGTAGAAATCACCTCAATCTTAGCAGGATCTACTGAAATACCTTTCTCATAAATAATATGCCCCAAAACAATCCCCTATTCAACCATAAAATGTCATTTTTCATAATTTAAAACAAGGTCAGTTTCAATGCATCTCTCTAAAACCAGATTCAAACTATGAAAGCATGCATCAAATGAGGAACCATAAACAATGAAATCATCCATGAACACTTCCATGCAATTCTCAATATATTCAGTGAAAATACTAATCATGCATCTCTGGAATGTGACAGGGGCATTGCAAAGACCAAATGGCATCCTCCTGTAAGCAAAAGTGCCGAAAGGGCACGTGAAGGTTGTCTTCTCTTGATCCTCTGGTGCAATGTGGATCGGGAAGTAACCTGAAAAACCATCAAGAAAGCAATAGTGTGATTTACCAGCTAGCCTTTCAAGCATCTGATCGATGAACGGCAAAGGGAAGTGATCCTTTCTAGTAGCCTGGTTCAATCTCATGTAATCAATGCAAACTCTCCAGCTATTCTGAACTCTAGTGGGAACAAGTTCATCATTTTCATTTTTCACCACCGTGAGTCCAGATTTCTTAGGTACAACCTGCACTGGGCTCACCCAATTACTGTCAGAGATAGGGTATATGATACCAGCATGCAAGAGTTTTGTTACCTCCTTCTTCACAACATCAAGAATCAAGGGATTGAGCCGCCTTTGGGGCTGCCTAACTGTTTTATCCCCATCCTCCAACAAAATCCTATGCATACACCTGGAGGAGCTAATACCTGGTATGTCAGCCAAGGTCCACCTAATCGCCTTCTTATGCTTCTTCAAAACCTGCAAGAGCTTAGTTTCCTGGTCAAAATCAAGGTTAGAGGAAATTATAACCGGAAGTTTTTCATTCCTCCCCAAATAAGCATATTTCAGATTTTCAGGAAGTGGCTTAAGCTCTAGGGAGGGTGGCTGCTCAATGGATGGTATGTTTGGGGCAGCCGTGTTGTCAAGAACTTCAGCTGAACAAACAGCTTCACTTATACTGTCACCCTGCAAGGTAGCATCAATCTCAGCACAAACAGCACAAGGGTCAGTGTTAGTACAATCAGCACATTAATAAGCATCATCATAACCAGAAATAGATGGAAAATCAGCAACCAAGTCATCATAAGTGTCATCAACAATTTCAGAGAGCAACTCTATTTGAAAAACAATGCTCTTCCAAGGGATGCTTCATAGCATCGAAAATGTTGAATTTTGCAACAATGTCACCAAATTCCATGGACATGGTTCCATCATCAACATCAATCTTTGTCTTAGCCGTTTTCATGAACGGTCTGCCCAGAATGATTGGTGATCTGCTTGAATTTGTTTCCCCTGCCATGTCCAGGATGTAAAAATCAGCAGGGAAAATCAGGTCATTGACTTGAACAAGCACATCTTCTACTACTCCAATGGGGCGAGCATTGGTCCTGTTTGCCAACTGAATAGTAAGACTTGTATGCTCCAAAGGACCAAGATCAAGGTTGTTGAAAACAGAAGTAGGCATGACATTAATAGAAGCTCCTAAATCTAACATGCAATTATCGAATTTAGTATCCCCAATAGTGCATGGAATAGCAAAAGTTCCCGGATCCTTGCATTTCTGTGGCATTGCCTGAGTGAGGGCTGAAACAGTAACCCTTTCAGGTGCAGGCTTAGGTTGAATGAGGGCTGAAACATTTCGCCCCAAACTGACTCTCTCATTACCCTTCAACCTCCTCTTGTGTGTGCACAAATCCTTCAGAAACTTTGCATATTTCGGAACCTGCTTAATCGCATCAAGGAGCGGAATGTTCACTGCCACCTTTCTGAATACATCCAGAATCTCTCTCTCTTTGTCTTCCTCATCAATCTTTTTACTTTTCAGCACTCTTTGCGGGAAGGGGATTGGTGGCACACACTCTTTCTCAGCTTCAACAACGACAGAAGGTTCAGGTGTTACCTCAACAGTTTTTTTATTTTCAGGGGCTGGTTCTGCAACTTTTCCGGATCTCAAAGTCATTGCACTCACATTAGGATTCAGGACATTAGGATTCACTACTGGTTGAGCAGGTAGTTGGTTCGATCCTGGAGCTTGCTGCATGGCATTCATTGAAGTGGCAAGCTATCCAATCTGTGTTTGGAAAGCATGAATACTAGAATCCGTTCGTTGTTGAAACTGGAGATTTTGTGCAGCCATTTGCTTGACAAGGTCCTCTAGTGAAGGTACGGGAGGTGTAGAGGTGGTCACTTGGGGTGGATTCTGTGGTGGTAACATCAGCTGTTGTTGTTGTGTGGATGAGTTTCCATACCGAAGGTATGGATGGTTCCTCCAGTTGGGGTGGTACTTATTAGTGGAGAGGTCAGGAATGCTGTACCTGTTCTGATTGTTGCCTTGATTGTAAAGATTGGCTGCATATGCTTGAGGCAAATCAGTGACCGACTCATCTTTCAGAATGGGGCATGCATCGGTCAGGTGCTCAGGAGAAGTACAAATACCACACACCCTTGCTGTTTGAACTTTGTCCACTACCAACTGCTTCACGAGAGAAGTAAGCTCATCAAGTCTGGTTTCAAGGGCTTTGTTGGAGGAAGAAACATGGACCTCATTCACACCCCTTGTCTCGACAGAATTGCTCCTAGTTGTGAACTGCTGGGAGTTGAGTGACATGTTCTCAATCAATAACTTGGCAGCAGCTGGAGTCTTATCAACAAGTGCTCCCCCACTAGCAGCATCCAAAATGTTTCTGTCCATCGGTAGCAACCCCTCATAAAAGTACTGAATAAGCAGTTGCTCGGAAATCTGGTGTTGAGGACAACTGGACACCAACTTCTTGAATCTCTCCCAGTACTCAACCAATGATTCATTGCCCTGTCTAATACCACATATCTCCTTCTTGATTGATGCAGCTCTGGAGGCAGGGAAGTATCTCTCTAGGAAGACCTTCTTCAAATCATTCCAGGTTGTAACAGAATTCGGTTCAAGGTAATACAACCAATCCTTCGCAGCACCTTGAAGCGAGAATGGGAAGGCTCTCAGCTTGATATGGTCTTTTGTTATTCCTTCCGGTCTCAAAGGTGTAGAGCAGAAAACCTGGAATTCCTTCAGATGCTTGTGCGGATCCTCACCTGCAAGACCACTAAACCTTGGCAACAAGTGTATTAAACCAGATTTTAATTCAAAAGGAGCAACAATATCAGCATATTCAATACACAAACCATTATAATTAACATCAGGAGCAGCAAGCTGTCTTGATGTTCTTTGATCGGCCATGTTATCAAAAACAAGTACAGAATCAGAATCACTACTGGTCGGTGAACTAGTGCTAGCCTGAATTGCTCTACGGCGTGTGTGCAAAGTTCTCTCAATTTCAGGATCAAAATCAAACAATTCAGAATAGCCAGACCTACTAGCCAGAACTAATTCAGCAGAAAATCAAAAATAAAATGCGAAAATAACAACAAGAGTCCCCGGCAACGACGCCAATTTTGACACGCTATCGCACACGGGTCAAAAAAACGAGTGGTTTACAAAAACTGTAGTTAGGGCGCAACAACTCGAGTATCGTATCACAATGACTCTTGGATTGTTATTAACCTCAAAATAAGTTTTTTTTTTTTTGGGGGGGGGGTTGAAGTTGAATGATTCAATTAAGAAAAACAATGCAAATAAGTGATTATCAATAAGCTAAAAATGATTAATCTACTGTTCTCGGTTTTCCAACTATCATCGATTCATATAAATTCCATGCCCTAAGCGGATTCTAACCCCTTTTCGATTGTAGCAACAATTAAACAAGCACAATTAACACTACGAGATATATGTTCCTATTTCGAATTAAGCAAACGGATTAAGGCCATCGTGAATTAAGCAAACACGATCGTACACACGCGAATTAAGAAAACGCGATTAGAGTAAGTATCATATGATCATCGAAATAAATCAATACTTATCTATATAACTTGAATTAAGCAAACAAGACATATAAGGTAATATTGAAAGGGAATAGCAATAAGATTGGGAATTATACAACCTCAAGTGTCGGCGGAAACCGATTACAGCAGATTAATCTCCGGTGATTAGTTCTCCATCAAAAACGTAATACAAAACCTAGAAAATTCGCAAAAACAGTGAATGAAAAGTTCTTCTAATCTGCCCTAGAACCACAATTTATAACTTTCAGAATCTGCGCCCGCTCGCGAGGTGAGTAGCCTCTCGCGAGGCGAATATTAAAAGTGGCGCGATTTCAAAATTGGGTTCTCGTGAGGCGAGACCGAAAGGGTGACATTCTCTGGCACAGTCAGGCCTTCAGGCTCACGTGGCGAGATAGTGATTCGCGAGGCGAGACGGAAAGGGTGACTGTTGCTGTTCAGGCTGGTCTTCAGGCTCGCGAGGCGAAACTTCCAGACTTGCATTTTCCACTGTTTTCTTCATTCCCTTGACTCTAAGTGCTTCCCTTTTAACATGAAAGTATGAAATAGCAGTAAATGCTTTATTTGACTCATAATTAGCTAAAACTACTTAAGAAACTCAAAATGTTGCTTGAGGACAATTAAATCCAAATTTGGGCGAAAAAGAGATTAAACTCGAGTAATTGGTACAAAAACCATGGTCTTACTAGTTATAAAACTAGTCGAACCAGAGGCTTATCACGTTGAAAATTCACTATTTTATTTAAAACTCATTAATTTAAACTCAAAAATCTTATTTAAGACTAATCCTCAGTAATAATAAATTTTATCTCTTTTTAAGACTATTAAAAAAATATTGACGGAATTGTCCGCCGTTTTCAGTTTTCAAAACGTATATGCAAAAATAATTAATCATTAAAATAATATTATTTCTCATAAATTCCCATTTTTCACCAAATAGTTAATTAAGTAAGATCATATTACTATTTCCACCTAAATTAACTTCTTCATTTCATAAAAAGCTTTTAGATGCTTTTAACCGCGTATTTAATCGAGCTCTGACCACTGTCAGGCTTTCAAACTCACAATCCACATCAACAATTATTTCATATCAATAATATGACACTTAGAAATTTAAAACATATCACCAAATATAACAAATAATTAAATGCAGTTAAATCAAATAATTAACAGCAGAAAATCAATAAGCAAATAATGCTAACTACAAAATAAATACATATACACCATAATTAAGACACACAATAAGAATTACACATGGCTATCGAAAAATCCCTCAGGTACTCCTCTTACCTCTTGAAGATTTTTCTCTCGTCGAATTGAAATTCCGTCAAACGTCTGGTTTCCGCAAAACACATACACGACTCACCTAACAAATTACCCTTCATCAAAACACAACAAATAATCATCAATCAAACACTAAATACACCTATGCTCCTATATGATAGGTTCGGCCATGTGGGAATTAATTAGCTAAAAATTTCTAAAATTCCTAAGCTCTTGGATTAGTGATCCTTGATCACTTAAAACCCTAAAACAAAGATTACGATACAAAGTTTGAAATAAATACTTCAATCTTCCAAAAACCCTAATACAGTCATGACACTAAATTTGAGTTAGAGATTTCAAAATTTCACATACTCTTAGATCCATGACCTTAGAGTAGTGTAGAGTTAAGACAAGTTATCATAAGTTGAAAAATGAAACAAAATCTTTCAACTCTTCCAAAAATACAATTTCGGCCATAAACAAAATAATGGCTTAGAGGTTTGATTTTGACTCAACAACCATGGATTCAATATATATACGAATTATAAGATTGAATCAAGCGATACTAGTTTTTAAAAAAATGAACAAAGTCCTCCCCCCACAATAACTAGGGTTCGGCCTCAACAAGATCAATAGGCACGAAATTTTTGTTTGATGTATCCTCTTGGATCTTAAATATAGATAGGATACTAAGATCATAGAAATTGGTTTCACTTTAAAAGGATTTTTCTACGATTTTCTATTAATTTTCAAAGTTTCTAGATCTAGGAATTGAAAAATATGATCAAGACTTCAAATCACAAAAATCAATGAAGAACATGATGATGATTGAGTGAGAGAAGCATGGTATACCTCTTGGAAATGAAAAATGGGCAAGGAGTCGCCTACTTCCTTCACAAAATCAAGCTATGATACTTAGAGCTTTAATGGCAAAATTGGCAAAGCTTGATGGAGAAGATGAAGATGGCCTTTTATAGAAGTGAAAATGGGCCTCTTGTCTGCCTAGGTCTATGGCCTTTGAGGGGTAAAAGGGTCCAACACACAAAAATTCAAGGACAAAGTAGTAATATCACAAAATGGCATTTTTGTGGTATTATGACAACATAAGGACAAAATGGTCATTTCCCAAAAAGCAATTATGACCAAAATGTGGTGATAAATGAGTGAGGATGTGATTGATTTGTGTCCACAAATTGTGGGGCAAACTTGTCATTTCGATGAAAGTTCGAGGGTAAAATGGTCCAAGGGTAAAACGGTCTTTACACTAGTTTAAAGATATATCTAGATATTTTGTAAAAAGCAATCATGACATGGGTGAGTCATCCATGTGACTCACCATCCTAGGTGGCAAGAGGTCTCATCATCCGAAGTCAGGTTTTGTCTCTGCACGTCCGTTCTCGACTCCATCGATTACGCGATTTAGGGTTTTATGCCCAAATCGAGTATAATAACTTATTTATTTTGAAAATTTTCAAAATAACATTTATTGTTGGAAATGAGATATAAACTATATTCATTACGTTCTCTGGTCAAAATTAGGTTTTCTGATCAGTAAAATCTTACTGTCAGCGAAAACGCAGACCGGGTTCCGTCTGAATTTTCAACCAAAAATTTCACCACATACTTATAAAAATAAGTATGATATGAATATGACTTTGGTTTTCCCAAAATCATTTTATAAGTTTCCGATAAAAATATAAACATTTTTTTTATATTTATACCGATCTTAGAAAGCGGAAAAATTGGGGTATTACAATACTACCCCACTAAAAAGAATTTCGTCCTCGAAATTCGGGACTCAAACTAGACAGGATTTTCCTCAATCCCATGGTCTTACTTTCACAAGAAGGTAAGTAATCATAGAAGAACTTTCTTAATCCGAAAAGAACACAGGAATGTCCAATATGCAAAAAGATTCTTCAATAGGTTCGTGAGTGTAAAACTGCATAGCTAACACATATTTACAACCAAGACTCTAATAAAGTTCCTTCTTTCACGAGAACACCTAGTGGATTAGGAACTCACAAAACGACTAGTTCCCACTTTGAAGAGAATTTATTATTTGAACAAGGAATTTATCAAACAACGATTTAAAAATAACAACAGTCCGATTAAAATTCAGACTGAATCACTCTTACCAAAAGTAAAAGTGACTAAACTAAGTCTCATCAAGAAAATTCTTTCATCACGAAAGTATCTATCCCGAACAATAATAGGATGGTTCACAAAATAAAATTCCATAAAATTGATTCAACAATTGTAGTTTGAAAACAATTCACAATTTTTGGGAAAGAAATGATCTGATCCCAAAAATCTAGACTGATCACATCAATCAAAAGAAAAAGGACTGGAATAAATTTCCTTCAAGAAACCTTTATTCTCATAAAGTCATGGATACTATATATTACTGACGTCAACTGAAAAGACATACAACACAAAAGACTTTAGAGAGTCAAATACTCAAGAGTACCTACCCATGATCCTATTTAGATCTTATTACAAACTTAACATGTACTAGTCATAGCCTGAACAGCCTGGTTCATTTGTTCAATCACATCTTCATTGCTGACATACTCACGAGCACCATCATGATCACATCCAAGTCCTTGTCCAATTCTTGGTTCCATAACTGACCTATAAAACCACCACAGTCAGTCCGCAACCAGAAACTGAAGCGTATTCTCATGTGTCTAAAACACATTACTTCTAAGAAGTAATTCGGTCAATATACCATCTATTGTTCATAAATTCTTAGCAGGTCTCGACTAACTCAAAACCTATCAGAATCACACATTGTTTCGACAAAGAAACAATTCAAACAAGATCCTACCAGAGATCACACAACAAAAACATAACAGACCTATTCCCCAAGGTTCCCGAAAGACTCGACCAGCTCTGATACCACTCTATAACACCCCCCTTGGACATTACTATACTAACACGTGCGGAAATAAATTAAAAATAATTTTACTGGGTGCTTTCGGAAAAATTTGATTTATTTGGAGTCAAAAAATCTGGGTGCAAAACAATTCCCTTTGAATAGGATAATACGTAACGTACTTATCTCAATAGTAAAAATAAAACATATTATTCACAACAGAATTTTAAACCATGTAAAGGTTTTCAAAATACCTACACAAACTTTCTCAAATTATATTATCCCAAAGAAATCCTAAGCTGGTCGCTCTACAAGACACTCACTGATAGAACCTCGTGATCATCCCTATGATCACACACCTCTTTCCGCAATCCATACTTAAGTCTCCAACTGACTTAAGGAACTCTTCTGCAATATCTGCATTCGTGTACCAAGGTACGATAGCAAAGACAGAAGAACCTGTATATGCAAGGGTGAGTTCCAATATATGGATTTTAAAACGACAACCACATGTACGACTCTCAATTAACACTTAATCATAAATATTAAAGACAACAATATATTTAAATATATCTCAAAGGGTTTCATACCCGTCAGTCGTAACCGCTTTAAAAACCATGATACTTCAATAGTCATCAACTAACTTTGAGACCTAATCTCCGAAGCTCCAACCAACCAATAGATGAGCTGATCAGGCTCTCATTGCCGAATAAGGCAGAATATAAACATTGCCAGATATGGCAAGTTTCAAATAATTTGGCCTGTCAAGGTTCCGAGTTCCAACTATTTAAGTACATAACTCGGTAGGATACGAGCTCCAACCATCATCGTAAGTAGTTCACAAGAACATCCAACGATAGTCGTAATTAACTCGACCTATAAAATATGAGTAATATCCGAGCTCTTGAAATAGTTGTAATTAGCCCGGCCTTTCCTAAACCCCCATTCATTTCACCCAAAGGTGAAATGTACCTCATAATATGGATACCTACCAAGGTACCATGCATAAAACCTTTAGGCACATTTGCCACAGAAAAATGCAAAATGCATGTGAAACGTTTTGTTCTCGCTGTTTTTCTTTGTGTTCATTCTTTATATGTCGGAACTAAAAAGTTTCGCGACAACCCATTATCTTAAACAAGTAAGTTTAATATCCCAATTAAACCATAACTGACCTTAAGTCAAAAGTGTGCAAATCATGAAATCTAGACCGATACACCGATCTTAGACACGTAGATTTTAGTGCACAAAACCAATACACTGATTATAGGACCTATAGTCCATTATTCCACTTTCTTTAGCCCCGAGCCATATCTTTAGGAACACTAGGTCCGACGTCTCGGCGACTAGGTTCATTTACAACTTTAAACTATGTTTATTCTATGAAAAACAAGTAAAACCAAGCCTTTCTTAATCTGACTGAAATAATCCGCTGTTTACCAAAAATCCATTTATGTTGAAAATTCACTGTTTTATTTAAAACTCACTAATTTAAACTCAAAAAATATTATTTAAGACTAATACTCAGTAATAATAAATTTTATCTTTTTTTAAGACTACTAAAAAAATATTGACGGAATTGTCCGCCGTTTTCCTTTTTCAAAACACAAATAGGCAAAAACGTGTCTCCTTACTGTAAATTAATTTTTCTGACACTGTAATAAAGTTATTTTCGAAACTTTTCTTCATAAAATAATATTTTCTATTATTTAGAAATTCCATGGGTGAAAATTAGCAGTGTTAAAATATTTTCACTGTTACGTCTTCACCGTAACTCTTAAAATACTATTTCGCCGTTAAATCATTAAAATAGTATTATTTCTCATAAATTCCCATTTTTAACCAAATAATTAATTAAGTAATATCATATTACTATTTCCACCTAAATTAACTTCATCATTTCGTAAAAAGCTTTTAGATGCTTTTAACCGCGTATTTAATCGAGCTCTAACTACTGTCAGTCTTTCAAACTCACAATCCACATCAACAATTATTTCATATCAATAATATGACACTTAGAAATTTAAAACATATCACCAAATATAACAAATAATTAAATGCAGTTAAATCAAATAATTAACAGCAGAAAATCAATAAGCAAATAATGCTAACTACAAAATAAATACATACACACCATAATTAAGACACACAATAAGAATTACACATGGCTATCGAAAAATCCCTCAGGTACTCCCCTTACCTCTTGAAGATTTTTCTCTCGTCGAATTGAAATTCCGTCAAACATCTGGTTTCCGCAAAACACGTACACGACTCACACAACAAATTACCCTTCATCAAAACACAACAACTAATCATCAATCAAACACTAAATACACCTATGCTCCTATATGCTAGGTTCGGACATCTTAGATTAGTGATCCTTGATCACTTAAAAACCTAAAACAAAGATTAGGATACAAAGATTGAAATAAAATACTTCAATCTTCCAAAAACCCTAATTCAGCCATGACACTAAATTTGAGTTAGAGATTTCAAAATTTCACATACTCTTAGATCCATGACCTTAGAGTAGTGTAGAGTTAAGACAAGTTATCATAAGTTGAAAAATGAATCAAAATCTTTCAACTCTTCCAAAAATACAATTTCGGCCGTAAAAAAAATAATTGCTTAGAGGTTATTTTGACTCAACAACCATGGATTCAATATATATATGAATTATAAGATTGAAACAAGGAAGACTAGTTTTAAAAAAAATGAACAAAGTCCTCCCCCCACAATAACTAGGGTTCGGCCTCAACAAGATCAATAGGCACGAAATTTTGGTTTGATGTATCCTCTTGGATCTTAAATATAGAGAGGATACTAAGATCATAGAAATTGGTTTCACTTTAAAAGGATTTTTCTCTGATTTTCTATGGATTTTCAAATTTTCTAGATCTAGGAATTGAAAAATATGATCAAGACTTCAAATCACAATAATCAATGAAGAAAATGATGATGATTGAGTGAGAGAAGCATGGTATACCTCTTGGAAATGAAAAATGGGCAAGGAATCGCCTACTTCCTTCACAAAATCAAGCTATGATACTTAGAGCTTTAATGGCAAAATTGGCAAAGCTTGATGGAGAAGATGAAGATGGCCTTTTATAGAAGTGAAAATGGGCCTCTTGACTGCCTAGGGCCGTGGCCTTTGAGGGGTAAAAGGGTCCAACATACAAAAACTCAAGGACAAAGTAGTAATCTCACAAAATGGCATTTTTGTGGTATTATGACAACATAAGGACAAAATGGTCATTTCCCAAAAAGCAATTATGACCAACATGTGCTGAGAAATGGGTGAGGATGTGGATGATTTGTGTCCACAAATTGTGGGGGAAACTTGTCATTTCAATGAAAGTTCGAGGGTAAAATCGTCCAAGGGCAAAACGTTCTTTACACTAGTTTAAAGAAATATCTAGATATTTTGTAAAAAGCAATCATGACATGGGTGACTCATCCATGTGACTCACCATCCTAGGTTTCAAGAGATCTCAGCATCCGACATCAGGCTTTGTCTCTGCACGATTGTTCTCGACTCCGTCGATTACGCGATTTAGGGTTTTACGCCCGAATCGAGTATAATAACTTATTTATTTTGAAAATTTTCCAAATAACCTTTATTGTTGGAAATGAGATATAAAATATATTCATTTCGTTCTCGAGTCAAAATTAGGTTTTCTGATCAGTAAAATCTTACTATCAGCGAAAACGCAGACCGGGTTTTGTCTGAATTTTCAACCAAAAATTTCACCACATACTTATAAAAATAAGTATGATATGAATATGACTTTGGTTTTCCCAAAATCATTTTCTAAGTTTCCGATAAAAATATAAATGTTTATTTATATTTATACCGATCTTAGAAAGCGGAAAAATTGGAGTGTTACAATATGCCCCATACTATAATAAAGATTGACCAATAACAATTGGCCTAGAGTCCACTGTTTACCTTCAAGGAGAAGGTTGGCTAAGGGAATATAACACTTGGCAACTTGAACAGATTTACTGCAAAAGTTGTAAGCAGATAGCCAAAGTGTCAAAAAGGCAACATGTTCCTCATCCGAAACTTCATCAGAATCCTTCATATGTTGACTGATGAAGATGGAAAAAGTAGGGGATTGAATGGGAACCTTGATATCATAAGTTGGCTTAGTAAATTTGTGAATAATTTTGCCATCTTGTATAAGACCAGTGATAGCTGACACGTCAAATAGGGTTGGATCCATCATGCCAAAAGGAAGGTGAAAGGTATTGGTAGTCTTATTCCAAAAGAAAACCGAAGCCCCTAATAGGGCAAAGTCCATGTTAATAATAACATAGCGGGACAATTGAATACAATCAAAGAGTCCTATGTCCTTCCAATATTGACCTTTCTTGGCTTCTATCCTATCAAGCCAAGTAATGTAACCCTTGATTTCCTTTAAAGGAGCCCTAAAAACACTTTCTTTGGGGTGCATGGAAGAACATTTACAATATCCAAAGGAAAGGATTTCCTCGAATAAGTAGCTCCCAAAAATGCAGCGGGAGGATCATGATAAGAAGAGGCATTAGGAATAGGAATAATTACCTTGGATTTCTGATAAAGCTTTGACTTTTCTAAAACTAGGTCACTTAAGAAAGCACGAGCTCCCGTGTTTTTGGTTTGAGATGAAGCCATTGGAGATGAAAGCGAAGTAGAGCGAATGCAAGGGTTAGAGGTTGCATGCATAAGTACGAAGAAAGAGAAAGGTTTTGTGCATGTAAAAGTTATGAGTATTTAAGAGTAAAGAATACTCTCGAAAGGTCAAACTAGCTGTTATGACTAGTTAGTGGGTGATCATGATCCCTATTTACTTGTAAACAACCGTTTAAGAGATAAGAAGCAATATCTATTAATTCAATTTTTAAAATTGAATTTCAAGCGGTTGTCGAACTTTAAACCCAAGTAAAAACAAAAAACCTTTCTTTCTTTAGAAGTGTCGAAAGAAGGTTCTTGGGGGCATCTGTTGGGGCCAAAATTATGATTTTGGGAGTTCGACAACAGGATAGAAAAATGATCCAGTGAGGATGAAGAGAAGTATTTCACTCGATAATGAAGATTGGATCAGTGAGGAAAAATAAGAAGATTTGATGGAAAGACGCACGAAGTCCTTTGACTGTCGAGGGAGTAGCGGAATGATGAAAATTGCATCAAGTTTTGAAACAGTTAGAAGAAGATGAAGACTGAAGTATCGACAGCACGATCAAGAATATTAGGATCGACAACGTTGTCAAAAGTATTGTAAATATAAGTACTGATGTGTGCTAGTGTGTCTGTATTAAGTGTTTATGTTATTAAGTTTTAGGGACAGTTAAAACTGCCATATACACGTGGCAAGTGATAGGATAGGTAGTTTTTCATGTTGTTGTCTATAAATAAGGCTTGTCTAAGTCGTTGTAATGGTTGGATACTTGAATAAAATCTTTTACATCTTACATCAAGCAGATTTCTGGGATTGACGTCGACTATGCATCCATTTACATTTCCCGTCTTTAATTTCCTGTTCATTTATCTTTCAGTTGTTTACATTTCTGTCATTTATTTATTGCTCATTTACTTGTTTTCCTTTAAATTTCTGTCATTTACATGCTTTCATTTACTTTCATGCACTTTACGTACTTTATTTTTACATTCTTGCATCAATCTGATTTTGATCATTGAACTTGCATCAAAATATTTATTCTTAACTTTTAGCGAGATTACCACATAACTCGAGGGTCCCACATTCATTTGATAAAAATTCATTTGTTGTGGGTGTTGGGCATTGAACCAAAAATCACCATAAACATATAGTGAATGACCTCAAATCTTCTGAAAAGTCATATACTAATGAAAGGAATGTGAGGGAATTCAATAGATGCATTCAAATCCTTGAGTCAGAAGACCAAAAGTGACATCCATTCAAGGCAACCACTTAAGGTCCATGAGCTAGTGTAACCTTCTACCCTTAGCTCTACTGTCGAGTCAGAAGATGAATTTGATATTGAAGACATCTCAAAAGGAGAAGATGAGCTCTCTCTCATATCAAGAAGAGTGCAGAGACTCGAAAAAGAAGATGTAGAGGAAAAACCTTCTCTACCAGAAAAGATACTCAAGAGACTAAGCGTATGTTTGGTTTATTTCTTGTTTCCTGTTTTCATTTCCTAATTTTATCAATACTTACTACAAAAATAATAATTATAAAATTGTCAAATTAATTTCATTATGTTTCCTGTTTCCAAAGATTTATACAAGAAACATTGAAAATAATTTTTTATTTGTTTTCACTATTTCATGTACAAATATTTGGAAACAAGAAACAGAATGAAAACAAAGTAACAACTTTATAATTATTTTTGTTGTAATTATCTTTGAAATCAGGAAATGAAAACAAAAAACAAGAGACAAACTAAACAGGCCCTAAATGTAGCAGTAAGGGGAAAATCTTGTCTTATCGGGAGTTATAAGGTGGTCAAGATGGTTTGGAGGAGGGACATAGGGTTTGGTGAGACACCCTGTTGTGCCCCATTGTATTATTAAATTAAAACCTTATCAATTATTTACTTAATCACGTACTTAACGTTAATCATAATACAAAAATATGAAGAAGTTAAAATCTTAATTAATAAACATATAACTTTTGAAAATTAACGTATCACACCTTATATAATAAATACATGCACACATAAGTCTTGCATCAGAGGTACCAAAACACTTTATGGTATCCATCCGTAGGATCCCTATCAGGTGTATAGTTATACAAACTGTTTATACTAGTGGAAAAAAAATGTCTTATAAGACTCACTGGCCCTAAACTTACTACACTATATCTTTAGAATCTGTAGCTTGTCCTCCAACATCCAACTCCTCGGTAACGTATTCCTCAGCAACGTATTCCTCCAACGAGTCTTCTAACGTAATAAAGTATACATACACAAAAATACAAAAATAGGGAGATAAGAAACAGTTCTGTCATCATAAGCCGAAAATATTCATAGCATATAATATAATAGCGGTCATAGACAAACAACACTCATCATTAACAATCATCTTTAACTCACACTACTTTCCTCTACCCTCAATCTCATGCAACTAATCTTTTATGCTGACGTGGCCACCACCAAACCTATCACACATCCCTTGCCCGCTGAGGGATGTTAGTCAGTCATCCAAGCGGTGCATCCCCATTAACCGGTGCACACCCTCATCCATGGTGAGAATGCTCATACAAAGCAATGACACTATAGCTGCACAGCACAGTCGGTGCACATCCTGATTCTCTCTCAAGGATGCTCATGCAAAGCAATGACACTATAGCTGCACAATCTAAAACTAAATTGGGACAGCTCCGTGAGAACTTTGGACCTCGTGTATTCCTAATACACGATTGTGAACAACCATGCATATATATGAATCTCACTGACTCGCATCAATAACAACCTCATACCTCAAGCTTCCATCACAACCTCAACTCGTATTCTAGGTCACATCTTATCTAAAAAATAATCACTTTAATCTAGACACCTCGAAGTCATATTCAATCCCTCACCCAAATAAAGTATCTCCAAACAACACATATCTTTTCTTAAAAACCAACTAAGCAATTTATCAAACCAGGCAGATCATGCATAATACAATACTCAATGAAATATTCAAACATCAAAATAAAACGTCACATGCAGTAGAATACCTCAACCAGCGTATCACAAACAATCAATAATAAATAATTCAGACATCCTCAATAATATAAAATTAACCTAAGGCGATAAACCTACAATTCCCAAATCGTCATTGGTATTACGGAAAAGTTTCTAGTACGATTTTGGTATTGTCGATTACTCGACCACTAGTAGGGTTTAGGTCACCCTACACCATTATTATAAATTATATACTACTTATCCGTTCCGACGATGGAATAGTTATTTCTCCCACCTAAGTTAACACCGGAAACATGAAGTTGAAGCTCCTCGTTATCACGCTACAAGTTACCAAATCCATCTTCAATCAAATCAATGATAAAACAAGTTAATCAAACAAAACTCATCTATGTCTAATTATGCTAGGTTCGGTCATTCCATTCAAAATAGGGCTAGGATCATTTTCTCAATTTCATCTTTTGGATCCTAGTTACTAGAGTATTAACTTACATAAAACAAGTATTAAAATTCAAAAATATGAAACAAAATCCTCTAACCTCTAGGGTTAGGGTTTCGGTCATACATAGTAAAATTGGCTTGAAATTCTTTTTGCTCACATGCTCTTGGATCTAGAACCTACACACCTTAGATAGTTCATATAAATCATGATCTAGTTAAAGATTGAAAAAAACTTATTTTGTTCATATGAACACAAATTCAGCCAAGACTAGAAAATAGGGTTAGGAATTTCTTTTGATTTCAAACTCTTAGATTTAGGACATAGAAACCCTAGATAGCTTAAAACTAACCTCATCTAAGTTAAAAGTTGAACAAAATCTCATTTGCTCACATATGCATAGATTCGACCTTAACAAGAAAAATAGGAAAGAAAATGCTTTTGCTTACATGCTCTTAGATGATGATAGTATGAGACATATCAAGATCATAGAAATTGGTTTCACATTAAAATGATTTTTCTACAATTTTCTAGAATTATTTGAAGTCCTAGATCTAAGAATGAAAATTCATGAAATAGTTTGTAACACCCCGATTTTCGCTGCTTTGTAATATCGGTAATAAATATATAAATATATATTTTTATCCGAGACTTAGAAAATGATTTTGGATAAACCAAGGTCATTTCCTTGTTATACTTATTTTCATAAGGTTACGGGAAAGTTTTTGGTTGAAAACTCAGACGGAAGCCGGTCTGCTGTTTTCTGTGTTTTCACTGATAGTAAAAGTTTACTGCTCAGAAGAACTAATTTTGAGTCGTGAACGAGATGAAAAATGTTTTTATCGTATTTACTACGATACTGGAAGTTTTGAAAATTTTGGTAAAAAAATTAAAATATTATATTTGTTGCGGGCGTATACGTCGAGATGTCTCTAGGAAAAGCTTACGCCAGATGAATCGAGAAGTCGGCAACGTAGCAGAGATGTTAGATTGACCGACTTGACGAGCATTTATGACGAGTTTATCCGTATCATAATGTCCATAATGGCACATTTATGACAAAGTTAATTTTTCCTATGAAATGACAAAATTGCCCTTGTCTTTTTATGACAATTTCAAACAAATGCCATTGGAAAAAGTTGACCAACCCTTGACCAACCCCCACGGCTCCAATGCCTTCTTCATTAAGTTTGGTTTCTTCTTCCTTTAAATAGGTTGTCTTCTTCATTAAGCCATTTTTCCATTTTCATGTTCTTTTCTCCAAAGAGTTCATAATTCGTCAGATTTTGATTGGCAATTCTGACCATTTTCTATTCTGAATCTCGAAAAACTTTCAACATAAAAGTTGTTCATCTTTCTCTCTTCTTTCCAAAGACATAAAGATCATCCAAAACGGACAAGTATGTTGAGAGATCCACCCAAAATACTAAAACTGTTCTAAACCCTAACTATGTTCATCTTCTTCCTTAAGTTTCTCAAGAACACCATAAGAAACCTTGAAGAACATCATCCAAATCTTGATTTCATTGAATCATCAAGAGTTAAAAACTTCTTCTCTTGACATTTGAATCATTTCTCTTCACAACTTTTGTAGATTCATGGCTAAGATTCATATGTTCTTCATTTGTTCAAAGTTCATGGAGCTAGATTCAAAAATTCATAACTAATTCTAGAAAAATCCTTTTGACATGAAACCAATTGCTATGATCTTATAATCATATCTATTTTCATAATCTAGAAGCACAAGATCATGTGAAATTTCTTTCCCTAATTTCTGGTCATGGCCGAATCTAGGTCAAATTTGTGTTCTTAGGTTTTGTTTCATTTTCATGTCTTGATTCATGATTCAATCCTTTTGTATCTTGCAAGTTCTTGTATTCAAGTATATAGAAGATCAAAAAAATCAAACTTTAACCTATTGATCTCATCAAAACCGAAACCCTAGGTTTGTGTACTTAAGGGTTTTGTGATTCAAAAGTTGTTTGTAACACTTGAATCAAACTCTAAGTTTTGTATATTGATTAAATCCCAAAAGTTGATGAAATTTTAAAACTTCTAGCCTATGGATCTTGAGAAAACCGAACCCTAGTTCTTAGAACTAGATGAGTTTAGTTCATGTTCTTGATTCATAATCATGGTTAAAGTGTCTAATCATGTTTAAGTAACTTATGGATCATTAATCCTTAAGTTAACCAAATTTTAATTTTCCTAACCTAGAAAATTGGTTAAAGCCGAACCCTAACCTCCATGAGCCAAGTGTATTGTTGTTTAATTTGATTTATTTTGGTTGTAATTCGTTTGAAGGAAACAACTGAGTTAGCTGATTTACGCTGACGGAGAGAAATCGGATCGAGATCAGGAGACTAACAGAAACTGTAGTTAAATCTTCAAGAGGTAAGGGGGGTATGCCTGAGGAGTTTAAGATAATCTCATGTTTGTTTGTGGAGTCATTTATTAACTTTCTGTAGAAAATATTTTATTATATTGTACTGTTTACTATTAATTGTTAGATTGATGTGTTGTTTATTTGAGTAATTGAATTGATGTGATGTGTGAATTTACATGATTATAATTATTTGTTTATATTATAATTGTGATGCATGTCATGAATTGATATATGCCATGCTATTATGTGATTGGAATTTATCTGCTGTTGAGTGTTGGACTGAGTAACCTGACATTGGTCAGTGTTAAAATTTTTAATTAAGGATAAAAAACCTTAATAAGCTTGGATAATTAATCAGAGGGATTAATTTGGGAGATTTTGAGAAAAATGAAAAAAATTATTATTTTAATAATATTTTGTGGAAACAGTGTAAATAAGCCATAGTAAGGGCAAAACCGTGAAATTTTTCACAGGCTCTAATTTTTATATAATAAATTCAATTTTATTATAAAATGTTATTTAAAGTGATTAAGTTCCAAAAATAATATTTACAGCAGTCAGAACAATTTCTTCTGACAGAGAAGTGATATTAGTTATTTAATATTATTTAATTAATATCATTTATTTAATATTAAATATTTAATTATTTAAATTTTTCAAAATTTATTTATTTAATATTTTTATTTATTTTTGTTTTGTTAACCTTTATTGAAAATTATTTCTTAAAGTGAAATAATTAGAAATCAAAGGAAATTATAAGTGATTTTTGAAATTTATTAACGTTTTAACAGAAAAGAATTTATGTAACAATGTTTTTATTCAGTGAAAGTATTCCGTTAAACTTGGATGAGTTTTCAAAGCTTGGTTTTGTTTTACACTGAGCAAAATGTTTTATAAGCAGATAAATGAGCCTAGAACCGATACGTCGGGATTCTAGTGTTGTATGGACACGTAGATCAAGGATCTGTGTCATGGGACGGAGTGTCCTGCAAGTTTTGTTTTTGGACCGTGTGTCCTAAGTTGATGTGGAAAGTGTGAATTCCATATCCGCGAGCCTAAAACTGGTGCATCGGTTTAAGGGCATCGTGATTGAGCATTCGGACTGTATGTCCTATGTTGAGGTTAAAAGATTTGGACTATGTGTGTCCTGTATTTGTTTTAAAGTGAAAAGTCTTAATTAAAAGAATTAAGCATGGTCGTTAAGCTTTGTGCTTCGACGAGGAAAGATTATTACGACAAAGAAAACAAATGAGAATAAAAGTTTTTCTCATGCATTCAATGGCAATTGTGTCATGTAAATGGCATTGAATCCAGAGTGGATCAATGTATATGACAGACGTGTCAGGTGGTGATGATCATTGAGGTCCGGAGTGGATCAATGTATCTTTTATAGGACTTTGTGTCCAAATTGATAGGACTTTGTGTCCAGATTGAATATATGTGCCGCTATTTCCTAACTGGAATGGGGGAATAGTGTCATTGCTTTGCATGAGCATCCTAACGGGAATGGGGATGTGCACAATTGTGTCGTTGCTTTGCATGAGCATCCTAACGGGAATGGGGATGTGCACAATTGCATGAGCATCCTAACGGGAATGGGGATGTGCACAATTGTGTTAGGTGCTGGCATGAACATCCTATCGGGAATGGGGATGTGCACCATTTATTTTCTTGGGCATTGTTTTGTTCGTTTTTACAATGCGCCATGTGCGAGCCTGATCAGCTTGAAACGAAACAGAAAGTTGTGGGATCTCCGGAGATTAGGTATCAAAATAGAGTTGAATATTGAAGTGTCATGCATTTTTATAAAATGACGATGACTGTCGGGTATGATACCCTGTGAAATAAATCATTCTGTTATTTTAAGTTAATTTTATTATGTTGTGAATATTTGGTATTTGCTATTTGAGAGTCGTGCATGGGGTTGTCTTATTAAAACTCATATATTGGAAACTCACCCTTACAAACATATCAGGTTTATTTTAAACTAAGGTAGTACTTCGGTACACTAGTACGGATGAAGCAAAGGAATTCACTAAGTCGTTCGAGGACTTAACTACTAGATGCTTGAAGAGGTATGCGTCGGTGGAAATGTCACGAAGATAATAATTCAGGATTTACATCAAGTACGTACCAGACTTTGATCGTGGAGACATCTTTATCGCCTCTCTGATTTCTTACCGATTTTCTGGTAAATTAGGAGTTCATATGTTTTGATACTTCCATAGTTCCGGAAGTAGAGGTATCCTCACCGGATATTTCGATGGGTTGGGAAAAACTATGGTGGTCTTCCCAACCGTGATTATTAGTACTGACCAGCTATAGGACTTCTGGGTATCTTATAAAGTAGTGGTACTTGGTTAGTCTGGACGTTTGATTATTGAAAGTCATTCTTTTGAGTTGTAATTCCAGATTACCACTACGTTACAATTACTACTTTATTTTCTTATGTTAAGTCTTTTGGAGATGACCTGTTATGTGAAGGTCTACGTGTAAAATTCTCATGATACTTATTTATATTATGTTAATGGTGTTGGATTATATATATGGAGTAAAAGAAAAAGAAAAAATTTTATCACTAATTTTGAAAGGGATTAATAACTAGAAAATTATATTTTCCGAAAGCAACCAGCAAAACTATTTTATTGAATGTATTTCCGCAATAAGTTACGTAAATGTGATAACCTGAAAAAAAAAGGGGTGTCGTATAGTTGATGAAAATGAATATTGATGGAAGATTAATGAAGTTAAGATGATTAGGAATAGGTTCCTCACCCTAGAATGAAGAAGTTTGATGAGGAACTTGAAGAAGAAACGAAGAATTATGCTGAACTTAGGAAAGAACACTATGATGTTCTTAGTGTTTTGTGAGCAAAATGACTTAGGAAGAAAATGATGTCTAAGTGTGTGAGTGGGGGGTTTGGGCCGTGATTTTTAGTGAGGGAGTGAAGGGAGGAGTTGTTTAATGTTAAAATGGAATCAATGTTAAGTTAATTGACATAGGTTAAGTTAGAAAATAATATAATAACTTAACTATGGCTATAATAACTTAACTATAGTTAAAAGTAATCATGGTTAAGTTAAAAATATGTGGTTGAGAGTGAAGGAGGTGTTGTTGATTTTGGACCACAAATGAGGAGGAAGAAACCAAATTGGCCTTGTCTTGCCTTAACCACGGTTAAAACTAACTAGGATAGGTTAGGTTACGATTAAGGACATTTTGGTTATTTCACTTAAAATTACACTTAATGCTTCATAAATGCTTGGTGAGTCATGGTGGTGACTCACCCCATGACTCAGCTCTTCCGGTGTCCGGTTCTGTCTCTGCAGTTCCGTTTCTGATTCCGTCGGTTTCCCGATTTAGGTTTTACACCCGGATAAAAACATAATATTTAGTTTTCGATTGAAAATTTTCAAAATAACCAAACTCGTTGGAAATATGATTTAAACCTAAACCATTTCGTTTATGAGTCAAAATTAGGTTTTCTGATCAGTAAAATCTTACTGTCAGTGAAAACGCAAACCATTTTACGTTCGAACTTTCACCAAAATTCGTCTGAATAAACATAGTATTTTATTTTTGATCAGAAATTTGGAAAGTAGAATTCCTCACGTACATAATATAAAAATTTATAAATTTTCAGTTTCGGATCAAATTAGGGTTTTCTGCCAGTATAAAATTATACTGTCAGTTAAAAACACAGACCAGTTTCCGTCTGAGTTTTAAACCCAAAATTTCACCGTGACCTTCTACCATAAGATAGAGTATGAATATGATTTTGTTTTATCCAAAATCATTTTCTTGGTCTCAGCTCAAGATATAATTAAATATATTTTTACTGATAACACAACGTAATTAAAAACATGTTGTTACATTTGGAGTGATAAAAAGGTCATAGGTTCAACTCCCCCACTAACATAACACACTAATTACTAACATTTGTCTATAAAAAAAATCTAGTCATATCAAACCAGAGTGTCCCTTATTATTAGAGAATATCACAAAGAAGACTTTCAAGAAGAAGGTAACGATGACAACATGGAAAGACCTTGATAAAGCCTTATCAAACGATGAAGGAGATTATGCAACCAATCCTTGTCTGATGTCAAATGGATATTCATCCGATGAAGAGGACTCTCTACTTAAAAAAGGAAGAAATAAAATTAGTTCCTAGATAGTGGTTGCTCAATGCACATTACAGAAAACAAAAAAACAAATTTTTGTCATGTGAAGAAAAAGATGAGGGACCGTAAGTCCAATTTTGCTCAAATAAATGATGTTTATTTTGTTAAGAGTTAAATTACAACCTTTCAAATTACAGAAGACCATGTCCACTGATACAAAAACAAGAAGACAACCACCATTGAGACCTGCCATTTAAATTCACCATTAAAAGCTGCAGGTTTAACAACCATTGAGAATTTTAGACCTCTAGTATCAAGTTCACCACTTAGAACTCCCACTGCAACAGCAACATCAACTGGCACTACACCTACCCCTTATTTGAGAGCAAATTATCCCACTCCAATTGCAATTTCCCCTTCACCTGCCACTGCAACTCCAACTCCATCCCATACCACACTACAAGACCTGCTCCATCACCCCCTGATACCGTTATTGCAAAAACTATGGCAGCACCAAGTAATGCTACTCAGGAAAAGTTCACTGGGTTCATGAAGGCATATCAATGGATGGAAGCAATAGTATGTCGCTATCAATTGAAAGAAGTGTGTTAAATGACACATAGCATAGTGATAATCTATTTATACACTAGAAGAATTAATTACAATTGTGATAATTACAACCACGTCAACTCTAGACCTCAACCACAAATCTTTCGAACCAAAGAAACAGAAATGAAGTCCTTGTGATCTATCAAGTATTTTGCATAGTGTAATATGGGGTAGTAATGTACATGGTGCTAGATTTGTTCTTTTGTGGAACAAATATATGTAAAGTTCCCTTTGCTTTTGTAATTATGGAACAGAAGTACACTTGTGGTATCTTTTTCATAAATGGTCTTCATAGAAAAATTGAAAAGGGAATGCAATATGCCTTAAATCAGAATTCTAGAAAAATAACCAGCCCTGAACTTGGAACCACATGCAAAATGGTCAGAATCGTATTTCAAACGTGAAAGCTAATCAGATTAACTTTTCCAAAACACACGTAAGCTATATTCCAACAGTGTTTCCAAGCACATCAATTGTAAGTTTCAGTTTGGTCCTAAAAATTTTGGTAGAGTACCTTTATTACTTTTTGCTAGTAAAATTATAATTTCAAAAGGTTTATACTTTTAATATGATTTAGTCCTTAGCAAATAATTTAATAAGGCCGAGTTTTGTTTTCAAATATTGAAGATGTTATAAAATTTCGTCCCAGCGGAAAGCAGGACTCAACATGTAATGACATCTTGCTGATGTATGTAAAATCACACAAGCAAAATCTAGCATTAAGTTCTCATGTCAGTTGGAGATTCTTAGAATCACTTCTCATGTCAGTTGAAGATCTAACAGCCTTGGAGACCTTAGATATAAAGCACATCAGTATATCTGGAAGGCAAAGAATCTTAGGCATCTTTACATGAATGAAGTTCATCATGACATGCACATTGAATTGAGATTTGGTGAATCTTTAACTAACCTTAAAACTTTTTGTGGGTTAATTATAAGAGCCAGAAGCCCTATAGCCAATGGCTTAAAGTTCTTGATCAATCTCATAAAATTGGGACTCACATGCCACCTACAATCTCTAAGGCAAAGGACAGTCGATGAACATGGACTCATTTCAAACCTTGGATTCATTTGCTTGGTGCTATAACAAAGCCTTTTGATGTAGAGGAGCATCCCAAAAACCTGGAGATACTTACTTTGTCAATGTCAGAACTAGAGGAGGATCCAATGCCAATTCTTGGGGCATTGCTGCGACCGAAAATACCTAGGCTGTGTGGTCAATCTTATCATGGGAAACATATTATATGTTTTAGGTATGGGTTCCTTCTCTTTATGAGTTTTAAGTTATGGAAGCTGGAGAATTTGGTGAAATGGTTTGTGGGAGTAGGAGCAATGCTGCACTTATGCAACTAAAGATTAGATGCTGCAACAAACTTAACATAGTGAGTAGTGAGGGGGCTGCCAAGACTAACAGCCTTGAAAGAATTGAATTTGACAAAGATGCCAAAGGATTTTGTTGGAGATCTCAAAGCAAGTCTAGAAGCCAGAGTATTTATCAAAAAAAAACAAATGGAAGTTTTCTTTTTTTCTTTTTGTGCTTTCTATATAACCCATTCCTGCTAGATTAAGCTTTTTTATTTTCTCCTAAACTTCAATGGGTTTCAGAATTGCTGATACGATTTTTATCTGTGAATTGTCGATGCAGGATGGTGTAGCAGAATGAAAATGGATTATTGCTATTAAGTTTTGAGCAGTGAGCTCTTATTTTCCATGTTACACAATTCTCCTAAGCAAGGACCCACCCCCAGTAAGCAAATTACTAAATGATGAGCAGGTTGAGCACAAATTGGTGAAAATAGGAAGGAATGAATAGGCTTGGAAGAGATAGAGTGATAGACAGGAAATAACGAGTTACATATACTGCTGCTGCAGTAGATTTGTTTGTAAAGCAAGCAATGCATAAAAAACACGAGTGAAAAGGAAAAGAAAAGAAAAGGAGACAAATAAAGATAAAAAATTTGTATTATATCAAATAGATGAGAATGAATCAGTTCACCCAACAGTTCCAAAATATAGAGCAAAATGCAAACTAAACTAAAACAGTAACAAAGATGGAAAACCTTCCAGGACTATATTAAACAGTCTTATAAGTTAGGATTGTATCAAACATGCCAGACAATAACTCCTGGTCTATCAATGATTTCTATCAATTCTATAAGTTAGGCTATGCAGATTCCATTCCCAATTATACCTCCAAGGAAATGAAAATAAGATCAAAAGTCACAATTACATATAATTTCAGTGATTTAATCCTGCCAAACCAACCTGATCCTTCCACAAGAAAAAAAAAAAACCTACCAGTTGAGCCATATAAAAAGAAAGAAGCTGGTTTTATGCTTAGATTTTTATTGAAGAACAGCACTTTTAATTACCTCCAAAACTACACTTAGTGAGATTGTTAAAGATAATCAGACTGCCTATCCCTCTAAGCCAACATGGTTTAAAACTTTATTTTTTTATTATTAATTTTCTTGGAATTAAAACCAGATTTATCATTTCAGTTTACCACAAAAACTGCATATATACACAGTCACAAACAACTATAGAAGTGTTTCTTACAAAACTGTTCTGTTGTAACATTTACAGTTCTTTTGTGAAACAAACATAAATTTAGTACCTTTTTTTGGTAATTATAGAACACAAGTACACTTTTGATGTGTTTTATTTAAAATGCTCTTCATAGAGATATAGGAAAGGGACCGCATTATGCCTTAAATCAGAATTCTAAAAGATAAAACAAATGCACCCTTAAACATGGGGATTATGGCATACCCAGAAGACAATCCTAAATATAAAAATCACTTTCAGAAATGTGACTTATACCTTAAGTTTGAGTTTGGTCCTAAATTTTTTATTAGAGTACCTTTGTTACTTTTTGTCAGTATATAATTATAATTTCAAAAGGTTTATTCTTTTAGAATGGTTCAGTCCTTAACAAACGATTTAACAAGACCAAGTTTTACTGTCCTTTTGGATGGTGAATATGTTATAAAATGTCCTCCTGGTGGATAGCAAGACTCAGTATGTTGTAACGTCTTGCTGATGTATATAAAATCACACTAGCAACATGCAAACAACCATGAGTCAAAACAAGAATTTTATACCCTTCAAGATATTTCGCTGCAATATCTTTATGTGTAAGCCAATATATATTTTCACACAGGGAAAGCAACCAAAAGATGCTGAAAACTGAAAAATGAAAAATGAGATAAGAACAAAGAAGGCATATATATATACAACTTGGATGTATCAATTTGAGTAACAAAACACCATAAAGACAATGGTTATAAGATGAAATTCAGAACCTGGGAGGGTCATATAAAAATTCAATAACTAGGCTATGATTCATTTAGAAGTCCAACCATTTCTGATAATAGACACAAGTTGTTGGGGAGACAATGCCATCAGGTGTACAAAAGCTTATCCGTGGACAAACTCCACAAGGAATGGAGGCCACAGCACCGGCTTTGAGCTGGTCTCTAACACCACGC
Organism: Sophora flavescens; assembly: GCA_030762895.1. Lineage (NCBI taxonomy): Eukaryota > Viridiplantae > Streptophyta > Magnoliopsida > Fabales > Fabaceae > Sophora > Sophora flavescens. The sequence continues at coordinate 214,170,473 of CM061063.1, forward strand.
TTGCCTTTGAATCTATAACAAACTCTACCAACAGGAACAGAAGCAAAATCCCCATACCCACTGCTCTTCTCCTCTAAAATGTCATTATCCAGAACCAAATTCTTCAAAATCTCTTCCAAATGCTGAGTTGTAACTTCAACAGTGAAGGCCCCAGTCCTTTTGAAATACTCCAATACCCCATCAATGGTGACAACCTTGTGCCTGGAAATGTAGGTCAAGCAAACCTGTTTGAGAGCGTTAATGAACTCGACATCGAGTTTTCCTTCGCTGTACCAATCCCCACCCGTGATTTCCTTGGAGGGTTCGAACTCCGATGCCATGAAAAACTTCCTGGCTTTGTTTTGGATGTTAACAACCTGCTTAATGAGTTGTTTGGATTCCAGTAGCTTAAGGGATTTCTTGAAAATGTTTTCAGGGAGGTTTGTTTCGCTTTTGATGTCTCCTGACCATATCCCCGTGTCTCTCTTGGCATGAATGATGTTATAAACAATTCTCTCTTCCTTTGAAAGAGAATCATTCGCTGCCAAAGCCACCTCTTGGCGTTTCCGTTTATTACCTTGCAAACGACTCATTACTTTCCTTTGTTTCAACAATGTCTGGCAGATACAAATATGAATACAATGTAAGAAAGCAGTTCACAGTCAAGTTGTATAAATTTATTTGTCAAAACGTGATGACTTTAAATTTGATATTCTATCTGTTGTATTTGTCAATTTATACAAATCAAATTGTTTTTTTTTTTACATTATTCAACCAATCACAAATCATCATATATACGATTTTCAAGGGACTCGGATTCCCTACGATCACTTTACCCGGTCACTACGGATCAAGCTACTCTAGAGTGAACAAAAGTGTAAAGTGAGAAAGTAAATGTGTCTTTGCTCAGCTAAAGTGGTTTGATATCTTAATGTACTCTAACTAATGAAGGTGGATACAACATCACAACCTTAGGACCTTTTTTTTTTGTTTCCAGTTCCCTATTTTTATTTCCTTTTTTCAAAATTTGTATTGAAAACACAGAAAAAATAACTGGAATAGAGCAAACAGGCCTTATAACATGCAAAGTTTCTATTTAAACACTAGTATAAGTGACAGCAGGGAATCCACAAATCCCTTTCAAGCTAGTTACTATAAAAGTCAAACAAACATGTTTAATGACGTGACAAATCATGATTGATTGACAAGTGCACATTTTTTTAGTAGTGCATACCAATTCAATCAATGATAGTTGGTTGGTTCATATATTTTGAATGAAAAGTGCTCTGTTGGTTCCTTAAAAAGAAGGAGGAAACAAAAGATACCTGTTAGAGAAGAATCAAAAATCAGAAAGTTGTGGCGATGCACAAGTCAAAATAAGATAAGAAATCTGAAGAATAGCAGAGAGAGAACAGGGTAGCGTCGTGGCGGTGACTGGATGAGATCGCAACGAAGGCAGGTGATGGTTGTTGACGAATTCTGGAAGTGGAAGTGAGGGTGAGGTTCTGGTGAGAGAGAACAGAAACGCGGGTGAGGCCGTGAGGATTTTTTTATTTTGTTTTAGGTTAAAGTAATATTTTGATTCCTACGTATATGGACCAAAGGGAGACTTTCTGTATGTATATGGACCATTTTAATATTTTTTTATGTCTAAGGACCAAATCGAGAATTCGTGTCACGTATAGGGACCAAAATATTACTTTAACCTTTTTTTTTTATTTGGTTTTCATGTTGTGTGCAACTTTTGACGGTAAAGAAACGCAAAAGGTGCGGCAACTATTTATTGGAAAATTAAGGATATATTTGGTTTATTTTTTGTTTTCTATTTTCATCTCCTAATTTTAAAGATAATTATAAAAAAATAATTATAATTTTGTTACTTTATTTTTATTCTATTTCTTATTTTTAAATAATTGTACATGAAATAATAAAAACAAATAAAAAGTTGTTTTTAATGTTTTCTGTACATATCTTTAGAAACAGGAAACAAAACGAAGATAAAGTGATAATTTCATAATGATTTTTGTTGTAATTATTGCTAAAATTAGGAAATCAAAACAGGAAATAAGAAACAAACTAAACATGGCCTGTTTGTTTTATTTCCAGTTTCATGTTTCCATTTCCTATTTTCAGAAATAATTACAAAACTGTCCCTTGTTTTCATTCTCTTTCTTGTTTTCAGAAATTTGTACAAGAAACACTGAAAACAAAATTTTTCTTTCTGTTTTTCACTGTTTCTTGTACAAATATTTGAAAACAGGAAACAAAATGAAAAGAAATTGACAGTTTTGTAATTGTTTTTGAAAACAAAAAATGAAAAAGGAACCTGGAAACAAAATAAACAAACCCTAAGCATTTCAGTTTTGAAAGTATAAAATACATAAGTTCCTACATAAATTTACTCTTTTATTATCCTTAACTGTGCAAAATTGCACAGGATAGAAAAACAATTCTTTTTAATTATTTATGAATTTATTAATGTAATAAATTAATATTAATTTTAAAAATTATTCAACTGGTTGGTCCACAAACCCACATATTAATTGATAATAATTAAAAAAAAACAAATCCACAAATTATTTAATGGTGTGTTTGTTTCAAGGTATAAAATCACATTCCCGGAAATTATACCGGAAATGTTATTCCCATTAAGTCTTGCTAACAAGTGTTCTGAGAGTATTAGTTAAGAAATTAATTAAACGAAAGTTTGTATTGAGAATATAAGTTTAATACTTTTCAATGTAATAAATGTCGCGACCGTCCCGTCCAGGAACCGCGAAAAAAGAGGTAGAAGACAGAGGAAACAGAGGAGTCGCCACTAAAATTTTTTATTGGGAAAATCTTAGAAAAACCAAATTATTTAAAGGTAAATTGATCTAAAAAAAAGAGAGATGAGTCCGGGAGTCGGTTACGAGTAGGGAAGGTATTAGCACCCCACATTGTCCGTTTAAAAAAAACGGTACCTCAAGTTAATTGTGCAAAAACATTTTAATAACCTTTTAAATATTTATTTTACCCCAAAAATTATTTACAAGAAATAATTATTTTTAATTTTTAATATTTTAAATTTTTATTGATTTTTATATTTTTAAATTTTATTGTTTATAAAAACTAAATGATGTTGAACATGGCACATGAGTCCACAGGGTAACCTCTAATCTAAGGGACTGGATATGACACCATGTCCATAGAGCATCCCTAAAAATAGAAAAGTTTAATTATTTTGATTAATTATTTTAACATAAAAAGAGACACAAAAAAAGGAAAATTTAGTTTTGGCTTGACAAGATGATTTATCTTCCTCCTACGTATTCCTGGGTGCGATGGGAAACTCAAAACCACGTAGTTCTTTTAGAAAAAAGTTTGATTGGTTTATTGATTTTATATTTTGATAAAGATTTGATTTGTTTATTTTATTTTTAAAAAAATATTTTATTTTAAAATAAATTCACCTTTACACAGAGTCCAAGATAGCAGTGCTATATGATAAACCCTTACAATTCACACGACACTTGAGGATGAATAAGTCCATACGTCAACGTCGTAGATTGTTGCGTGAATTTAAAAGATATTTTTCTAAAATGAAATTGGGTAAAATTAGTTAAAAGTGTAAATTGAAAAAAAAAACATTTATTGTTTTTTACAAAAGGGAATTCACTCTTACACATGGTTAAAGATAGCAAAGCTATACGATGAATCCTTACAATTTGTACGACACTTGAGGATGAAAAAATCCATACATCAACGTCGTAGATTGTTGTGTGAACTCAAAAGATTATTTTTACAAAAAAAGAATTTCTTTAAAAAGGGTTTCATTTGGAAAGGATTTTCATTATGAACAAAGAGTCAAAAAAAATCTTAAAAGAGGATTTATTATTTTACCTCTTTTTTGAAAAGGGAATTTGTAATAAAAAAAGATTTTTTCAATTGAGGAACAAAGAAGCACCAAACTCCTCTTTTTTAAGAAAGAGATGATTTTTTTCATTTTTTTTTCAAAAAAAGATTTTTTTTAAAAAAGAACTGAAAATCTTTTTAAGAGTCCTCTCTTTTATTTTTATTTAACTTTTTTTGTTTTAAGTAGGCCCAGACTCATAAAAGAAAAAAAGAGAGAGAGGGGCTTAGTAATTATCCCATAGCTTATGTTTCATGTTGATGGGTTTAACTACATCCTTGACCCAATCACAACCCCCATTTTTTTTAGGAACCACAACAAAACAAATAAAACAAAAGATAAAATAAAATCAGAGAAAGATAAGCAGTTTGGGTCAGCTCCTGCCAAACCACTACAAGTCTAAATATGATATCAGTACCCAATATAAATCAAACAAATAAAAATAAAAAAGACAGAAGAAGAAGCAGAGGAAAGCTTCGTTATTACCAACGAAAACAGAGGGAGGAGACCCAAGGAGCTCGGCAGACGTGGAGGAATGACGACGCGACAGAGGCAAGGGCGGGCGTCGTGACGGTGCGGGTGGACGCGGAGTGGCGGTGGCGAGAGCGGATCTGTAACTTCCGGTGGCGGTTCATGCGGAGGTTGCTGGGTCCGTTTGGCGGCCTACGGCAGATCTGGGGCTGAGTTACGGTGGCACGCGGAGGATGGATCCGCTTCGAGGCTGGCGGTGCGTCGTAGAGGAGGGGCGTGACGGCGAGGGGCAGCGGACAGTGGCTTGGAGCAAGGGGAAGAAGATGTGGAGGGAGGAAGAAGAAGATGGGTTCTATGAGTAGAAGAAGAAGAATGAAAAAAGGATAAAAGAAGAAAGAGTGGTCGTGGCTAAGAGGAACAAGAAGATTGTGGCCTCTCGGTGATTTTTTTCGTTCCCCCCCCTTTTACTAGATGATACTTCTGTTTATATATTGACAATGGGGAAGATGATGCCAAAATTTGTTATTTGTTTGTTGAGAGGTAAGGACGAAGGTACATAGGGAGGGTGCCATGGTGGTGTTCCCACTACTCTGTGTGGCTGAGGTAGGTGCAGGGGTTGTTACCCCTTATTTTGGAAAAAAGCACAAGAAAACAAAAATGGGGAAATAAAAACAAAGTGGGTTTATACCTAAAATGAAGGGTGCCAGATAGCAACCTTGGGGGAGAAGAAGACAAAAAATTCAGAATTTATTTTTATATGTTTTTTTCAAATCAGAATGGTCCTTTTTCTTTTCTTTTTTCTGTTTGGATGATGAACCTAAAAGACATCTTGGAAAAACGAAAATGGGCTACACTTGATCATGTAATGGGCCAAAAACAAAAACAAGTTTTTTTTTTAATATTTTGAATTTTTATATATTTTTTCTTTTGTTTTAAAAAATAATAATTAAAAAGAGAAAATACCCGGACAAAATTAGGTGTTCACAGCTGCCCCTCTTTACTTGTTTCTTATTAGATAGCAGGTGTAACCGTAGTTAACCTATTATCGTTATAAGAAACGAGTAAAGGCATGAACTCCAATTTTGGCTGGGGTTTGCTGACAAGTAAAAGGATGCATAATTAAAAGGGCTTACGGGATGGATTGCCCATAGAAGCTCGAATAGAAAGATAAAAGAGCTTACGGGGTGTGGTACCCTCTGAAGCTTGAACAAAAAGATGGAAGAGCTTACGGGGTATGGTACCCGCTGAAGCTTGACAAAAGATAGAAAACTTGTGGAGTCGATTATCCGCTGAAGCTTGAAACTAAAAGGTTAAAAGCTTACAGAGTCGGTTATCCCCTGAAGCTTGAAAGGAAAGGTAAAAAGCTTATGGAGTCGGTTATCCGCTGAAGCTTGAAAGGAAAGGTAAAAAGCTTATGGAGTCGGTTATCCGCTGAAGCTTGAAAAGAAATGTTAAAAGCTTATGGAGTCGGTTGTCTGCTGAAGCTTGAAAAGAAATGTTAAAAGCTTAGGAAGTCGGTTGTCCGCTGAAGCTCGAAAGCAAAAGGATTAAGAGCTTGCGGAGTCGGTTATCCACTGAAGCTTGATAGAAAATAAGAAGCATGCGGAGTCGGTTATCCGCTGAAGCTTGAAAAGAAAGGTTAAAAGCTCGTGGAGTCGGTTATCCGCTGAAGCTTGAAAAGAAAGGTTAAAAGCTCACGGAGTCGGTTATCCGCTGAAGCTTGAAAAGAAAGGTTAAAAGCTTGCGGAGTCGGTTATCCGCTGAAGCTTGAAAAGGAAGGTTAAAAGCTTGCGGAGTCGGTTATCCGCTGAAGCTTGACAGAAAAGGTAAAAAGCTTGTGGAGTCAGTTACCTACTGAAGCCTGACAGCAAATAAAAACATATGATGTCTGTGCAATCTACGGGGTTTTGTGTTTACAAAAGATAACAACTGCAATGCATGATGTCAGAAATGCCCTATATGCTTGATGAAATCCTCAAATGATTTCAATGCAACACAAGGAATGCTCGTAACACATTACTATTTTTATTTTTCATCGCTTAGGTGGTTTTTATTATCACCCTCGACCCCTTAGAGTGTTGATCACAGACAAGCCCTGAGATGAACTAAAACAAGTCCTGTCTTCGTGGAGAATAAGATCAAGCACTTTGAAAGGGGATGTTTCCTTTGCAATGATTGTCCCAATGGTTGATTTTATTGTTCTTTCCCTTCTATAATGCCTCTTGTCAGTGGACCACGGTACCCTTTGTTGGGAGAACATCTTGTCCTTTACGGCCTTTTGAGGCTTTCAGAGAAATTCTAAATGCTTTTGAAGACATTAATACATGTTTCATATTTCAATATATACTTATCATGATGAATGTAAACACAATTGACAAAAGTTAAGGCAAAGGGATAAGGGTAAAAAGAATTGGGAGTCAATGTCATTATATTTGGACCTAAAAGGAATACAAAGCAAATATTACAATGGAGTATGGCATTGCAAAAAAGGTTGTGGAGTGGAATCACATCTCCCTAAGTGACACCTCTTTCCATGACTAGTGTTAGTATCTCTCATACCATCTTGACTGCTCATTAATCATCATCTGAGCGTGCTATCTGCCCCAGTCTTCATCATCTAGCCCACTGATTCCCCAATTCATCGGCTTGACGACACTTCCATTGTTATGTTTTTATTATTAGTATGGCATTGCAAAAAAGGTTGTGGAGTGGAATCACATCTCCCTAAGTGACACCTCTTTCCATGACTAGTGTTAGTATCTCTCATACCATCTTGACTGCTCATTAATCATCATCTGAGCGTGCTATCTGCCCCAGTCTTCATCATCTAGCCCACTGATTCCCCAATTCATCGGCTTGACGACACTTCCATTGTTATGTTTTTATTATTTTTTTGAACCCTAACTTTTGCCTAGATCGCCTTTTCAGGTTTTCAGCCTAGCGGGTTGCTCTAACTTTTGTCTAGACTGTCTTTTCAGATTTTCAGTCTAGCGAGCTTTTCCTTTTTTCCTTTTTCACTTTTTCTTTTCTTTTCTTCTTCTTCTTGGGAAGTGTGTTCAAGCATGATACTTTTTGACTGCATCTGAGTTTACAGGGAGTGGAAGATCTTCTCCATCCATCCTAGAGAGAATTAAAGCTCCTCCCGAGAAGGCTTTTTTCACAACGTAAGGTCCTTCGTAGTTCGGAGTCCACTTCCCTCGGTGATCCTTTTGGATTGGTAGAATCTTTTTGAGCACCATGTCACCCTCTCGAAACTGTCGCGGGCGTACCTTCTTCTCATAAGCTCTCATCAATCTTCTCTGGTACAATTGACCGTGACAGAATGCCCCTAATCTCTTTTCTTCAATGAGGTTCAATTGGTCTAGTCGATCCTGGACCCACTCAGCTTCTTCCAATTTTGCTTCTCTCATTACTCTTAATGAGGGGATCTATACTTCAATCGGGAGCACTGCCTCCATCCCATAAACTAAAGAATATGGTGTTGCCCCTGTCGAGGTGCGAATAGAGGTACGATAGTCGTGCAAAGCAAAAGGTAACATCTCGTGCCAATCCTTATACGTCACCACCATCTTCTGGATAATCTTCTTGATATTTTTATTAGCGGCCTCAACTGCCCCGTTCATCTTTGGGTGGTACGGGGAGGAATTGTGATGCTTTACCTTGAAGTTTTTGCACATCTCCTTCATCATCTTGTTGTTCAAGTTGGTCGCATTATCAGTGATAATCTCACTCAGCAACCCATAACGACAAATTAATTCATTTTTTACAAATTTGATCACGACATTCCTGGTCACATTGGCGTATGATGCAGCCTCGGCCCACTTTGTAAAATAATCAATGGCAACAAGAATGAAGCGATGCCCATTTGAGGCTTTTGGTTTGATTGTCCCGATCACATCCATTCCCCACATTGAGAACGGCCAGGGTGCCGACATGACATTCAAGGGAGCTGGCAGCGCATGAACCTTATCAGCATATACTTGACACTTATGGCACCTCTTCGCATAATTAAAACAATCTTCTTCCATTGTCAACTAGTATTGGCCAGCCCTCAAGATTTTTCTTGCCATTGCATGACCGCTCGCGTGTGTTTCGAAAGATCCTTCATGGACCTCCTCAATTATCCGTTTAGCTTCGTTTGCGTCAACGCACCTCAACAACACCATGTCATGATTTCTTTTATAGAGAATACCTCCATCTAAATAGAAACCCATTGCAAGTCTTCTTGGAGTTCTTTTGTCATTTTCTGAAGTGCCCGGAGGGTATTCCCTTCTTTGGATGAAGCATTTGATGTCATGGTACCACGGTTTTTGATCAGACTCTTCCTCTATCACTTGACAATATGCAGGGTGATCACGACTTTCCATTTTGATGAGTGGTAAGTTCCTCTCGTCACTTACTTTGAACATCGAGGACAAAGTAGACAGTGCATCGGCTAATTGGTTATCTTCTCGGGGAATATGGTGAAATGTGACTTCATCAAACTGCTCAATCAAACCTTTGATGTAATCATGGTACGTGATTAACTTGGCATCTCGGGTTTCCCATTCCCCTCTTAGATGGCGGATGACTAATGCAGAGTCCCCATATACCTCCAGTATTCTTGCCTTTGATTTTATTGCTTCCAGGATCCCTAGCGCACAAGCTTCATATTCGGCTATATTGTTTGTACAATCAAAGCAAAGCCTTGCAGTGACAGGGAAATAATCATTTTCCGGTGAGATTAGTATTGCTCTGATTCCATGCCCTAATGCATTAGAAGGTCCATCAAATAACAAAGTCCATTTGTCTTTTTCTGGTGATTGTATGTTTGTATGTGATCAAACAAAGCCATTATATCTTCATCTGGGAAATCGTATTGCATCGATCCATAATCTTCTACTGGCTGATTGGCTAGATATTCCGTGAGAGCACTACTTTTTACTGCTTTTTGGGTGACATAGACAATGTCGTATTCTGATAGTAGGACTTGCCAGCAAGCAATTCTTCCAGTCAGAGCAGGCTTATCAAAGATATACTTGATTAGATCCATTTTGGACACCAACCAGGTAGTGTAACATAACATGTAATGCCTCAAACGGCGAGCCGCCCAAGCCAAAGCACAGCAAGGGCGTTCGATCAGTGAGTAGTTAGCTTCGCAACTGGTGAATTTCTTACTTAGATAATAAATGGCATGCTCCTTCCTTCCGGACTCATCGTGTTGCCCCAGTATGCAACCCATAGATTCGTCTAGCACAGTCAAATACATGATGAGAGGTCTTCCCGGCACTGGGGGAACCAAGACAGGAGGTTCCTGTAGATATTGTTTGATCTTCTCAAAGGCTTTTTGACAATCTTCATTCCATGTTACAGCCTGATTTTTGCGCAGCAATTTAAAGATTGGTTCACATGTCGCGGTTAGTTGGGAGATGAACCGGGAATGTAGTTCAATCTTCCTAAAAACCCACGACCTTCCTTCTCCGTTCGTGGTGCTGGCATATCGATGATTACTCGAACCTTTTCAAGATCAACCTCTATTCCTCTTTGACTAACAATGAACCCCAGAAGCTTGCCTGATTTCACTCCAAAAGTGCATTTGGCTGGATTCAGTCGGAGCTTAAACTTTCTTAACCGCTCAAAAAGTTTCTGCAGATTATCAGCATGGTCATCTTCGGATCTGGACTTGGCGATCATGTCATCTACATAAACTTCTATCTCCTTATGCATCATGTCATGGAATAAAGCCACCATAGCCCACTGATATGTTGCCCCAACATTTTTCAAGCCAAAGGGCATAACCTTGTAGCAAAAGGTTCCCAATAAAGTGACAAATGTAGTTTTCTCCATATCTTCAGGTGCCATCTTGATCTGATTATATCCCGAGAATCCATCCATGAAAGAGAATAATGCGTGTTGAGCAGTATTATCTACAAGAACATCAATGTGAGGCAGGGGAAAGTCATCTTTTGGGCTAGCTCTGTTCAGATCTCGATAGTCAACACAAATTCGAACCTTTCCATCTTTCTTGGGAACAAGAACGATGTTAGCAACCCATTGAGGGTACTTTACAACTTCTAGGAAACCTGCATCCAATTGTTTCTTGACCTCCTCCTTGATCTTTAGAGACATTTCTGCTTTCATCCTTCATAGCTTATGCTTTACTGGAGGACACTCTGGCTTTAATGGCAATTTGTGTTCTGCTACACTGGGGTCTAACCCTGGCATGTCTTTGTATGATCATGCGAAAACATATTTATAATCCATCAACAACCTGATCAACCTGCTTCGCTCCTTTTCTTTCAGGGAAAGGCCAATCTTGACCTCTTTTTTATCATCTTTGGTTCCCAAATTAATTAGTTCACTCGGCTCTTCATGGGGCCGAATTTCCCTGGCTTCTTGTTCTACCAACCTCAATAATTCAGGAGGAACTTCCCCGTCATCATCAACAACCTCATCGGCATGATCAATAGGATAGTCAAAATTGTATGCTGGGTTATTAACACTGTCATTTTGAAGAGAGTCACTTTTAGATCTACATTTTGATAGTTATCAGGGAAAGATGAATGAATAACGGTTAAAGACGGGAAACTACATTTATTGGTGAGGAACGATGAATAAAAGCGAAAGTAAAAAAAAAGGATAAGAACATAAAGATATTGAATGCATGCATTTATTGATAAGTCATACTGAAACAGAAACAAGTAAGCCCATTACAACAAAAATCCTAAAGCCTTAAGCAGAGCAAAAGGATAAGCCTTACAGAATTACTTTGAAAAAAACTCTATGGTCCTGGGGAACTCAATGACCTCCCAATTGTTGAGCTCTGTATCCGGAGGGCATGGATACACCAAATTGATACCATGATCGGCGAGAAAATCATCTTCAACAGCTGCTGCTTGGTCCAGGAATGCGAACCCTACACTTCGGAAGCTCTGTCGAATGTCACAGATGGGAACCCTTTCAGCCTCGTATTCACAATTTTCCAGCCGAGCCAACCTTTTTCTTTTCTTCTCTTCTATAACCCTCATCTTGTTGGCCTTGGTGGGTTTATATCCCAACCCAAACATGTCCTCGTTCTCGGTGAGCATGAGGATGTCAGTGACACCTTGGCTATTCTTCCCCAAACCGCTTCCAGGTTGGTATCCTCCTTCGAGCATAACCCTAGCCATCATAACGGACGCTTTAGATGACTGAGGTTTTAAGAGTGGAGCGCCGTCCCCGACATAAGTGGCATTGACAATTTCAAGCGATTGGAAAACGGTCTCAAGAGCTTCTTCGGCAGCTTCAATGTAAGGGGTTGTTACCCCTTATTTTGGAAAAAAGCACAAGAAAACAAAAATGGGGAAATAAAACAAAGTGGGTTTATACCTAAAATGAAGGGAGCCAGATAGCAACCTTGGGGGAGAAGAAGACAAAAAATTCAGAATTTATTTTTATATTTTTTTTCAAATCAGAATGGTCCTTTTTCTTCTCTTTTTTCTATTTGGATCATGACCCTAAAAGACATCTTGGAAAAACGAAATTGGGCTACACTTGATCACTTAATGGGCCCAAAACAAAAAAACAATTTTTTTTTAATATTTTGAATTTTTATATCTTTTTTCTTTTGTTTTCAAAAATATTAATTAAAAAGAGAAAATAGCCGGACAAAATTAGGTGGTCACAATAAATATACTACTTTCACGACAAATTCTATAGTGCACAAGTGTATGGGTACCCCCAACGTGTACAAGTAGTTAGAACCGTTGGATTAAAGAAGTTCACAGATCTTATTTTTCTCCTCCCACACCATATGTTGCCTCCCCTATTCGCGGTCTCCTCCGCCATAGAACCAGTCGTAGCCACCAAGCCTCAATTCCACCGCGCGAGTATGCCAGCCACCAACAACTCCTCCTTCTCTCAGTGCCGTTCTGATCACCGATGCGCCGACGCTTTGCTGAAATTGAACATATTTGAATGGTGGTAGCTTTGAGACTGTGATTAGCCGCCATACCTGCAATCATTTAGGGTACAAGGGCAACATGTGTTTGGGGGAATTTCCAACTCGTGAAGGGTGAGGGTGGAGACATCGATGGGATGGTGATTGATGAGGGGATTCCGGAAACTGTGTGGGTGTCGACGTTGGAGGTTTATTTTCAGGCAGCGGGGAGGGGGGAGACGGAGACGGCAAAATTGGTGCTCTTGGGTTGCTGGGGAGGTGCCATGTGAGTGTTGGCACAGCGATGATGGTGGCACACACGGTGGTTGGAAATGGCGGCAGTGAGGGCGGCACATAAGGTGGTTGGAAATAGCAGCGGTGAAGGGTCCAGGGTGAGGTTGGCACACAGATGCGGTGCACACAGATGTAAAGGTGTGTTGGTGTCTGATAGTCAGCTGCGGCGCGCGCGTGTGGTCGAGCGCGACGCTCTCCTGCGATTCCGGCAAGTGTACCGGATTGCCGTCAAGTAATAAAAGATATCGAACCCACAGAGACTGTGTTCCCGAATCGCAATTAATTTTGAATTGAGTGAATCTGGACTGTTTAAAAAGAATTTTTAAGTTTTGAGTAAAAAGGGTTTTGAATTTGAATTTAAAAGATAAACAAACAGAAAACAATTGTTTATGGGGTTTTAGATTTAAATGGATTCCTAAGGATTTAGGTTACCAACAAGATCGTTTACGTTGTTAAGTCGATTACCCTTGATGATTAGCGAAATTGCCTTGAAGGCGAGTTTATCCTCTGATAGCTTAAGCTCCCTCTCGGGTTACAAAAGCCGTGCCCAATTGACCCGACCCCTACTCTCATGGTAGTCGATCCCAGATTGGACCCTTTGTGTTCCGTGACAACTCGTTGCTCCTCGAGGGACGGCTTCTAACTCTCGTGATTTCAGTCCCAAGTCTGACTTCTATAGATCCGACACCTAAGTTCACCGCTAGGTTCCTCCTTAAAATGTCTAAGTCATGCAAATAAACTAAGTTCACCGCTAGGTTCCTCCTTAGATCATCCACATCTCACAAACAAACAGCCGCCGAATTTTACGAGTGAAACACCCTAGAAATCCTAAGTTCACCGCTAGGTTCCTCCTTAGAACGTCTACGTCACGCAAATAAGCGGTCGCCGAATTTACGAGTGATTAACACACTAGAAATCAGATCTAAAGCAAAATCATAATTACAAAGATATTACATCAAATTCAACATTGTAAACAAAACTTGGGCAGAGCCCCAATCCCTAGAAACTAAGCTACTACTCCAGTCTTGCCATGGAGATGACAAGCTGGGTTGACAACATAATGAAAATACAAAAAATCAGAGAAGACAGGAGAAGAGGAGAAGAGAGATCTAGGCCTAAGTCCTTGTGTACAAGTCTAGATGATATGGATGATGCATCCCTCTTCTGCATCTGCCTGGTCCATATTTATAGAAATTGGGAAGTTAGAGTCCCAAACCAACTCAAAATCTGATCTATTTCGGTTTCTTTAGGTCCAAGTAATGCGCGTCACGGCCGTGATGGCCATCACGGGCTGGCCGTGACGGTCTCTGTTTCTGGTATTTCTGGAAGTTCCATTCGTTCGCGACGCGAAGATATTGCTCGCAACGCGAGTATTCCTTTTGTGGCCGTGTTCTGAATTACGGCTGGGCCGTGATGTGCTCTGACTTGTGGTGGTTTTGGGTCACGGCCGTGATGGCTATCACGGCCAGGCCGTGACAGACTCTGACTTCAGCCTTTGTTCTTTTTCAGTTTTGCTCGATCATGGCCGCGATGGGCATCACGGCTAGGCCGTGATGGGCTCTGTTTGGCTCATTTTCTTAACTTTTAAAGCTCCATATTCATCCAAACTCCATCATGGTTGATCTTGAGCATTTTACCCTTGATATCTGCAAAACAACACACGAAAACCGCCTTACCCGTTCCAAAGGAAAATTAACCTAAAATCTAATAAAAATATGCCTAAATTACATGAAAATGCATGCAAATGATGGACAAAGATGAGGTGAAATCACACCCATCAAATCACCCCAAGCTTAAAACTTTGCTTGTCCTCAAGCAATTACTCAGGCCATAAGATATATCAATCAAAGCATGGATAGTGAACCAAGAACCCTAGAAGCTAATCCAAGTGACAGGCATATTTAATAAGCACTCAAGAGATAATCATGTTCAAGTCCAATTAGAAGCCTAAGTTTTTCAAGTTCATATTCTCACTGATTTGGGCACTCATCTCACCTCACTCAAGTGTTTTAGGGTATATGACAATTCACTCAGTTTCCTCAAGGAAAGTATTTTACCATAGGCTTGACTATTAACCAAATCTCTACTTTATCAATGAAAACACTTAAGAATCAAGAGGTCATTTCCTTTGGTTGTAATGTGGCCATGGGATTTATTGTAAGGTGGGAAAATCAAGGTAAGGGAATTTCAAGAAGGCTAGACAAATCATCAAACATTGCAAAGCATGACACCTTCTAAAATACCCCTTTTTGGGCTTTGGTTTACTTTTCCACCTTTCTTCCTTCTATTTTTTTTCTTTCTTTTCTTTTCATTTCTCACTTTCTTTGTCATCCCCCTTCTCCATTTTTTTTTCTTTGTGTTTATTTCATTTTTATTTGTTTGGAGAAGGGGAGATTTATAGCTAAAGAGAAATTACTTTCTAGCTTTTTCATCCCATACTTTTTCCAACTACCAATTACCCTTTTTGTAATACTTTAAAAGGTGCCATACCAAGCATTATTTATCAAAGTAATTCAAGGTACCAAGAAAAGTATTTTATCTTTAGGCTCAAAATTGGGCAACTAAGGGGTAGCATTTATCATTCAAAGCTCGGGAGGCCGGAAAAATACCTAGTGCCTCAATCATTTCCAAAAATGTTTTCAGAAATTTTTAAGTTTCAAAATGGTTTCAAGTCAAGTTCTAGAAAATACAGTCCAAGAGGAATTACAACACTCTATCACAAGAAATGGGGTAGATTTAGTGGATACCCCTATTTGGCTCAAAATCTTACATTTAGTAGTTCAAAAATTAGTGAGGAACACAAATCTAAGGAACCACATGCTAATTATCAACTATCAAATGACTATCTCAAGAATTTTTATTTTTAGCCATATCACAAGAATAATGAAAAGTTGGGTTCAAATATTCACCATCTCAATTCATTTGGCACCAAGTTCTCACAATTGGATGCATATTCTAAGTGAGGGGCAATCTAGAGAATGTGATCATACCAATCCATGCCTATAAGAATGCGATATGAATGCAACAATGCAAATGCAAAAATAAATACCCCTACCCCAAGCTTGA
Organism: Sophora flavescens; assembly: GCA_030762895.1. Lineage (NCBI taxonomy): Eukaryota > Viridiplantae > Streptophyta > Magnoliopsida > Fabales > Fabaceae > Sophora > Sophora flavescens. Next base: position 214,186,072 of record CM061063.1, read on the forward strand.
TTACTTACATTGTCTCCAATGTAAATAATCAAGTCCGAGAGAGGAGAAAAATTGGAACAACTTATCGAGTCGGTAGCGGGTGTTGGCTTCACATTCCAGTCAAAACTTGGGTGGAAATTTTATCACGGCCGTGAGGCTCATCACGGGCAGGCCGTGATCGTTTCTGGTCCTCAGGAGTTGCCCTTTCACGGCCGTGATCTACATCACGGCTAGGCCGTGATTCTCTCTGGCCTTGGCATCCTACTCATCACGCCCGTGATGGTTGTCACGGCTGAGCCGTGATCCTTTCTGTGCTCTTGTATAGCTTATCACGGCCGTGACAGTTTGATGGCTTCTGACTTTATTTTTCTCTGCTCTTCTTCCTTTTCTCAACCTGAAAACACTAGACAAACCTATTAATTATAATTTTTGCCTCTTGATCTTCTCAAATTATTCAAGAGGTTAAATCAAAAATAAAAGGAAAAAGGGAAAGAAAGCTTTGGTTGCCTCCCAAGAAGCGCTTATTTATGGTCTTAAGCTTGACCATACTTCCTTCAGTTAACCGGGGTCGGCTGGGCGTAGATGTGCCGGAACACTTCTCTTCCATGGAGCTCCTTCAAATAACCGATTCTGCTCATGCGGCCAATCGCGCTTCCGCTTCGCTCTTTTCCCTCGGAGCTTCCTGACCTTCCTTCTTCCCGGCGGAAGTTCTGTTTCCGCATGGACAGCAATTCCAACTTCACCACTGTTGGGTGCATCATCAACCATGCATATCTTTGGGGTTGCTTCCATGCTAAGTTCTTTCTCTACCGCTGGAGACTTTACATCAATTCTGCACACATGGCTCTCAAAAGGAGGGTTGTTACAAGAGTTAGTCAACTGAAAATTTACCCTACCTTCCTCTACATTTAGAGAGAGTTTGCCATTCCTTACGTCTATCACTGCCCCAGCGGTTGCCAAGAATGGCCTTCCTAAAATGATGGGGAATTTGGAATTCCCTTTCATGTCCAATACCAGGAAGTCGGTAGGGATGAGAATTTTCCCTACCTTTACAGGAACATTCTCTAGTATGCCTAGAGGAGTCCTAGTTGAGCCATCCGCAAATTGTAAGGAGAATTTGAATGGTCTCAACTCTTTACTTTCCAACCTTTACATGATAGTGAGGGGCATCAAGCTCGCACTAGCCCCTAGGTCACATAAGGCTTGGTCAATTTGCACTTGTTCAATCGAGCAAGAGATGGAGAAACTACCTGGGTCTTTCAGTTTAGTAGGCATTTTAGTCTCTACATCTACTTGCTTTTTCCTGACCAACCTTTATGGGAAAGGTATCGGGGGTTGGTACGGTGGTGGAGGGACATACTTCGGTTCTGGCTCTTCCTTTTTGCTCGTGTCCTCCTCCGGTTCCACCTCCATTTCAGCTACCCCCACCCCAAGCTTATCATCCCTTAAGTGTATGGCATTGCAATGCTCATTGGGATTTGCTTCGGGTTGCCCCGGGAATGTACCCTTAGGTCTCGAGTACGTGCTGGCTTGTTGGGCAATTTGGGTTTCTAGCATCTTGTTATGAGTTGCTAAGTTGTCTACCTTAGATGCTAGTTCCTTTATTGCCTCACTCACTGCCCTTCCTTGTTGTCTAAACTCCTCATTCTGTTTTGTCTGAGTTTCAACAAAACTTTCAAATAAAGTCTCGAGTTTGGACTTTTGTACCTGAGGATACCCCGGTGCTGCTCTCTTATTACCCTGGCCCTCTTGGAACTCATGGTTGAGCGTATTGCTGTAGTTGCCGTAGGAGAGGTAAGGGTTGTTCCTCCTTTGGTTGTAGGGATTTGGGGGAGCATAGTTGGGCAGCTTCGGGTTAGTGTCGTAGAAGTTGTTACAAGAGTTCACTTACTCACCCGAAGCGCCGGATCCATGAGCGATACCACGAGGGCATTCCATCATGTCATGTCCCTGCATTCCAAAAATCTCACAAATAGTGTTAGTAGCACCTAATGCACTCACATTAGCTCTTTCAAGCCGATCAAAATGTTTATTAAGTGAGTCTATTTTTGACATTATAAGATCTGTGCTATTTACCTCAAACTTACCCCCCGAAATCTTGTTTGGGTTATTACCTCTTTCGGATCCCCATTGGTGGTAGTTGGTGGCGACATTCTCGATGATGTTGAATGCCTCAGTGAGAGGCCTATTCATAAACGCTCCACCGACTGCAAAATCTAGTGAAACCTTCGAAGAGTAGTCCAATCCGTTATAGAAGGTGTGCACTATTAACCACCTCTCGAGTCCGTGATGTGGGCAAGACTCAAGCAGTCCCTTGTATCGATCCCAAGCTTCCGATAACGATTCTCCGTCTTTCTGGAAGAAGTCGGTGATCTGGGTTCTTATGTAGGCCGTCTTGGATGGAGGGAAGAATTTCTCCAAGAACACCTGCTCCAGTTGGTCCCAAGTGGACAAAGTGTTAGCGGGAATTTGCTTAAGCCAGGCTTTCGCCTTTCCAGTGAGAGACGAGGGGAACAGTCTCAAACGCACAACATCGACCGAGGCTCCATTAATCCTGATTGCATCGGTGAACTCCAAGAATGTTTCTATATGGTCAGTAGGGTCCTCCGAAGGCAATCCTCCGAACTGATGTTGCCTAATCATGTTGATTAGCATGGGCGGAATAGTGTAGTTCTCCGCCTCAATCTCTGGCCTTGCAATCCCAGTTCGCAAGCCTCTCGCATTTGGGGCTGCGTAGTCCTTCAAAGGTTTTGTATCCGGTTGATTCGCCATGAGTGGAACGGGACTCAACCTTTCTCCCTCTCTTTGTAGTCTTCTACGTCTGTGGAAGGTCCTCTCGATCTCCGGATCAATCTCACTAAAGCTCCCAAGACTTAGGGATCTTTGCATATAACACACAGAGAGATGGATACAATAGAAGGAAAAGAAATTTTTGATTTTTTTTTTAATATTTCAGAAATAAAAATCAAATAAAAAGAAAAGGGTCCAGAAAAATCAATTTAAAAACTAATTGAAATTCGAAAAGGCACAGTCCCCGACAACGGCGCCAAAAACTTGATAGTCAGCTGCGGCGCGCGCGTGTGGTCGAGCACGACGCTCTCCTGCGATTCCGGCAAGTGTACCGGATTGCCATCAAGTAATAAAAGATATCGAACCCACAGAGACTGTGTTCCCAAATCGCAATTAATTTCGAATTGAGTGAATCTGGACTGTTTAAAAAGGATTTTTATGTTTTGAGTAAAAAGGGTTTTGAATTTGAATTTAAAAGATAAACAAACAGAAAACAATTGTTTATGGGGTTTTAGATTTAAATGGATTCCTAGGGATTTAGGTTACCAACAAGATCGTTTACGTTGTTAAGTCGATTACCCTTGATGATTAGCGAAATTGCCTTGAAGGCGAGTTTATCCTCTGATTGCTTAAGCTCCCTCTCGGGTTACAAAAGCCGTGCCCAATTGACCCGACCCCTACTCTCGTGGTAGTCGATCCCAGATTGGACCCTTTGCGTTCCGTGACAACTCGTTGCTCCTCGAGGGACGGCTTCTAACTCTCGTGATTTCAGTCCCAAGTCTGACTTCTATAGATCCGACACCTAAGTTCACCGCTAAGTTCCTCCTTAAAAAGTCTAAGTCATGCAAATAAACTAAGTTCACCGTTAGGTTCCTCCTTAGATCATCCACATCTCACAAACAAACATCCGCCGAATTTTACGAGTGAAACACCCTAGAAATCCTAAGTTCACCGCTAGGTTCCTCCTTAGAACGTCTACGTCACGCAAATAAGCGGTTGCCGAATTTACGAGTGATTAACACACTAGAAATCAGATCTAAAGCAAAATCATAATTACAAGGATATTACATCAAATTCAACATTGTAAACAAAACTTGGGCAGAGCCCCAATCCCTAGAAACTAAGCTACTACTCCAGTCTTGCCATGGAGATGACAAGCTGGGTTGACAACATAATGAAAATACAAAAAATCAGAGAAGACAGGAGAAGAGGAGAAGAGAGATCTAGGCCTAAGTCCTTGTGTACAAGTCTAGATGATATGGATGATGCATCCCCCTTCTGCATCTGCCTGGTCCATATTTATAGAAATTGGGAAGTTAGAGTCCCAAACCAACTCAAAATCTGATCTATTTCGGTTTCTTCAGGTCCAAGTAATGCGCGTCACGACCGTAATGGCCATCACGAGCTGGCCGTGACGGTCTCTGTTTCTGGTATTTCTGGAAGTTCCATTCGTTCGCGACGCGAAGATGTTGCTCGCGACGCGAGTATTCCTTTTGTGGCCGTGTTCTGAATTACGGCTGGGCCGTGATGTGCTCTGACTTGTGGTGGTTTTGGGTCACGGCCGTGACAGACTCTGACTTCAGCCTTTGTTCTTTTTCAGTTTTGCTCGATCATGGCCGTGATGGGCTCTGTTTGGCTCATTTTCTTAACTTTTAAAGCTCCATCTTCATCCAAACTCCATCATGGTTGATCTTGAGCATTTTACCCTTGATATCTGCAAAACAACACACGAAAACCGCCTTACCCGTTCCAAAGGAAAATTAACCTAAAATCTAATAAAAATATGCCTAAACTACATGAAAATGCATGCAAAATGATGGACAAAGATGAGGTGAAATCACACTCATCAGTGTCGGCGGCGAAGGGTCCTAACTATAACATCTTGTTTTTAGCATGTGAAAATTAGATACTCCCTCCGTTCCTTTTCTTTGGTGTTTTTAGCTACTTGTTTTTGTTTCAAAACAATGGGTGTTTTAGAAACCCAAGGTATAATTGACCATTTTTTCCCATGTATACCCTTATATAGAATTAAGTTGATTTGCCTTGAAAATACACAAAACCTTCTATACTTAAATTCAGCCATAAATGCTGCATGTTAGAAAACAAAAGTGACATATATAAATGGCTAGGTACATAAATGGCTAGTGGAGTATGAAGTAAATGCAATTGGAATTTGTAAACAATTAATGGTAGAAATAAGGGTATTTTGATACAAATATATACAAATTAATGATTTCTTAATCTATGTGTAGAAACCTTAAAACACCAAAGAAAAGGAACCGAGGGGGTATCTTAATAAGGTTTGGATGAGGGTTAGATAAATCAAAACCATTTAAGAGGCGAGTTAGATGATGAAGTTGCACATGATAAGAATATGGGTAGCCCATGAAATAACCAAAGTTAACACAAGAAGGGGGGTTGAATTGTGTTTGCCAACATTTTAGAAAACTTTGAAAATATTTTTGCAGGCACAACAAGCAAAACTGAAGTAGAGAAAATTAGAAGGGTGACTCGTCTAATTTTAAAACAGTACACGTGCGCGTATAGTGAAAGATTAAAAGAGAATTGATATTCACAAACTTAACTCCCCTAAGTTAAAAGCTATAAAAAATAAACTCTTAAATAATTTAAAGAGATTAGGGAAGAGGAATATCACTCAAGAGATTTATACTGGTTCACCCCAAGATCAACAGGGCTATGTCTAGTCCTTGGCCAAGCTCACACTCAAACAAATGTTCTTTTCTCACCTAGCATCTTTAGGCTCAACAACTGAGGGTAAAAAGGTTTTGAGTATTTAATACAATTTTGCAAGTCTTTCTAGTAACACTAAGTGAGTGGAGTTAATGTAGAATGAAAGACTGCGAATTAATACCAAATGATTGAAGAGATAATCAATGAAGGAATGAAGAAATTGTTATACTCAATAATTTAGAGATTTTGATATATGACAAATACAACTTAATGTGTATGCAAATGTTTTAGTATCAAATAGCAAAGACAGGTATCAAGCAATGATCAACAAGTTCAGTGAGCAATCAAAGGAGAATATTCAAGGAAGAACTTGAAGGAATCAAAGAGCAAAGACAGAGATCAAAGGATCATCAAGACAAGAGCTTAAAGGAAAAATTAGATTTTAGTCTTAGATGATTTGTAAGAGATGAAATCTCTTATTCACAAAAAGCTCATTTGAAAAGATGCATGAAAGAAAATCAATTTTCATACCCTGCATTAAAAAAAAAGTTTTCGTTAATGAAAATAATTTTTGAAAATAAGATTTTTTTTAATACAAGCGCTCGTCCAACACTGAAGCAATACAAGTGCTCGTTCAACACAGGTGATACAAGCGCCCGTCCACTAAAGTGACACAAACGCTCGTCCACTAAAGTGACAGAGGTGCTCGTCAACTAAAGTTATACAAGCGCCCGTCCACTAAGGTGACAGAAGCGCTCGTCCACAAAAGTCTTTGGACCTGCTAAATTCTTAATGAGAAGCTCCGTCCAATGACGTAGCATATGGAGCTCGTCTGCTAGTTGGAGCACGTCCAATTACTTTGTGTTTTAGTACTCCCGTCTACTGACGTGGCATGTGGAGCTCGTCTACTAGCCCATCCAAATGTAAAATCTTAATGGCTAGATGGACGTGGTTATTTTCAAGATGGACATGAATTCTATAAGAACTATCAGAATCTTACTTCAAGAACGAGAATCAAGAAAACAGAATCTGTTAATCAGATCCAAATCTGTTTTGATTGATACCAACAACTATAACTTGTTTTCTATATAAAGAGGGATCAAAGGAACACTTTTACAACATATACGAATATCATAACATATCACAATTTTACGAAATCAATTTGAGAAATCAATTGTGAAAATCATTCATCATCTTTCTTGAGCTTACTGTGAAAAGAGTGTTTCAATACTCATAAGTGCTTCAATTTGTTTATCTGACTATTGAGAGTTAGAAATCAACTTTTGTTTTACATTTCGATTGTAAAGAGAGAGGGAGTCTCTCCGAGTGATTAGGGTGAGGCATCCCTAAGGTTGAACATTGAGGCTCTTCACAAGAGTGTGGTATCTCGAGGTGATGGAGTGCTCTATGGTGTAAAGGTTTTTCAAGCTACCTGGCAAAGCTTGTGTGTTAGTGTGTGAAATCCCACAGGTGGAGTGGGGACTGGATGTAGGTAACAGTGGAGGTGACTGAATCAGGATAAATCTGGTTGTGCGGTATCCCTAAACTCAAACTCCTTTACTTTCTGTTTATCTTCAAGAACCTGCAACTTTGATGTTTAAAGTTCAATATAATTTCTGTTCTTGATCTGTATAAACTGTATTGAAACCTGAGTTCGATTGTAATCAAGACTGTGTTATCTGCGTTTAGAACCGAGTTGATCAAAATCATTCTTGATTACTAAAACTGAACTATTACTGAAACTGAAACCTGCAAGTTCGTTCTTGATTGTTAATGCTTGTATCTGAAACTTGTATAACTTATTATTAATCTTTAAAGGTTTAATCAGTTTCTGTATTTTGTTATTACTAAGTTATTGAACCTTAATCTATTCTCTATTAATTATGAATCAATTTTACTTATCCTCATCACCTTCTATTCAAGATTTTATATAAACCCTTCATTGATCTTGTAAAAGATCCTGAGGCCACAAATCCGCAACTCTGATTTGAAAAGCTTTATGAAAATGTTTTAAGAGGGAAATAATTTTTTGAAAACTCAATTCACCCTCCCTGAGTCGTTGAAGCCAAAACAATAGAAATAAAAGAGCAAAGTAAATGCTTTTTGAATATGTGCTGAGTCTCTCATATTCATCTTCATGGTTTGCACTATTTAAAGGCTTCAATCAATTCGATCCGTTAGACACAGCTTCAGAAAGTGTGCTCCTTTAAATTGAACTTCTGGGATGCCATCAATGCCAAAGAGTTGTTCTGAGTTGTCTAATTTTCAGACAGGTGGTTTTTCAGACCAGTCTGAAAAACTGCTTCTTAGTAGAACTTAGACGGGTCAGATTTAGACGAGTAACCTTAAGTCTATTCTTTCCGCACACTTAAACAAACTTATCAATAATATCACATGGTTCAATATAACCATACTTAATATGTTTGTAATCATCAAAACTTAGAGAATTTGCACATCAAAATGTATTTCAGACATATGAGGTCTCAACGACCCACACCCGATTTTTTTTCTCTTTCTGATCCTTCTCTCACATCTCATCTCTCTGAACCTTCCGTCCGTCATGTCCTCCGCCCCCTCGCTGCCATCAACAATAGCACATCCACCATCTCTCTTCTTCATCAGAACTCTTGTGATCCTCGACTTGTACATCGCCACGACCTGAAGAACCACATCCACCCACTCTTCTCCCTAACCTCTTCTGATTTGTGATGAGGTCTTGGACGAATGAGATGAATCAGGGCAACTTATGCTTCCGATTTCCCCAGCCAATAAATCAACCTACCGTCCTTCTCTGCGTTCATCCAATGACGGTTGCGTCGACAACGGTGATGCAAATGGATGGGGTGGCGGCGACGACAGATCATGCAGTGGTGACTTGAAAAATCAGAAGCAAACCGAAAGCACTATCACCGCCATGACATGATGGTGAAGACCAAGATAACGGACCCAATCCCACCGAGGAATAAAACCTCGACCGGGATGATAACTCCTATGACTAATCCCAAATTAGAAGCGGCAGCGACAGTGGTAAGAGGGTCACCATTACAGAACTGATACAAGGCGACGTTCTTCTATATGTACCTCGTGAATTGAACCCTAAAATCATGGAATCAAACATTGAAAGCTAAAAAGAAGAGATAAGAATTAGATGAAGACGAAGAGAGAAAGGATTGTCTCCAGACTTGACGCAGGGGACATACTTTCTACCGCTTGCCTCGTGTAATAGATAATAATGCGCTGAAGTTGGAGGTCGGAGTCGCCGATGTGATCGATCCCAGAACATGGCATCGATCTAGTGGGGATCGGAGGTGGGTGGGTACGAAGGGGGGTGGAGGGGCGGAGGTGGGTGGGCGGTGCCAGTGGAGAGAGGGGTGGAGGCGTTGGCGCCAACAGAGTCACCGGAAATTGTTCGGAAGGTGGTGGTGGTGGTTTATGTTCTGCTGAGGGGCTGTGGACTAGATAGAGTTGGGTTCTGGTGTAGAGGGTGTAAGATTTTATCATGTGGATTATAATGAATCAATGGTAAAAAATATTGTTGCACGTGAGAGACTTGAAATTTGCCCCATCTAAGAATCCAAACACATATGCAAGTTAGAAAAAAAATCAAGCATCTTAAAATTTTCAATAGACAAACACCTCAAGCAGGCACGTCAAAACCCCTTTATCAGAAGCTCGTCAATTTAAATCCATAATTAAGATGGTTTATCATTAATAAAATTAAAAGATAATTAACCATTGATATAGATCTTAGTCATAACTAATTAATTATGATTAATTTACTCAAGTTTTATTAATCTTAATTAATTATGCCCTGGTTACAACTTTTAACCTAGTTAAATTAAGTTCATGAATTTTTTATCCTATGAATAAATTTAAGACAGCAATAAGGATAGAATTTTGGAACTTAAGGACACCTACTTAATAAAGAATGATAGGAAGTGGCATCTTGACACCACCTGCATAGTTAAATGGTGAAACAACTCAAATTTTAGGGACACACGGCTAGTCTAGTTATAATAGGTGTGCATAGTCAACTTTACTTCACATGAAGAAGTGTAATTGCTGACTTTGTTTTTTCTTACTAAGTTAACGTAAAATAAAATAAGTCAGAGAGTGAGTGAGAGGTAGAGAGGTTGGAGAAGAGAGAGAAAACTTCTGGAGCTCGGTGCGACTAAACCAATCATCATATCGTGAAACCGTCTACGCCGTTGAGATCGTAGCAACTTCATCTTCTTAACCCTATCCTTCTTTCTTTTCTAAGGCTAAGGTAAGCTTATGCTCTTTTTATACTGACATGCTGTCGACGACGGTATTGAGATTTTCTCTTTACTCGGTTATTGGTTTCGAATTCCGTTTTCAGATTAGGGTTATCTGGGATGTGTGCTTCATATTGATGTATTCGGTGACTTTTTGGAGGCCCAAAGACCCTAGTTCTTCACGTGGCAGAATTGGAGGAGTGTGGGAGGAGCTCGTTTCGTTGTCCCAGAACTAACCTTAGACATCTCAAGTAGGAGAAAGAAGCCCACATATCATCGGAATTGACTAATTAATATATTTTACGATAATGGCGTAGGGCGACCTAAACCCTACTAGTGAGCGAGTAATCGACAATGTCAATATCACATCGACGACTACTTAGTGGTACCAATGATGATATGGAGATTGTAGGTTTATCGTCGTTAGGTTAAATTGGTGATATTCGAGGTTGCATGATTTTACCTGTTGAGTTGCTTGTTGGGTGTTGTTGTGCTAATATGCCTAATATGAAATAACCAAAGTTAACACAAGAAGGGGGGTTAAATTGTGTTTAGCAACTTTTTAGGAAACTTTGAAAATTATTTTCGCAAGCACAACAAGCAAAAATAAGACTACAGAAAATTAGATAGGTGACTTATCTAATTTTTAAACAGGACACACTCGCATACAGAGAGGGTTAAAACAGAGATTGATATTCACAATATTAACTCCCCAAGTTTAAAGCTTAAACAAATAATACTCAAGCAAATTAAAGAGATAAGGGAAGAGGAATATCACTCAAGAGTTTTATACTGGTTCACCCCAAAATCCACAGGGTTACGTCCGGTTTCTTGGCAGCACCATGTTTCCACTATAACTGATTAGATTACAGTACAAATATTCTTTTCACACCTAGCCTCTCGAGGATCAACAATGAAACACGTATTCTTTTCTCACCTAGCCTCTTCAGGCTCAACACAGTAAGGAGTAAAGGTTTTGTGTAATTAATACAACTTACAAATCTTTCAGATAACACTCAGAGTGAAATAAATATGAAGTGTGAAAGACTGCTAATAAATTTCAAATGATTGAAAAAGTATTCAATGAAAGAATTAAGAAGTAAATGAAGTGAGTAAATGCTTCTTACGCAGTGTTCTTAATGATATTCCACTTCTTGTCTTCATCTTCATGGTTTGATCTATATAAAGACTTCAATCAATTTATCCCTTAGGCACAGCTTCAGAAAGTGTGTTCTTTGATTTGAGCTACTGGAACGTCATTAATACCAAAGAGTCGTTCTGTGTAGGCATTAAATGTTTAGGGATGTTGAGTTTTAACAAGGCATTCCAAGAGTACACTTTTGTTCTGAGAAGTTGTTGTATCAGAGTTGCAGCAACAGGCTTCTTGTACTTGTAGCAGAGAGCTTTCCTCTTTCAATGCAACACTCAGTTCACTTTCTGCTAAGCTCTTTTACTTTGTACTAAAAAAGTTAAAAAGGTTACTGCTGTGGTATAGAGGTTGCATGTTTATTCCTTAAATCTTTGAAACAAACGATCTTTATTCTTGGTGCTATTGTCCAGAGGTCTTCGAGATCCTTAAGGAAGGCATCTAATTTGAATAAGGTTGACTTGGACTTCATTCTGACATACTGACACTTTATCAAGTGTAGCAGTGTTTGAAATTTAGGCGGGTGCTTGTGCAGTTCAGATTTAGACTGGTGATAATGAGCCAAAACTTAGACGAGTGATCAAGTCTTTTTAGACAAGTGATCCACTGAGGCTTCTTCAGAATTATGATTCTTGCCACGTCATAAAAAAGATCAGAATCTTGATTGAGTTTTGACTTGGTTTATGTTTGAGTTGACTATATTTTAGACGAGTGGGTTTTTAGACATGTCTAGAAACTGTGTTGTACCAAAATGTAGACGGGTCACAATTTAGACGAGTGACCTTAATTCTATTTTCCTGCACACTTATCACACATATAAGTAATTTCATATGGTTCAATATTACCATACTTAATCTATTTGGAATCATCAAAACTTAGAGAATCTACACATTGAATGTGTCTCAGACTTATGAGGTCTCAACATTCTCCCCCTTTTTCATGATGACAAATAATTTTTCTGATTGTATTGAACATCAAAAGGTAACAGTATAAATTTTCAAACAGATATAATCAATCATAGTATGTTATGCTCCCCCTTAATTTATGCTTTAGATAAAAACAAGTATCGGATCAAATATCAGATTCAAACAGAGCAAAAACAAGTTTTTTAGACAGAAGGCGTAAATTTTAGGGTTAAGATGTAACTTCTGTTACTTTTATTTCATCCTATTTCATTTGTTATTTTTCTGTTAATCTTATTTCCTCCCCCTTTTGGCATCAATCAAAAAGAATATAAAGCAAATATATAACAGAGAGCCAAAAGAAATGTCAAAACTTCATCTCATTTCATTAAGAGGCAAAAATGATTACAAGTGATATGGACATCACTGACTTGTACATTGCATGACTCAAAACAAAAAGAAATCTAAGTCCTAAGACCTAAGAACTAGGACCCCCTTGGCTTTTAAAGAAAGCTTCCATCATTCTTTGCATTGCTGCTTACTGAGCCGGCATCTGAGCTTGAAAAGCAGCTTGCTATTCTAAGGCAGCATCCTGCCTTTGGATGACAGTTGCATACTTGAAGCCATTTCATCAAGTCTCTGATGGACAGCAGGATCATAAGCAACCACTGGAGCAGTAGAGTCTGTTGTAGCCAGAGCAGTTGCAGGTGTAGATGGAGGAGGTGGACTAGGAGGGGGGTAGAAGGTAACTCTTCAACTTTAATATTGTCCTCAGGTTGAGAATCTAAAAACACATTTGTTGAAAGAGCAAAGATAAAATGTAAAATGAATAAAGGGAAAACCATAAAGAAAGGAGGTAAATTATAAATGGATGGTGAGAAGGGATAAAGACCAAAAGCTGGGCTACCTCTGGTAGGGAGGGTTTTCTTCTCTTCTCCTGACTGTTGTTTTGGCTTCAACGACTCAAGAGGGGGTGGGTGTGTGTGTGTGTGTGGGGGGGGGTGAATTGAGTTTTCAAAGAAAATATTTCGGCCTTAAAACTTTTTCACAATGCTTTATAAATCATAGTTGTGGATTCGTTTTCTCAGGAGCTTTTATAAATTCGATGAAGGGTTTTTACAAAATCTTGAATAGAAGGTGATGAGGATAAGAAAGATTAATAACGAATAGGTTCAGGATCAATAACTCAGTAATAACAAAATACAGTTTATACAGATCAAGAACATAAATTATATTTGAACTTTAAACATCAAAATCACAGGTTCTTGATCATAAACAGAAATTAAAGAGTCTGAGTTTAGAGATACTAGACAACCAGATTTATCCTGGTTCAGTCACCACCACTGTGACCTACATCCAGTCCCCACTCCACCTGTGGGATTTCACACACTAACACACAAGCTTTGCCAGGTAGCTTGAAAAACCTTTACACCACAGAGCACTCCTTCACCTCGAGATACCACACTCTTGTGAAGAGCCTCAATGTTCTTTCTTAGGGATACCTCACCCTAATCACTTAGAGAGACTCCCTCTCTTTTTACAATCGAAAAGTAAAAAACAAAAGTTGATTCCTAACTCTCAATAGTCAGATAAAAAAAATTGAAGCACTTATGCGTATTGAAACACTCTTTTCACAGCAAGCTCAATGAAGATGATGAATGATATGTGTATCATTATAATTCTTTTGTTATTTGTTATGATTCTTCTTAAAGTGTTCCTTTGATACCTCTTTATATAGAAAACAAGCTATAGTCGTTAGGATCAATTAAAACAGATTTGGATATGATTTAACAGAATCTGTTTTCTTGATTTTCATTCTTGAGATAAGATTCTGATAGTTCTTATAGAATTCGCATCCATAAAATAACGAGTCCATTTGGAAAAATAGTCGCGTCCATCTTAAAAAAAATAGCCGCATCCATTTGCCACGTCAGCAGATGGGAGTACTAACACAAAGTAATTTGACGTGCTCTAACTAGTAGACGAGCGCTTGTATTACTTTAGTAGACGAGCGCTTGTATCACTTTAGTGGACGAGCACTTCTGTCACTTTAGTAGACATGCGCTTGTGTCATTTTAGTAGATGTGTGCTTCTGTCACTTTAGTAGACGTGAGCTTCTGTCATTTTAGTAGACGTGAGCTTCTGCCACTTTCTTGGATGCCAGCTTTTACCACTGTTGGAGGAGTACTTCTATTATTCCCAGTGTTGGACGAGCGCTTATATTATTCCAGTGTTGGACGAGCGCTTCTATTATTATTTCCAAAAATCATTTTCATTAACGAAAACTTATTCCTTTTAATGCAGGTTATGAAAAATGATTTTCTTCATGCATCTTTCTTAATAGAGCTATTTGTGAATAAGAGATTTCATCTCTTTCAAATCATCTAAGACTTAACACTAATTTCTTCGTTTAAGCTCTTATCTTGGTGATTCCTTGATCTTCGTCCTTGCTCTTTGATTCCTCCAAGTTCTTCGTTGAATATTCTCCTTTGATTGCTCACTAAACTTGTTGAATATTGCTTGATACCTGTCTTTACAATTTGACACTAAACACTTGCATACACATTAAGTTGTATTTGTCATATATCAAAATCTTTAAGTCATTGAATCTAACAACCTCCTCCTTTTTGATTATGACAAACCTTTTAACAAATTATAAGATCAGTGTATAAGTGTAGCAGACGCTAAGTGTTTTGACAGATTTATATCATGGTATCAAAGTAGTCAGAGCAGCAGTCATCAGAGCAAAAAAAATATTAACAGAGTATTAACAGAGCAGAATTTGATTTACTCCCTATTAATCACGTAAGCTTATAAACTCCTATTTGATTTACTCCCTATTAATCATGTAAGCTTATAAACTCCTTAGCTCCCCCTCAACATATGCATGTATAATTTGTTATTTTCTCCTTTCTCTATATCTTACTTTTTCCTCCCCCTTTTGGCATCATAAAAAAGGTAAAGAAAAGAAACATTCAAAGCAATAGAGAAGGTAAGCATTTTAAACATTCAAACATAGCATATAAAATTGTTCATGATAAAGGGATAGGTGCAGGGACAAATCAAAGAATAAATGCGTCCATTAATTTTCCTCCCCTTTTAGATTTTCTCCTGTTTCTTTAGAGATTAGATATAGGATTGATCGATTATGACCAATTCTCTTCTAATGAAGAAGAAGCTTTCCTTGTTCAAGGGATTGGTAAAGATATCAACAAGTTGCTTAGTTGTATCAACATATTCAATCTCAATTTCTCTACTTTGTATCTGATCTCTATTGAAATGATGTCTGATTTCTATGTGTTTAGTTCTAGAGTGCATTATGGGATTCTTAGTTAGGTTAATTGCACTTGTATTGTCACATCTAATAGGAACTTGATTTAGTTGCACACCATAATCAACTAATTGTTGTTTCATCCATAAAACCTGTGCACAACAGCTACCAGCTGCTACATATTCAGCCTCTGTAGTGGATAAAGCCACACTAGATTGTTTCTTACTGAACCATGATACTAATGAGTTTCCTAGTAAATGGCAAGTTCCACTAGTACTCTTTCTGTCTAGTTTACAACCAGCAAAATCAGAGTCTGAATAGCTAATTAACGTACATGTAGCTCCCTTGGGATACCATAATCCCATGTCTTTTGTTCCTAACAGATACTTAAGGATCCTTTTAACTGCTGTTAAGTGTGATTCTTTTGGATTTGCTTGATACCTAGCACACATGCATACACTAAACATGATATCTGGCCTACTAGCAGTAAGATAAAGTAGTGAGCCTATCATACCTCTGAATTTAGAAACATCAACAGGTTTACCTTGCTCATCCTTGTCCAGATAACATGAGGTACTCATTGGAGTAGCCATCTCCTTATCTTTTTACATGCCAAACTTCTTGATCAACTCATTGCAGTACTTGGTTTGGCTAACAAAGATTCCATTTTCAGTTTGCTTTATTTGCAGTCCAAGGAAAAATTTTAGCCCACCCATCATTGACATTTCAAACTCACTCTGCATAAGACTTGCAAACTCATTGCACAACATGGTTAGGCAATTCATTATTCTCAAAACCAGGTGGTTGACCAACATACACTTCATCTTGTATAAATCCATTTAAGAAAGCACTCTTAACATCCATTCGATACAATTTAAATCTCATTATGCAAGCATAAGCAAGTAGCATTCTTATAGCTTCTAATCTTGCAACTGGGGCTTATGTTTCATCATAATCTATGACTTCTTCTTGGTTATACCCTCTGGCTACCAATCTAGCCTTATTTCTTACAATTATACCATTTTCATCTAGTTTATTCCTAAAAACCCATTTTGTACCTATTACTTGACAGTTCTTGGGTTTAGGAACTAGTTTCCAAACTTGGTTTCTTTCAAACTGGTTTAACTCATCTTGCATAGGCATCATCCAATGTTCATCAATTATAGCATCATCCATGTTCTTAGGTTCTACTTGAGACACAAATGCCATATGATTACAAACATTTCCAAGAGATTGTTTAGTAGTTACCCCCTTTGTAATTTCACCGATGATGTTATCAATTGGATGATTTCTGACAGTCCTCCATTCCATTGGTAGGTCAGGCTGTTGTTCTGTTTGTTCTTGCTACAACGATTCGTTCTTTAAGCTTTCATCTTCTTCATTGTCCTGTTTCTCTTCTAGGAGAGTTTTCTCAATTGAATCTTGAAGCCTTTGTCACATAGTTGACTGATACTTAGCAGGTTATGTTTTAGTCCCTCAACATATAGTACATCCTCAATGATTGTTGTTGAGTCACTTCCAATATTGCCAATGCCAAGTATTATTCCTTTACTATTGTCTCCATAGGTAACACTACCACTCGACTTAGGGGTAAAGGAAATGAACTTGCTTTTGTCTCCAGTCATGTGCTTGGAACAGCCACTGTCAAGATACCATTTCACATTCTTGGCTTTCCAACACACCTACAAAATAGAATCATGTTTTGCTTTAGGTACCCAAATCTGTTTGGGTCCTTTTGAGTTAGTTGGAGAATTAGTTCCTTTATGAACCCATATATATTTAGACTCATTATAAGCAGATTTTCTGTAATGACATGTAGAAGCTGTGTGACCTTTTCTAGCAGAGAAATAACATTTAACAAATGGTGTGTTTGATGTCATAGGTGCAGCAAAAAATTTCTTGAAAGATTTCTTATGTATCTTAGGTTTATAGCCTATTTCAGCCTTATCATAAACACATTTTTGCTGTCCTAACAATGCATCCAAATTATCTCTACCATTTGTGAACTTGGCTAAGTCATTTTTCAGTTTTTCAACTTCTTTAGTCCATGTACAACTAGATGCAATCCAGATTTCTTTATCACTAGTAACTCCAGATAGATCACCATTCAAATGATTTATATGTTTCTCCAACTTAGGACATTTATCACATATAGGTGCATCTAAGACAGTAGCTAGTTTTTCTTTTAAAGCACAATTTTCTATTTTTAATTGATCTACCTCTTTGTTTAAAATGTAGTTTTCTCCTCTAAGCATGTGATGGTTTTCTTAGACTTAGTTAGCAATCTAGCAAGTCTAATGGATTCTCTATGAAGTTCTTCAAAAGCATTTTGCAATTCATCATAAGAAGGTTGATAATTAGAACTTACTTCACTTTCTGAATCACTGTTATTGCTGGCCATCAAGCACAAATTTGCCTCCTCAGATTCAGATTCTTCAGTGGAATCTAGATCATTATCATCCCAAGCAATGTAAGCCTTTCTTGGCTTTCTCCACTTCTTGTCCTTTGAGTCAAACTTTTCTGTTTTGTCCTTCTTTTGCAGTTTTCGACAGTCAAGCTTCATGTGGCCAATCTTTCCACATTCATAGCATGTGATGTTGTTGGAAGAGTTGTCACCTTTGCTGAAATTTCTCCTTTGAAAGGTGGATGGCTTTCTTTTGAAGTTTCCTTTCCTCTTTAGGAAGTTCTTGAATTTTCTAACTAGCATTCCCATCTCTTCTTCAGATTCAGCCTCTTGTTCTGAATCATCATCATCACTGTTTTCTACTTCTTTGACTTGTGATTTCAGAGCCAATCCCTTCTTTCTTTTATCAATTTCTTCACTCTCATTTAGTCTGCTCAACTCCAATTCATGTTCTTGCAATTTTCCAAAAAGTGTGGCAATGACCATTGATGAGAGATCTCTGGATTCTGAGATTGCAGTGACTTTAGGTTGCCATTCCTTACTCAAGCATCTCATGACTTTGTTAATTTGGTCCTCATTTGAGATTGTCTTTCCAAGACCAGCCAATTGATTTACGATGTGTGTGAATCTCTTTTGCATTTCAGTCATAGGTTCTCCTCGATTCATTCTGAACCGCTCAAACTCATGTGTGAGGGTGTTTATTCTAGCTCTTTTGACATCTGAGGTTCCTTCATGTGTTACTTGCAATGTATCTCACATCTCCTTTGCTGATTTACAATTTGAAACCCTGAAAAACTCATCACGGCTTAAAGCAGATGTTATAATATTCTTAGCACGTACATTATATTGAATTCTTTTCTTATCATCCTCATTCCATTCAGTTTTAGGCTTATTTCTTGGAGCACCATTAGCATCTACAGTAGAGGGGACAAATGATCCATTTTCTACTGCATCCCATATCTCAACACCTGCTGCCTCAAGAAAGATTACCATTCTTTCCTTCCAATAGATATACTCATATCCATTGAAGGCAGGCGGGCGTGCAAGGGAAGCCCCGTCATTTAAACAGTCATTGTAAGCCATGCTCTTATAGTTGTTAAGCCAAACTTAAGAGTTTAGCTCTGATGCCTTTTGGCTTCAACGACTCAAGAGGGGGGGGGGGGGGGGTGAATTGAGCTTTCAAAGAAAATATTTCCCTCTTAAAACTTTTTCACAAAGCTTTATAAATCAGAGTTGCGGATTTATGTTCTCAGGATCTTTTATAAAATCGATGAAGGGTTTTTACAAAATCTTGAATAGAAGGTGATGAGGATAAGAAAGATTAATAATGAATAGGTTCAGGTTCAATAACTCAGTAATAACAAAATACAGTTTATACAGATCAAGAACATAAATTATATTTGAACTTTAAACATCAAAATCACAGGTTCTTGATCATAAACAGAAATTAAAGAGTCTGAGTTTAGAGATACTAGACAACCAGATTTATCCTGGTTCAGTCACCACCACTGTGACCTACATCCAGTCCCCACTCCACCTGTGGGATTTCACACACTAACACATAAGCACACAAGCTTTGCCAGGTAGCTTGAAAAACCTTTACACCACAGAGCACTCCTTCACCTCGAGATACCACACTCTTGTGAAGAGCCTCAATATTCTTCCTTAGGGATACCCCACCCTAATCACTCAGAGAGACTCCCTCTCTCTTTACAATCGAAAGTAAAAACAAAAGTTGATTCCTAACTCTCAATAGTCAGATAAAACAAATTGAAGCACTTGTGAGTATTGAAACACTCTTTTCACAGTAAGCTCAATGAAGATGATGAATGATATGTGTATCGCTATAATTCTTTTGTTATTCGTTATGATTCTTCTTAAAGTGTTCCTTTGACCGCTCTTTATATAGAAAACAAGTTACAGTCGTTGGGATCAATTAAAACAGATTTGGATATGATTTAACAGAATATGTTTTCTTGATTCTCCTTCTTGAGATGAGATTCTGATAGTTCTTATAGAGTTCGCGTCCATAAAATAACGTGTCCATTTGGAAAAATAGTCGCGTCCATCTTAAAAAAAATAGCCGCGTCCATTTGCCACGTCAGCAGACAGGAGCACTAACACAAAGTAATTGGACGTGCTCCAACTAGTAGACGAGCGCTTGTATTACTTTAGTAGATGAGCGCTTGTATCACTTTAGTGGACGAGCACTTCTGTCACTTTAGTAGACGTGCGCTTGTGTCATTTTAGTAGACGTATGCTTCTGTCACTTTAGTAGACGTGAGCTTCTGTCATTTTAGTAGACGTGAGCTTCTGCCACTTTCTTGGACGCCAAATTTTACCACTGTTGGAGGAGCACTTCTATTATTCCCAGTGTTGGACGAGTGCTTATATTATTCCAGTGTTGGACGAGCGCTTCTATTATTATTTCCAAAAATTATTTTCATTAACGAAAACTTATTCCTTTTAATGCAGGTTATAAAAAATGTTTTTCTTCATGCATCTTTATTAATTGAGCTATTTGTGAATAAGAGATTTCATATCTTACAAATCATCTAAGACTTAACACTAATTTCTTCGTTTAAGCTCTTGTCTTAATGATTCCTTGATCTTCGTTCTTGCTCTTTGATTCCTCCAAGTTCTTCCTTGAATATTCTCCTTTGATTGCTCACTGAACTTGTTGAATATTGCTTGATACCTGTCTTTACAATTTGACACTAAACACTTGCATACACATTAAGTTGTATTAGTCATATATCAAAATCTTTAAGTCATTGAATCTAACACTGACAACCCAGAACTGGATCTACATCTCCAGTAGATGTCTCTGACCTTGAAGAACTTATGGAGAGTCTCAGTTGAGACAACCTCTTTCTGTACTTGCACTTGTTGTCATCCGGCTTGATGAGTGAAAACGTTTGATCAAGTGGCAAGTTGATCACCTTCTGCTTTCCTTGCAAAACCATAAGTCAGGCATCACCCTGATATCTGTTGAAGGCTTCATGAAGATGTGTGGATTAGGGATCCACCTTCCTGCATTCTTCTGTTTTCTAGCCTGCTTCACAAGTTGCCTTTCAGCTTCCAAGGAGGCAATGACATCCAAATCTTTTCCATTCAGAAAGTTAGTGCAGGATTCATCTGAGACAGAAGGGAGTGGTTCTGGAAGATGGGTGATAGGGAGATAGAGTGGCTATTGGGAGAGGGTTATGTTTAGTTTTAGAGAATAAGTCCGGGAATACTATTCTCAGTGGGACTTGGCACTGGTTTCTAATATGGTCAGGGGTTTGTGGTTTAGGTGAAGGTGGAGGAGGAGTGGGATTGTCAAAGTATGCAAAGTCATTGACATTCTCAGTGTGAAGAGTCTCAGTATGGTGAGATGATTGGAGTGTGGAAGGCTTAGATAGTTGGGGTTCTGTTTCAGACAAATGTGCTTATGAAGCAGTAAGGTTTGGTTCAGAAGTGTGATGTTCAGCATTTTATGACTCAAAAATAGAAGGTTCATGGGTAGGTGATGGTTAGCCAACAGGTGATGTATGTGGTGGAGTTGGGATTTTTGGTGAAGCAGGTGGAGAAGTAGAGGTTTTCTGTTTTGGTTGTGGTGATGGTGATGGTGATGGTGTTTTTTGTGGTGGTGTTAGTGCTCTTTGTGGTGAGGGCTGTGGAATAGGAGTTGTTGTGGTTATTGGTTGTCTTGTTGGTGAGGGTGAGGATGATGGAGTTGGAAGTAGAACCATTTTCCTCTTTGTCACAGTGGTTCTTTTGTTTTTAGGGATAACAGTCTCTTCAGGTTGAGACTCACCCTCAGCTTGCACAACTCTCTTCCTTTTGAACACCTTGGTAACACTAGGTGCATTAGGTATAGAGGCAGATGAGCAGTTTGAACAACATGTTCAACAGTCTCAGCAGCAGTTGTCTGAGTAGTGGTCTCAGTAACTCTCTTCCTCTTCCTCAGTAATTGAGGCATTTCTTCTTCAATAGGCTCCACAAATGGTTCAGCCTTGACAGAAGGTATAGTAAGTGGTTCTTCCACTTGAGCAGGTGCAGCGGGTGCTGATGATGAGGCTTCAGCAATTGGCTCAGTGGTGGGGGTCAAATTGATCTTCATCAAAGACAAAGTCTTTGTAGTGATCTTTGTGTAGAGAACAGCATGACAGGCTTTCCTCAAGTCCTTCAGCTTGTTTGCCCTGAATATCCTTGTCATGATCATGCCAAAAGGATAGTCTTTATCCTTTCCCTTGACAGCTTTCTCTATATGTCTAAAAATTAAATCAGTAATGTCTACTTTGATCTAGAGAATTGGTGGTAGATAACAAATTTTTCTATCTTGCTCACATGATTCCTAGATCCAGTCCTAGGCATTACACAGTTAATTATAAGAACGTGGAGAAATCTTGCCTTAGGAGTCAGATACTTGGCGTCTGAAATCCTAAGTTTTGGAACTCCATACAGAACCAAGTTCACCTTTGCTTCTTCCATAGAATTCAGCCATTCCTTGTAATACCCAGCACCTTCACGTGGGCACCCAGTTACTTCAGCAAGTGATTCATGAGTGATGATGACATGGTCATTACCCACATCTCCAGTGATCATGGAGGTTGTGTGATCAGCCTCTGGTTGACTAGTTTTATAACTAGTAAGACCATGGCTTTTGCACTAATTACTCGAGTTTCAATCTCGTTTTAGCCCAAATTTGGATTTAACTATCCTCAAGCAACATTTTGAGTTTCTTAAGTAGTTTAGGACATTTTAGTTAGTTTTTGAGTCAAATAAAGCATTCACTGTTATCTCATGTTTTCAGGTTAAAAAGGGAAGCACTTAAAGTCAAGAAAATGGAGAAAGCAGTGGAAAATGCAAGTCTGGAAGTTTTCGCCTCGCGAGAAGCTATTCGCCTCACGAGCCTGAGGACCAGCCTGAGCAGCAACAATCACCCTCTCTGTCTCTCCTCGCGAATCATTGTCTCACCACGCGAGCCTGAAGGCCAGACTTTACCAGAGAATGTCACCCTTTCGGTCTCGCCCCGCGAATTGTAACACCCTGTATTTCGCTGTTTTAAATAACAGTAATACATATAAATATGTTTATAAATTTATTTGAGTTTTATAAAATTATTTTTAATTAAACGGAGTTTACTACTCAATCCTACTTAAATGTAGGAAGCTACGATTGAAAATTTGGCTGGAAAGTCAGGCGAAACCCGGCCCGCGAATTCCATTGACAGTATAATTATACTGCTCAAAAGACCTAATTTTAATTCGTGAACGAAAGACTTAAGTTTAGTATTTTATTTCCTACAATTCTGTATTTTTAGAATTATTTTGGAAAAAAAAATAATTTATGTTTTTCGGGCGAAACACGTAATCGGGTAGACGACGGAGGGGATTTCGGAGTTTCTCAGAACCGATAGAGGGTTTATCTTAGGATTTTGAGATGATTCAAGGGTATGAATCATATTTTTAAGTCTAGATGGTTTTTCAGGGTTAAATAGAAAATTTATGAATTTTACGCTTAAGCCCCTGAACTTTCTGTTAATTACCCTTTTGTCCCTAAGTTAGTTTCTAAGTTTTTTCAAGTGAATTGGGATAGAATTCTTGTTACCAATCTCTAATGGACATGGATATGAAGCCCAAATTGTCTAGTTCATGAATTGATTCCATAAAGCCCATTTGAAACTATACAAGTTTCCTATGTCAAGATTTATGTTTAAATCTTCAACTGGGCCCCACAAAAATGAAACCAAGCCCAAACTTACCAAGCCCATGCTCAAGCCCATGAGGATTTATGGCTGCCCTTATTTGTTGTTGGATGAGTCACGAAAACTCTAGATTGTTCTACATTCTTCCACTTTGTTCTTCAAGCTTCTATAATCTTCTCAAACATTCTTGAATTGTCTTAAAATATTTTTGACTAAAAAATCAGCCAACTTTGGTCAAGATAAGCTTGCATTAAATGTGGCAAAATCATCATCATGACACTTTATTGACAATTTGCAAACTAGTCCTTCAACTTTTGGAATCTTTGCAAATTGGTCCTTAGAACTTAATTGCATTTGAATCCTTTTAGCAAGACAACTCATCACTTCTAGAGTCTTCCCAAGATGGCGCCACTATCTCTATAAATACCATACTCTCACTTTTCACTTAGTTTCTAATGCCTTTTTGTACAAAACCCTAAGTTCATAAGTTCTTTAGTGATAAGTTTGTGAAGCAAGTTTCTTGGATTTCCTTTGTCATTGATCTTCAAGAGGTAAATCCTAATCTTCATTCTTAATCATGCCTATGTTCTTTAGCAAGTTTCTTGATTCAAGGTTTATATTATAGTTGTTCATCACTTTAAAGTTTCTAACCCTAGAACTTTGAAAAGTCATAATAAATTCTAGAAAAATCTAATGATGATGAAACTACTTTCTATCTTCTTGATATCATGCATATTATCTAAATCTACGAGCATGATGTAATCAAAAATTTCTTTCCTAAAAACCTAGCCTTGGCCGAATCTATCAAAGTAGGTTTGGTAGAGTTTTTGTTCATGGTTTTCATTAATGATCTTGTTAATCAAGCTATTAGTATGTATGCTTAATAAATCCAAGTTGGTTTATTAAACTAAGAACCCTAACCCTATGAACATGTTGAGGCCGAATCATTGTATAAAAGAGATAGGAAGTTTTGAGTTTCAACTTTAGTTGTTTAGTCACTATTCCATGATTTAGGTTAATCAAGGATCATTAATCTATGACTTAATCATGATTAGGAATTTTAAGGATTTTGAACCTAAAAGTCAGCCCTTGGCCGAAACCCTAACCCTAACGGTTAGAGGATTTTGTTTCAAATTTTAGTCTTGTAATAAGTAATCTATGTTAGTTAAGACTCTAGTTACTAGAATCCAAAAGATGGCATTAAGAAGATAATCCTAAACCTATTTTCTAAGTCTTGGCCGAACCTTGCCCTAAAGTGTCATAGATGGGTGGTAGTTGATTAATTATAATTATGTTGTTTGGTTGAAGGTGGTTGTGTTAACTCGTGGCGGGATAACGAGGATCGTCGTGTACGTGTTTCCGGTGCAAACTCAGGTGGGAGAAAGAACCATTCCATCGTCGGAACCGATAAGTAGTATATAATTTATAATAATGGTGTAGGGCGACCTAAATCCTACTAGTGGTCGAGTAATCGACAATACCAAAATCGTATTGGAAACTTTTCCGTAATACCAATGACGATTTGGGAATTGTGGGTTTATCGCCTTAGGTTAATTTTTCATATTTGAGGATGTTTGAATTATTTACCTTTGACTGTTTGTGATACGCTGGTTGAGGTATTCCATCTGCATGTGACGTATTGTTTCGGTGTTTGAATATTTATGATATTGATGATGTTTGTTGTCTGTCACGGCCGTGATGGTTGTCATGGCCAGTCGTGACGTGGTTCTGCTTTTGTAGAATTCTTGCCTTTGTTGTCTCATCACTACGTGATGAAATCTGACTTCGTTATTTATTTGGTTGAACTATTATGAGTTGGTTGTGATAAATTGCCTTATATGATATTGAGATGTTTGAATATTCTATTGATTAATGTATTATGCATGATCTGCCTGGGTTTAATACTATGCTTAGATGATTTTAAGGAAAGATATATATATTGCTCGGAGGTGTTTTGTTTGGGTGAGAGTTTTGAATATGAATTAGAGGTGCCTCGCTATTATTTTGTAGAAGTGATGTGATATAGAGTGTAAGTGGAGGTTATGAGGAAAAGCTTGAGGTACTAGGTTGTTATTGATAAAAGTCAGTGAGAATCATGTGTTGCATTGTTGTTCATAATCGTGTATTTGAGATACACGAGGTCCGAAGTTCTTGTAGACCGTTCCAAATTAGAATTTAAGTTGTGCAACTATAGTGTCATTGATATGCATGAGCACCCTTGATAGAGTTGAGAGAGAGAACCAGGGTGTGCACCGACGGTACTGTGCAGCTATAGTGTCATTGCTTTGCATGAGCATTCCTACCATGGATGAGAATGTGCACCGGCGTGGGGAACGTGTCACTTGGACGACTGACTGGCATCCCTAACGAGGGATGTGTGACAGGAGTAGTAGTGGCCACGTCAACATAAAGGTCTAGTTGCATGAGTTGAAGGGTAGAGGATGATGTTATAAAGTATGGATGATTACAAATTGTGAGTGATGCATGTCTGTGACTGTTATTGTATTATATGCTATGAATCTTTTCCACTTATGATGATAGAACTGTTTCTTATCTCCCTATTTCTGTATTTTTGGTGTATGTCTACTTTGTTACGTTAGAAGACCATATGGACAACTACGTTACGGAGGAGGTGGATGGAACCCCATATGAGACGGAGATTGTTGAAGAGTTGAACGACGTTCCGTATGAAGTTGACGCTGAAGAACCACCTACTGATCCTGATAATGTAGCGTAGTAAGTTTAGGGCCAGTGAGTCACATAAGATGTTTTGTTTTCCGTTAGTTATAATCAAGTTGTGTAAAATAAAGGATACTTATGTGTGTATTTATGTAATATAGTTTGGTGTGTTTTATATTTGTAGAAGTTATATGATTGTTTAACTAAAGTTTTTAATTTTTACATATTTTCAATGTTAAGCGCGCGATTAGGTAATTAAATAATTATGGATTTAATGTAATAATACAATGGGGCACAACGGGGTGTCTCATTTGGTGGTATCAGAGCAGTTCGATTCTAATCGGATTTCAACTATGCTTAGAAGATGGGTAGTGTGTCCGAATCCGATGCGTTAATTAACATTAGTGTGGCATATGGTATTTATATACTGGCCTATGTGGTATTATATGTCATGCTAATTAGAGCAAATGATTTCTTTTACAGAATCATGGCTCGTGGAAGAGGACGTCCGATCGCCAGTAATGACAGAACTCCTGAAAGAATTGTTGGAGATAACAATGTGGAAAATAATCAGACCGGGAGTGGAGGAGAGTCATCTGAGACTCAAGATACCATGAAAAACATAGTTACTGCTTTGTTGTTACAAACACAGCAGAATACTGAGATGCTACAAATGAACAAAGAACAGCAGGAACAACAGAATCAAAGGAGAGCTGCTGCAACTGAAGATGTCGGAATGGCTACTTTCCTGAAAGGGAAGCCACCCCAATTCCGAGGAGATTATGATCCAGAGAAGGAAGAATGGTGGATACAAGAGATCGAGAAGATATTCGATACCATGCGCTGCAGAGAGGATAGGAAAGTGACGTATGCTGCCTTCATGCTAACTGGAGGAGCAGAGTCTTGGTGGAGAGGCAAGCGAAGATTGCTGGATGCCGAAGGCAGAGTTATCAACTGGCAGCTGTTCGATGGATCGCTTCTTTGAGAAGTATTTTCCGCGTCTAGTTCGACGCGAGAAAGAAAGGGAATTCATGAGTCTCAAACAGGGCAACATGGCTGTTGGTGATTATGCATCACGATTCGAGGCTCTGATTAAGTATTCCGAATTTTATCAGAGATTCCCAGATGAAGATTGGCAATGTAGAAGGTTTAAGGAAGGACTCCGACATGAACTCTAGAGGGCTATAGTATCTCTTGATATCCATAGTTTTCCAGAGCTAGTGGAACGATGTAGTGCGATCGAAAGTCTAGATCAGAGGCTGGCTAATGAGCAGAAACAATTAAGAAGTGCGGGTCCTACTCGACCAGGTTTTCAGAGGCGAGGAGGTAGTAACTCTCAGTGGAGACAGAGACCGTATGCCCGACCAGTGCAGACACCAACACCAGCACCAGTGGTTAGAGCTGGTCAACAGCAGCAAGGCTTATCTTGTTTCAAATGTGGAGGACCGCATTATCTTAGAGACTGCATGGAGCGACCTGGTTGTTTTCACTGTGGGAAAATAGGTCATATGGCCCGAGATTGCAGACAGCAGGTTAGGCGACCGTCGATAGCTGCAGGAAGAGGAAATGGAGGCAATAGGGGTGGAGCTGGGAGAGGAGTCATATCAATAGGGCAATAGGGAGCAAGACCTCAGGCCACTGGAAGAGTGTTTACCGTGAAGGGAGCCGAATCCTCTCAATATGATGATCTTATACAAGGTATGTGTTTGATAGCTGGTAGACTCTCGTACGTGTTATTTGACTCAGGTGCTACACATTCATTTATTTCGTATGAGTGTGAGGATCAATTAAAATTATCTGTTTCTCAATTACCTTATACCCTTACAATATCTACTCCAACTAGTAATCCTTTGACTACTATGTCTATTTGTTTACAGTGTCCTATAGTGGTTGAGAATAGGACATTTATTGTAGACCTTGTCTGTTTGCCTATGCAACAGATAGATGTTATTCTTGGCAGGGATTGGCTTTCGGCTAACCATGTAATGCTAGACTGTTCTAGTAAGACCTTATCATTTCTTGAGTCTTCTAGTATAGTCACTGCCAATGAAGGAGGATCCATGAGGAGTAACGATTCTCGGCAGTACGTGATGCTGTTTGCGGTGGAAACCATTGAGACCCCTAGTATAGATTCTATGCCTATCGTGAGAGAGTTTCCTGAAGTTTTCCCTCCCGACGTTCCAGGCTTACCACCAGAATGAGAAGTGGAATTCACCATATATCTTGTACCAGGGACAGGACCTATATCTATGGCGCCTTATCGGATGTCACCTATAGAATTGGCGGAGTTGAAGAAATAGTTGGATGATATGTTGGGAAAAGAATTCATAAGGCCGAGTGTTTCACCATGGGGAGCTCCAGTGTTGTTTGTTAAGAAGAAAGATGGAAGTGCTAGGTTGTGCACAGATTATAGATAGTTAAACAAGGTAACAATTAGGAATAAGTATCCATTGCCTAGGATAGATGATCTGATGGATCAATTGAAAGGAGCCGCAGTATTTTCCAAGATTGATTTGAGATCTGGATACCATCATATTAGAGTAAAGAAGGAAGATATACTCAAAATGGCTTTTAGAACAAGGTATGGACATTACGAGTATTTAGTTATGCCGTTCGGTGTGACTAACGCGCTAGCAGTGTTCATGGATTATATGAACCGGATATTTAGACCGTTTCTTGATAAGTTTGTGGTTGTATTCATCGACGACATCCTTATTTATTCTCGTACCTAGGAAGATCATGAGAAACATTTAAGGATAGTGCTGCAAGTTTTGAAGGATAGGCAGCTTTATGCTGAACTTTCCAAGTGTGAGTTTTGGATGGAAGAAGTCCAATTTCTAGGACATGTGATCACCAAGGAAGGTATTGCGGTAGATCTAGCAAAGGTTGAGGCAGTTCTTAAATGGGAACGACCTAAGTCAGTAAGTGAAGTACGAAGTTTTCTAGGGTTAGCTGGATATAATCGGAGGTTTATAGAGGGTTTCTCGAAGATTGCGTTGTCTATGATGCAGTTGACGAGGAAAAATACAGCTTTTGTATGGACGGACAACTGTGAGCGGAGTTTCCAAAAGCTGAAGGAAAGGTTGACTACATCACCTGTGTTGACTTTACCGGATCCATTAGGACCGTTTGACGTATACTGTGATGCGTCATACCAAGGTTTAGGTTGTGTTCTAATGCAAGAGGGAAGAGTGGTGGCTTATGCTTCCTGACAATTGAGAATTCATGAGAGGAACTATCCGACTCATGATTTGGAATTAGCAGCCATAGTGTTCGCATTAAAAATATGGCGACACTTTCTATATGGAGCAAAATTTAATGTTTACAGTGACCATAAAAATCTGAAGTATCTTTCCGATCAAAAGGAGTTGAATATGAGACAACGAAGATGGATGGAGTTTATCAAAGATTATGAGTTTGATTTACTATACCATCCTGGGAAGGCGAATGTAGTAGCGGATGCCTTGAGTAGGAAATCATTGCATGTGTCCGCAATGATGGTTAAAGAGTTGGAATTATTGGAACAGTTCAGAGATTTGAACTTAGGAATGGAGTTGGTTGAGGATAAAATTTGCTTAGGTATGATCACTATTAGTAGTGATTTTATGAGAGATCTTAAGGATAAACAGGCTCAGGATCCATATTTACAGGAGATAAGTATAGGTATAGATGAAGGTAAAAATCCTGAGTTTAGTAGAGGAACAAATGGTGTACTGAGGTTTAGGGATAGAATATGTGTGCCCGAGGATTTAGAACTTAGGAAGTTGATATTAGAAGAAGCACATAAGAGTAAGTTGAGTATTCATCCTGGATCTACTAAAATGTATCAGGATTTAAAGAAATTGTTTTGGTGGACAAGGATGAAGAAAGAGGTAGCAGAGTATGTTTTATCTTGCCTAGTGTGTCAGAAGGCTAAGATAGAGCATCAAAGGCCAGCTGGTTTATTGCAATCATTAGATATCCCAGAATGGAAATGGGATAGCATTGCTATGGATTTTGTGGTTGGACTATCACGAACTCCTAAGAAACATGATGCGATTTGGGTTATTATTGACAGGTTGACGAAGTGTGCTCACTTCTTACCTATGGGGGAAAGTTATAGTTTGGAGAAGTTGACCCAAATCTACATCAAAGAAATTGTTAGGTTGTATGGTGTGCCATCGAGCATTGTTTCAGACCGAGATCCTAGATTTACATCTAGATTTTGGAAACAGTTGCACCATGCGTTAGGGATCAGGTTGAGAATGAGTTATGCTTATCATCCCCAAACGGATGGACAGTCAGAAAGGACGATTCAATCATTGGAGGACCTTTTAAGAGCTTGTGTTTTGGAACACACTGGTAGTTGGGATGAGTTCTTGCCATTGATTGAATTTACTTACAACAATAGTTTTCACAGTAGTATAGGGATGGCACCATATGAGGCTTTGTATGGTAGGAAGTGTAGGACACCGTTATGTTGGTATGATATTGGTGAAAATCAAGTCTTGGATCCAGATGTGGTGCAACAGACTACGGAACAAGTTAGGAAGATAAGGGAAAAGATGAAGGAAGCACATGATAGGCAAAGGAGCTACAGTAACAAGAGAAGGAGACCTTTAGAATTCCAGGAGGGCGATCACGTGTTTTTGAGAGTCACTCTGAAGATCAAAATTGGCAGGTCTATCAAAACTAGAAAACTTACTCCTAGATTCATCGGACCTTTCCAGATTATTCGAAGGATTGGTCCAGTGGCTTATCATATTGATTTACCACCTAACCTTGCTAACCTTCATGACGTCTTTCACGTGTCTCGGTTGAGAAAATATTATCCTGATCCTTCACATGTTATTGAGTCTGAGTCTATACAACTGCGAGAGAATCTAGAGTATGAGGCTCTACCTGTAAGGATAGCAGATAAAGAGATTAAGGAGCTTCGTGGTAGACAAATTCCTTTGGTTAAGGTCATATGGGATGAAACAACTGGAGATGCTACTTGGGAACGTGAAGCAGATATGCAACAACGATATCCACATCTTTTCTGACGTATGTAAATTTCGAGGACGAATTTTTTTTTTAGTGGGGCAGTAATGTAACACCCTGTATTTTGTTGTTTTAAATAACAGTAATACATATAAATATGTTTATAAATTTATTTGAGTTTTAGAAAATTATTTTTAATTAAACGGAGTTTACTACTCAATCCTACTTGAATGTAGGAAGCTACGATTGAAAATTAGGTTGGAAAGTCAGGCGAAACCCGGCCCGCAAATTCCATTGACAGTATAATTATACTGCTCAAAAGACCTAATTTTAATTCGTGAACGAAAGACTTAAGTTTAGTATTTTATTTCCTACAATTCTGTATTTTTAGAATTATTTTGGAAAAAAATAAAATAATTTATGTTTTTCGGGCGAAACACGTAATCGGGTAGACGACGGAGGGGATTTCGGAGTTTCTTAGGATTTTGAGATTATTCAAGGGGATGAATCATATTTTTAAGTCTAGAAGGTTTTTCAGGGTTAAATAGAAAATTTATGAATTTTACGCTTAAGCCCCTGAACTTTCTGTTAATTACCCTTTTGTCCCTAAGTTAGTTTCTAAGTTTTTTCAAGTGAATTGGGCTAGAATTCTTGTTACCAATCTCTAATGGACGTGGCTATGAAGCCCAAATTTTCTAGTTCATGAATTGATTCCATAAAGCCCATTTGAAACTATACAAGTTTCCTATGTCAAGATTTATGTTTAAATCTTCAAGTGGGCCCCACAAAAATGAAACCAAGCCCAAACTTACCAAGCCCATGCGCAAGCCCATGAGGATTGATGGCTGCCCTCATTTGTTTTCGGATGAGTCAAGAAAACTCTAGATTGTTCTACATTCTTCCACTTTGTTCTTCAAGCTTCTATAATCTTCTCAAACATTCTTGAATTGTCTTAAAATATCTTTGACTAAAAAATCAGCCAACTTTGGTCAAGATAAGCTTGCATTAAATGTGGCAAAATCATCATCATGACACTTTATTGACAATTTTCAAACTAGTCCTTCAACTTTTGGAATCTTTGCAAATTGGTCCTTAGAACTTAATTGCATTTGAATCCTTTTAGCAAGACAACTCATCACTTATAGAGTCTTCCCAAGATGGCGCCACTATCTCTATAAATACCATACTCTCACTTTTCACTTAGTTTCTAATGCCTTTTTGTACAAAACCCTAAGTTCATAAGTTCTTTAGTGATAAGTTTGTGAAGCAAGTTTCTTGGATTTCCTTTGTCATTGATCTTCAAGAGGTAAATCCTAATCTTCATTCTTAATCATGCCTATGTTCTTTAGCAAGTTTCTTGATTCAATGTTTATATTATAGTTGTTCATCACTTTAAAGTTTCTAACCCTAGAACTTTGAAAAGTCATAATAAATTCTAGAAAAATCTAATGATGATGAAACTACTTTCTATCTTCTTGATATCATGCATATTATCTACATCTAAGAGCATGATGTAATCAAAAATTTCTTTCCTAAAAACCTAGCCTTGGCCGAATCTATCAAAGTTGGTTTGGTAGAGTTTTTGTTCATGGTTTTCATTAATGATCTTGTTAATCAAGCTATTAGTATGTATGCTTAATAAATCCAAGTTGGTTTATTAAACTAAGAACCCTAACCCTATGAACATGTTGAGGCCGAATCCTTGTATAAAAGAGATAGGAAGTTTTGAGTTTCAACTTTAGTTGTTTAGTCACTAATCCATGATTTACGTTAATCAAGGATCATTAATCTATGACTTAATCATGATTAGGAATTTTAAGGATTTTGAACTTAAAAGTCAGCCCTTGGCCGATACCCTAACCCTAAAGGTTAGAGGATTTTGTTTCAAATTTTAGTCTTGTAATAAGTAATTTATGTTAGTTAAGACTCTAGTAACTAGAATCCAAAAGATGACATTAAGAAGATAATCCTAAACCTATTTTCTAAGTCTTGGCCGAACCTGGCCCTAAAGTGTCATAGATGGGTGTTAGTTGATTAATTATAATTATGTTGTTTGGTTGAAGGTGGTTGTGTTAACTCGTGGCGGGATAATGAGGATCGTCGTGTACGTGTTTCCGGTGCAAATTCAGGTGGGAGAAAGAACCATTCCATCGTCGGAACCGATAAGTAGTATATAATTTATAATAATGGTGTAGGGCGACCTAAATCCTACTAGTGGTCGAGTAATCGACAATACCAAAATCGTATTGGAAACTTTTCCGTAATACCAATGGGGCGCGCGATTAGGTAAATAAATAATTAAGGATTTAATGTAATAATACAATGGGGCACAACAGGGTGTCTCACGAATCACATCTCGCCTCGCGAGAACTCAATTTTGAACTCGCGCCACTTTTAATATTCGCCTCGCGAGAGGCTACTCGCCTCGCGAGCGGGCGCAGATTCTGAAGGCTATAACTTGCTGTTTTAGGGCAGAAACCAGA
Source organism: Sophora flavescens (assembly GCA_030762895.1). Taxonomy (NCBI): domain Eukaryota; kingdom Viridiplantae; phylum Streptophyta; class Magnoliopsida; order Fabales; family Fabaceae; genus Sophora; species Sophora flavescens. The sequence continues at coordinate 214,219,328 of CM061063.1, forward strand.
ACATCTTCTTTTCTTTTTAGATTTGACGGCTACGAATTAGTCTCTAGGGTTTCTATGATGTATTTGATGGAGAACTAATTCCCTTGGATTAATCTGCTGTACTTGGTTTCCGCCACACTTGAGGTTATGTAATTCCCATTTGAATTGCTATTCTCTTTCAATATTATTCTGTATATTCTGTTTGCTTAATTCAGGATTGTATAGAATGAGTATTGATTTGTTTCGATGATTCTATGTTCCTATACATAATCGCGATTGCTTAATTCGCGTGTGTTCAATCGTGTTTGCTTAATTCACGAGAGCTTCACCCCGTTTGCTTAATTCGGGAATTAGGAACATACATCTCGTAGTGCCAATTTCGCTTGTTAATTGTTGCTACAATCGAAAAGAGATTAGAATCCGCTTATGACTTGGAATTTACACGAATCAATGATAGTGGGAAACCGAGAACAGTAGATTAATCGTTTTTAGCTTATTGATAATTATTTAATTTGCATTGTTTTTCTTAACTGTTTTCTAAATTGAATTTCAAATCCAAAACCCCCCCAAAACAGATTTTTTTTTTATAATAACAATACAAGAGTCCTTGTGAGACGATACTCGAGTTGTCGCGCCCTGACTACAGTTTTTGTAAACCACTCGCTCTTTGACCCGCGTGCGACAGCGTGTCATTGTGTCATCCTTTGTGATTTTTGCGGTTCTCCAAAACTCCCTAACTAGAGCAGGGAAGACAAGTTCTTGAAGATGAAAGAAGGGTAACCAACCAGCATGAACGAATTCAGGAAGAACGTCCAAACCCTTACTTCTGAGCTCATCAAAATTTGGGACCCTTTCAGAGCGCACCTTCTTTAGTTCAGATACAGAGACCTTAGTCTTCTCAGCCAGAGTTTCCAAAAGACTCTTGGGTGCCATTGATTGAGAGAAGAGGATTTTAGGGTTTTAGAGATGAAAGGTTTGAAGAGGTTGAAGATGAATCGAAAACAAAGAGAGATTGTGAGCAAAGATTGTGAGTGGGAAATTTTGAAACGTCACAGGTTGCTTTTGTTAAAACGCTTGAGTGTTTTTTACGTTGGGAACAAGGAGATAGATTATTGCCATAAATAGCAATAATTTTTTGAAAAGACAGTTGTTAAAAAATGAAACGTTTTTAAGAAAAGGAGGGAAATTTTGCAATGTACATGTGTCTCAGTCAGGGTTAGCACAAAGTGCTTTTATCCACGTCATCAGACGCTTGGCTAAAGTAGACAAGTAAAGCATAGAGAAAATAGACGATTCAAGCATATTAATTTAGACAAGTAAATTTTCAGACATATCATCATACACTCATTCAGACACCTTATGCATATTGAGATTCCTTCTAATAAAAACAAATCTATCTTCACTTAGAGGTTTAGTAAAAATGTCTGCCCACTGATACTCAGTGTTCACAAACTTAATTTCAAAAACACCTTTTTTCACATAGTCTCTAATAAAATGATGTTTTATTTCTATATGCTTTGCTCTAGAATGCTGTTTGAGATTTTTAGACAAGTTGATAGGACTAGTATTATCACACCAAACAGGTATATTATGCTCAAACATTGAATAATCATCAAGTTGATATTTTACCCAAAGCAGTTATGAACAATAATGGTGCTTTGCCTTTTGCTTGACCAAGAGATCATATTTGCTCCAATGAAGTGACATCCTCCACTGGTATTTTTTCTATCAATTCTATCTCCAGCAAAATCAGCATCACAAAATCCAACTAACTTGAAATCTTCAGATTTCTTATATAATAGACCAAGGTTAGTGGTTCCAATTAAATATCTGAAAATTATTTTAACATCCCTATGATGGGATTCTTTTGGATCTGATTGAAATCTAGCACATAGACAAACACTGAATTGAATATCAGGTTTGCTAGCAGTTAAGTATAGAAGAGATCCAATCATAACTCGGTAGACATTTTGATCTACCTTTTTACCTTCCTCATCCTTGTTTATAATAACTGATGGATGCATAGGAGTACTCATAGGCTTTGAATTTTCCATCTTATTTTTTTTTCAGAAGCTCCTTGGTGTACTTTTGTCAATGGATATAGATTTCATCACTTGTCTGTTTTATTTGAAGACCAAGGAAGAACTTCAATTTTCCCATCATGCTCATCTCAAACTCATTCTGCATCAACTCAGATAACTCTTTGCATATTTTTTCATTAGTAGCACCAAATATAATATCATCAACATAAATTTGTGCTACTATGAAATCTTTCTTTGAGCATTTCTTGAAAAGTGTAGTGTCTACTTTTCCTCTAATGAAATTATTTTCCATTAGATATGTGCTTAACCTATCATACCAAGATCTAGGAGCTTGTTTGTGTCCATATAAAACTTTCTTAAGCTTATAGACGTGGTGAGGATTTTCAGAATCCTCAAACCCAGGAGGTTGCTTGACATAAACTTCCTCCTCAATTATCCCTTTTAGAAAAGCACTTTTAACATCCATTTGATAGAGAGTTATATCATGTTGTGCAGCATAAGACATGAGAATTCTAATTGCTTCTAATCTAGCTACAGGTGCAAAGGTTTCAGTGAAATCAATACCTTCTTGTTGATTATACCCTTGAGCAACTAGTCTTGCTTTGTTTCTTACCACTTTTCCATCTTCATCCAGTTTGTTTCTAAATACCCATCTGGTTCCAATAACATATTTATATTTAGGTTTAGAAACTAGGGTCCAAACATCATTTCTCTTGAACTGATTTAGTTCTTCTAGCATCGCTAGAATTCAGCTTTCATCGTGTAAGGCTTCTTCAATCTTTTTGGTTTCCAAATCTGATATGAAGGCCATGTTGTTATTTTCATTGAAAGCAGATCTGGTTCTAACTCCTTGAGATGGAATTCCAATTATAAGATCTTCAGGATGATAGGTCTTGAATTTCCAGTCTTTCTTCTCATTCTGAGTTTCAGACGTATCAGCACTTGTCTGATTTTCAGACACGTCTACTTTTGACTTGTCTGAATAATTTTCCACTACAGGATTAAGTTCAATACCTACAATATCATCTTCTATATCTGATAGTTCCCTATCAGTCTTCAGACCATCATTAAATTTTACATGAATTGATTCTTTTACTACAGAAGTTCTAGACTTAAAGATTCTAAAAGCTTTAGACAATTCAGAATATCTTATGAATATGCCTTTATCTACTTTAGAGTCAAATTTGCCAAGATAATCTTTTGTATTAAGAATATAACATTCACATCCAAATGCATGAAAATATGATATGTTGGGTTTTCTACCTTTCCACGATTCATAAAGAATCTTATTAAGGATCGATCTAACCAGAATTCTGTTTTGCACATAACAAACAGTGTTAATGGCTTCTGTCCAGAAGTACTTAGGGAGATTATTTTCATTAAGCATTGTTCTGCCCATCTCTTGAAGAGATATGTTCTTTCTCTCAACCACTCCATTTTGCTGTGGAGTTCTGGGTGCAGAGAAATTGTGAGAAATATCATTTTCCTCACGTAACAGTTTGAACTACTCATTTTCAAATTCTCCCCCATGGTCACTTCTGATAGCAGAGATACAAAAACCCTGCTCATTATGTACTCTTTTACTGAATACTGTAAAGACCTTATAAGACTCATCCTTGTGAGTTAAGAAGAGTACCCATGTAAATCTAGAATAGTCATCAACTATGACAAAACCATGTTTCTTTCCACCTAGGCTAGCTACACTGACTGGTCCAAACAAATCCATGTGTAACAGTTGCAAAGTTTTAGAGGAAGTGACTTCTTTCTTAGATTTGAAACTTGATTTTACTTGTTTACCTCTCTGACATGCATCACACAAAACATCTTTGTTAAAAGGAATATTAGGAAATCCGCTCACAAGGTTATGCTTTTTCAATTTAGAAATTCGTTTCATACTAACATGTCCTAGTTTCTTATGCCATAGCCACTTTTCATCCTCCTTAGACATAAAACATGTTACACTTTGATCTGAAAGTTCAGACAGGTCAATCTTATACAGATTGTATTGCGTTTTAGCATAAAAGAGGGTCTTTCCACTACTGCCATTGACTATGCATGCATTCTTAAAAAAAGATACAGAAAATCCACTATCACACAATTGACTTATGCTAAGCAGATTATGTTTCAGTCTTTTCACATATAAAACATCACAGATAATAGGTAAGGGAGGTTTACCACCAATTTAACCTACACCAATAACTTTTCCTTTCTGGTTGCCACCAAAGGTTACTTGTCCACCCTTCTTAGGTTGGAGGTCTAGGAACATAGACTTTCCTCCTGTCATATGTCGTGAGCATCCGCTGTCCAGGTACCATGATAGGTGTTTGCTTTGTCCTATTAAGCATGTATGCAACAGGAATGATCATGGACTTAGGTACCCATATTTTCTTGGGTCCTTTTCTGTTAGTATAAAGAGTCTGTGAGGACTTCCTTCTTTTTTTTGTGAATGCACTTAGACGTGATATGTCTAACTTTTCCATAGTAGGTACATATAGGTTTATTTAAACTAACTGGCACAGATTTGATAGTTATCGTTGAGAACTTTGTTGATCCTTTATGATGTTCTTGACTAGAATAACCTATACCTTCTTCTTTAAGGGAGCACCTCTGACTTCCCAAAAGTTTAGTAAGATTATCTCTACCATTAACAAACTTGGCAAGATCTGAGGCGATCTCTTCTACTTTCTGTTGAAGTTTAGTCACTTCTTCAGAAGGTAGAGTTTCAACTGAGATCTTAGCTTTAGACCTTTCAGTCTTAAGCCTATTGTTCACTTCAGCTAACTTCTCACACTCTTGAGATTTATGTGTATACTCATTTGAGAGTTTAACATACTGTCTCTTAAGGGATTTGAAAGCTTTAGATATATAATTGGATTCTTCCAATAGTTCATCATAGGCATCACTCAATTTCTCAAGTTCAGAAAGTACCTCAATTTTTGATTCTGAATCAGTGTCTGCCTTAAGACAAAGATTTACTTCAAGCTTCTCTCCTTCACTTTCAGTGGAGCTTTCATCAAGATCTTCCCAAGTGGCCATCATTCGCTTCTTCTTTTTGTTGAAGAACTTCATGGGAGGTTGCTTCTTAAGTTGAGGGCATTCTGCCTTAATGTGACCAGGCTTTTTGCATTCGTAGCACACAATGACATTTCTGTCATTTGATCCACCATCTTTGTTGTATTTTTCTTTGTTGAAGTGCCTGAAAGGTTTGTCCTTTCTGAAGTTTCTTTTCGTCCAGAGCTTTTTCATCTTTCTGGTGAGAAGAGAAAGTTCATCGTATTCATCATCAGAGTCATCCTCATTTGATTCCTCAGATTCTTTTGAAGATTCATATGCTTTGAGAGCTTTTGAGACTGTTCCCTTAGATGACTTCTTGTCAGTCTTGAGGGCAATTGATTTGTTTTTCTTTCCATTGTTTTCTTTAATTAGCACTTGTTTATGGATCTGAAGAGTACCATGAAGCTCATCTAGATTCATTTTTGTTAGATCCTTGGCCTTGGATACAGCAGTTACAAGAGGTCTCCATTTTTTTGGAAGACTTTTGAGAATCTTTTGAATGTGTTCCTCAGTCTTGTAACTTTTCCCAGAGATTTCAATCCATTGGTTATGGTTTGAAATCTTCCATACATTTGACCAATAGTCTCTCCTTCTTCTATTTTGAACAACTCATACTTTCTGACCAACATGCTGACTTTGGTCTCCTTGACCTTGTTGGTTCCTTCATGAGCAACAGCTAGTGAATCCCACATTTCCTTTTCAGATTCACAAGAACAGACTTTTTCAAATTCTTCTCTACTCAAAGCACACATGATTGCATATCTAGATTTGGCATTTAACTGCCATTTTGTTCTTTGATCAGTGGTCATGTTTGCTTTAGGAACTTCAGCTCCTTTGTCATCTTTAGGAACATAGGGGCCTTCTTCAATGATATCCCAAAGATCAGAGTTAGTGGACTGTAAAAACCACTTCATCTTTTCTTTCCAATAGATATAGTCCTCTCCATTGAAGTATGGAGGTCTCGACATTGAGGATCCTTCTCTAGCATGATTCTTGCTTGTATTGGTTTCTCCTGCCATTTCCAAGATCTTTTCCTCTACACTGTTAAGTGTTCAACCCAGAGGCTGAGCTCTGATACCAACTAAAATAACCAAAGTTAACACAAGAATGGGGGTTGAATTGTGTTTACCAACTTTTTAGGAAACTTTGAAAATTATTTTTGCAGGAACAACAAGCAAAAATAAGACAACAGAAAATTAGACGGGTGACTTGTCTCATTTTGAAACAGAACACACTCGCATACAGAGAAGGTTAAAACAGAGATTGATATTCACAATATTAACTCCCCAAGTTAAAATCTTAAACAAATAATACTTAAGCAAATTAAAGAGATAAGGTAAGAGGAATATCACTCAAGAGTTTTATACTGGTTCACCCCAAAATCCACAGGGCTACGTCCAGTTTCTTGGTAGCACCAAGTTTCCACTATAACTGATCAGATTACAGTACAAGTATTCTTTTCATACCTAGCCTCTCCAAGCTCAATATTGAAACAAGTATTCTTTTCTCACCTAGCCTCTTCACGCTCAACACAATATGGAGTAAAGGTTTTGTGTAATTAATACAACTTGCAAATCTTTCAGATAACACTCAGAGTGAAATAAACATGAAGTGTGAAAGACTTCTAATAAATATCAAATGATTGAAGAAGTATTCAATGAAAGAATGAAGAAGTAAATGAAGTGAGTAAATGCTTATTGCACAGTGTTCTTAATGATATTCAACTTCTTGTCTTCATCTTCTTGGTTTAATCTATATAAAGACTGTTGGAACTAAAGTGGTTTTGATTTAAATAATCTCTACGTTTTGATGTTAACAAAAGGATTAAATTTGCTTGGCAAAGTGGTAGTTGAGATCTAACATGTGCTTTCAGTTATGCAGGAATATTTATAATATAACTAATGGAAACTTGGGATAAGTTTTCGTTGGACTCCTTGAGAAAAATACGCGTCCACCCTTGTAGACGGCTACTCTAATATTGGTAAAGTTATTTATTTATTTAATTGAGTAGACTGGTTTCTTTAAGTAGACAAGGCACTAAATGTTTGCTAGTCGGAAATCAAGATAACTTACTTAGATACAACAAGTCCAAAGACTTGATAGTAGGCGTGTCTAGCTTGCCACGTCAGCAGACGGGAATAATTGGTAGAATTGAATGAACTGAAATATAAAGTAATCAAGTAGACGAGATATAAGTGCCATGTCACCAGATGGAGATTATGATAACTCACTGAGGTATAGCAAGTCCAAAGACTTGATAGACGACAGGATATGCCACGTCAGCAGACGAGCAAAATAAAATAGTGAACAAACTTAGTCTCACATAAGTAGACAGAGTTCTTAAGTAGACGAGCTCTATCTCTTGAATGAATAAATGCAATACGAATCTCTTGAATTTATTTCAAATGATTGATATTTATTTCTATAGAATATTTGTTCTTCACATTTGTTTTATCTGCTTTAATATTTTACCTTGCTGTAAACGAAACATAGTACCGTCAAAGAAATGCAAAAAGCAGAATCATACAATGAGAAACTGCAAAACGATTTGTACGATGACAACTTTATGGCTGGAAAAACCTTGATTGTGCACAAAGGAGGAACAACAAGTTTTCAAGCTGCAATGCTCAGAGCAGTATGCCTCCATTTCGTGCTACCTCGATAACCAAAAGTACTTTTCAGCATTTCCACAATCTAGCTATCAGTCACAATGGATATCATGCATTCAATGCTATCTCTGAACGGGACTATTCAAAATAACCGTTGAAGAAATACAAGTGAAGAAGAAGGTCGCTATAAATAGAAGACCTCAAGTTTTGAAGAATAATTTTTTTTTACCAATCGACAATCACTCATTCTAATTTCCTTTTAAAGAGCAAGAGTCTATATTCTTTAGTTTGAATATTGTTGCAATATTCAACTGATCTTAAAATTTCATATCCTCACACATAGTGAGTTAAGAAGATCATAAGTTAAATCTCTTTGTTAGAGTTAGAGCCTGGATAGGCTTGGTAAGAAAGGAATACTAGCAAACCTGGAGAGGTGTTGAATACTTGGTTGTAATCTATTTGGAAAATAGTAGAGAAAAACCTTCAAGTAGAAGGGACTGGACGTAACTCTTGGTTAGAAGAGAGTGAACCAGGATAAAACATCTTGTGTGGATATTCTATCCCTAAACTCTTACGGCTTTATTTGTTTTTACTGACTGAGGGGTTTTGATATTGCTTTTGTTAAAGCTTTTTAAAAAGGATCTATTTCTTTGTGCTTGCATCTGATTTAATCTTCTTGTGTGCAAAAATAGTTTTAAAGGTTGTTTTTGAAAATTATTAACAAACACAATTCAATCCCCCCTTCTTGTGTTTGCCTATGTCAATTTCGGTTGGTATCAAAGCTCAGCCTTGAAAGGGTTGAGCATCTAACAAGTGCTGAGGGAGTACAATCCAACAACCATGGATGCAGAAGGACAAGCTATCAACATACTTCCTCTCTTTGATGGAACAGATTATGAATAATGGAAGAAGATGATGATGGCCTTCTTGGATGCGCAGAATGTAGATATTTGGGAGCTGATTGAAATCGGATGCACATAGCCAAGAGATGAAGCTGGAGCTGCTGTTCCTAAAGCCCAATGGACTCAAGAGCAGAAAAACCAACATCAGCTAAATCTGAAGGCTAAGCACTATCTCATGTGTGCTATTACCATATTTGAACATGACAAAGTTCACAGCTGCAATACTGCCAAAGAAATTTGGGATACTCTTGCCCTAGCTCATGAGGGCACAAGTAAAGGAATCAAAGATCAGCATGCTGGTTCATCAGTATGAGCTGTTCAAAATGGGTGAACATGAAACAATAGACCAAATGTTTGGAAGATTCCAAACCATCACTAACAGTCTCAGATCACTTGGAAAAGTCTATGAAAATAGAGATCATGTTAGAAAAATCCCGAGAAGTCTATCCAAGTAATGGAGACCCAAAGTTACTGCAATTCAGGAAGCCAAAAATCTGAATACACTCTCTCTGGAAGAGCTACTTGGATCTCTCAAGGTTCATGAACTTAAACTTAATGAAGAAGAAAATTCCAGAAAAGGAAAATCTATTGCCTTAAAGGCGAAGAAAGCAAGCTCATCAAAGGCTCTCAAAGATGCTGAGTCATCAGATGAATCTGGATCTTCTGATAATGATGAAGGATCAGACGAGGATGAATTGTCCTTCATCTCCAGGAAGATTCAACATATGTGGAGAAAGAAAGGTGGTTTCAGAAGGAAGCAATTCAACAAAAAGTTTTCCAAGGAGAAGTCAGACTCCAAAGAAAAAGGTCCACCCTTGTGCTTTGAATGCAAGAAACCTGGTCATTTCAAAGCTGACTGCCCTGAGCTAAAGGATAAAAATAAATTCTTCGAAAAGAAGAAAGGCTTAATGGCTACATGGGAGGATCTTGATCTATCTTCATCAGATGAAGAAAATGAAGCTGAGGAAGAGGAAAATATTTGTCTCATGACAGACACTGCATCATAAAGTGAATACACTGATACTGAGGTAATGGACTCTGACCCATCCACTCTTCAAAAAGCTTTTGATGAATTGTAGCATGAGTCGTCCATACTATCACGAGGGTATAGGAGTCTCAAAAAGAAATTTTCTAGACTGCCTAGAGAATATGATAGGGTCTGCACTGAGAAACAAAATCTTAAAGATGAAAATGACATACTAAAATCAGTGAATGTCAGTCTAGCTGACAAAATGGAGTGTGAGCCTGATGTTTCTTGCGAAGTTGCAAAACTGAAACAAGATGTAACAGATCTGACAGACTCTCTGTCAAAACTTGTAGGTGGCTCAGATAAGATTAGTCTCATTTTAAGGTACTCTAGGTCACCTCATGATAAATCTAGCCTTGGTTATTACAAAGAGAAGCAAGAAACATCTCACAAAAAGACAAAACCACATACACAACATAGAGCTTCAAAAGTTCCAGATAAATATGCTAAAGTTAAGTCTATCTCGTCCAATACCTTTTGCAAAGTGTGTGGAAGAGGTGGACATATTACATCTTGATGCATACACAATAGACATGCTAAGCATACTCGTCCAGTGACAACTAACAAGAAAGGACCCAAGTCAGTTTGGGTACCTAAAGATAAGATAATACCTGTTGCAGATTTGCTTTACAATAGGAAGAAAACAGACGTTTTGGTACTTGGACAGTGGCTGCTCACGTCACGTGACGGGAGAAAGGTCTATGTTCCAAAGCCTTAAGCCCAAAGATGGTGGCTGGGTCACTTTTGGAGGAAATCAGAAAGGGAAGATCATTGGCATAGCTAAAATTGGTAAACATCATTTTCCCTCCATGGATAATGTTCTTTTAGTAAATGGCATGAAGCACATTCTGCTGAGCATAAGTCAATTATGTGACCGTGGATATACAGTTTCTTTTGATAAGAACATGTGTACTATCAAGAAAGATGATGGATCACTTTTATTCACTGCTAAAAGGCAAAACAATCTTTATAAGATTGACTTGGAGGACCTCTTAAATCAAAGTGTCTCATGTCTAGTGTCCATTGAAGATGAGCGATGGATTTGGCACAAAAGGCTAGGTCATGCAAGCTTGAAATTAATTTCAAGGCTAAACAAGCATAACCTCGTGAGAGGACTACCAAACCTTAAGTTCAAATCTGATGCTCTCTGTGATGCATGTCAAAAGGGAAAACAAGTCAAAGGTTCTTTTGAATTTAAGAATGTCGTTAGTACCAATAGACCACTAGAGTTGCTACACCTTGATCTTTTTGGTCCAACAAGGACTGCTTCTGTCAGTGGTAAGAAATATGGTCTTGTCATAGTAGACGACTACACTAGATGGACATGGGTTATGTTCATAACTCACAAGGATGAGTCTTTCAAGGTCTTTTCTGTATTTTGCAAACATGTATAGAATGAAAAAGGCATGTGTATCACTTCAATCAGAAGTGACCATGGGGGAGAGTTTGAAAATGAGCTATTTCATAATTTCTGTGAAAAAAGTGGTATCCTTCACAACTTCTCAATACCTAGAACACCACAGCAAAATGGTGTGGTAGAGAGAAAGAATGGATCTCTTCAAGATGTGGCTAGGACTATGCCCAATGACACCTCTATCTCTAGACACTTTTGGGGTGAAGCTGTTAACACTGTCTGCAACATTCAGAACAGAATATACATTAGACCTATCTTGAACAAGACTCCTTATGAACTTTGGAAAGGACAAAAACCCAACATATCTTATTTTCATCCTTTTGGTTGTAAATGCTATATACTGAATACTAAAGATCAACTTGGTAAGTTTGATGCTAAAATAGATAATGGAATACTATTAGGATATTTTGAAACTTCTAAAGGCTTTAAAGTTTACAATTCTATGACTCTGATGGTATAGGGAAGTATTCATGTCAAGTTTGATGACAAACATCCTGATAAGAAATTATCAAAGCTAGATGAAGCTTTTATAGATCTTAATCTAAACATCTCAGGAAACACACCAGAGATGAAAGCTGATGATCAAGCAGACGACCCCACTCAACAACCAGAAACCTCCACTTCTCAATATGATGTAGTTCAAAAATCTTGGTACTTCAAGAATTATCGTCCACAAGATCATATCATTGGAAACCCCAACGACAAGCTAAGAACCATATCAACTTTTAGAGAACAAGATATTTCTGCACTAGTCTCTGATTTGGAACCAAAGATAGTAGACGAGGCTCTTCTGGTCGATAGTTGGATTCTAGCTATGCAAGAAGAATTGATTCAGTTTGAAAGAAGTGAAGTTTGGACTCTGGTTCCCCTGCCCAAAGACAAATCAGTGATTGGAACAAAGTGGGTTTACAGAAACAAACTTGATGAAAATGGTAAGGTAATAAGAAACCAAGCAAGACTTGTTGCTCAAGGTTTCTCTCAAGAAGAATGTATAGATTACACTGAAACCTTTACACATGTTGCTAGATTAGAAGCAATTAGAATTCTACATTTAACGTGATGTGATGCTTATATTTATGTCCTTTATATTTAAAGTTTTTATATATTCGTTGTTTTGTATATACATTTAACTTATATCGTGATTAAGTTTTAGTTAATTAGGTTTTTCTTTAACGAGACATCGGGGTTGTCTCGCTAACCTGTTGACACAAACAAATCGCATCCTTCGAATACACTTATGTTCAATCGGACAGTGCAAATAAAATTGTGCACGATGGTGGTACCTATCTTACTGGTCCACCATAGAATTTGCCCCACTTTCACATACAAACTTACCTCTTTTGATTCCTTAACTAATGCTCTAAGGGCACTAGTTAGCATTCTCCTTCCTACTAATATGTTTGGTAAGCATTTTAAATTCCTATGAATGTTTTTATAGTTTATTTAATTTAAAATTTTAATAATTTAATAATACAAATAAATATGGTAAAATGAGGTGGGAGTGGGAAGTTATAGGCAGTTGAGCTTTATTCCCATGGGAATGTTACCACCCTTTAAGATGAGAACAAGAAGTAAGTAAATCATGTACAAATAACATTTCTGAGAATAAAAACATGGAAATGTTGCATTTCCTCCCTCACTTTCCTGGGAATAATGTTACAATACTGGAAACAAACGCACCCTAAGGTTATGTTTGGTAGAAAGAAAAATTAACTCATAGTGGATACACTAATTGATAGCGGGTGAACTTATAAACGGATAAACTAGTTGATTGGATTTGAAGTGTTTGGTAAAATTAATGATTGAACTAGCTAATAAATATAAAAGACTAAAAATACCTTTTTGGTCCTTTATATATTGATGAAAATTCGTTTTGGTCCGTTATCGTTTAAAAGATTCATTTTGGTCATTTACCTTTCAAATGTTACTCAAAATGGTCCTTCCATCAGATCTGTTACCGGATTCCGTTAATGACCCGCCGGAATCTGGGCGTCTTGCCGGAATCTCGACAATTCTTCTCGAAACCCCTTTCCATTCATCTCATTTCTTCTAAAATCAAATTACACATACTCATATTCTCAAAAACCCTTCCCATTCTTCTAATTTTTCTGAAACTTGTCTTAACTCTCCTCCCCTCACAAACCCTACCCTCTTCTAATTTATATTCACATTTTTAATGTTTGTTTTCATAATGAATGAATATTGTTTCTCTCTTATAATTCCTCAGAATGAATGAATTTAGTTTTTCTCAGTTTAGAATTACTAATTTATCTCACATTCTTGATTTGTAAGCTTGCGGTGATATGGCGGTGGCCATGGAAGTTCGAGCTCGAGTGTGGGAGGGCAGCGCGTCTGGCGATTGGTCTGCAATGATTCCTCGAAGAAGACGAGATGCGAGTGACCAAGGCATTTAAATGATTGAGCAAGAGTTATCCACCAACACTTCCTAACTTTTAAAATTTTACTTAGCATGTTCCACATGTTTTATCAGTTAAAAATTTGTGTTAAGGTATTGTATGTGTGATGTGACTGAAAACGAGATATCCAACTCCCTAACATTGTGTACCTTAACCTCCACTGTTGAAGGTAGTTAATGTCATTATGTGTTAATGTCGTAGTTTTCTTTGGATTCTAGCAGATCAATTTTTAACTCTCTGTTGTCAACTAATCTTGTTCTAACAAGAACTAGAATTTCCGAGTTGATCTAGTATATCTCGAGAGATGAGAAGTTGAGTAGATGATTATATGATTATAGCTTGATAGAATGAGTATTCTGCTCCTACGTATCCCAAGTGGGAATCAAAGCAAACGTAGTTCTAGGACAATTACGAGGTATTACTCGGTTTTCAGTGTATGGAGATGATCCTCTCTACTTGAGGACTAGGCCTCATATATATAGATGGGGTGTCAACGGATATTCCGTTAACTGACATTATTTTGTGCATGATTCTCTCCCTTCATCATAATGCTTTTAAAGTCATATAAATCTCATTTACAAGACGTTATACCCGTGATAAAAACGTGCTTGGTATATTTGAATATTCCGACCATAGCTCGGCCTCTTGACTAGGATCCTAGCTGTGCTACTTAGGTTGAAAATGTACTGAGCTGAGGGCTCATTGGTCCATGCTTGAAAACTAAACCGAGCTCTGTTCCTTGGCTCTGGAGACAACTGGGACCAGGACATCTCGGCCTATGTTGGAACATTAAGCATTCCAAGCTTTGAGGTAAGGATCAGCGAGGAATCTTTAAAGAAGATGTCTATGTGTTTCCCTATTTAATTCGGGATCTAGATTTAGGAATAGGTGGATCGAGCATTAGTCAACCCTAAGTGTTTTGACCGAGATGTTCTCGTTCCTTTGAAGGTTATTTTATAACGACATACAACCTATACATTAGTCTTGTTTTCAAACTCGCAATCTATGATTGCTCGTGTTTACTAATTTTTCGCATATCCGAACACTGGTTGGGTATATGGCTTTCAAGCTTTAAGGGACCCAAAATCGAGCTTTACTCGTGTATCTGGATTTTTGCAGATCCGAGTCATTGCTCTGCTTTCTGGTTTTTTAGCTTGAAAGGCCCAGCTTCGAGCATTGATCATTTGCCTGGGTTTTTTGACCGAGATAGTCTCGGCTCATTTCAAAAATTGCTCAGTAAAAAGACACGTGCAAGCATATTGAGACGAGCTTAGCTCAGTTATTACTGCTTATGCTTTTTTTGTTTCTACGAACCGGAGTATTACTTGAGTTTCCGGCTTATTTAGTCGAGCTCTGCTTGGATTTTTGGTTTCTACAGAGTCAAGTCTTACTTGGTATTCCAGCTTATTTAGTCGAGGACATCTTGGACTTCCTGTTTTGTGGAGCCAAATCTTACTTGGGATTTCGGCTTACTTGACTGAGGTCATCTCGGATTTTTTGTTTGTGCGGAACCAAGTCTTACTTGGGATTCCGACTTATTTGGCCGAGGACATCTCGGATTTGTTGTTTGTACGGAGCCAAGTCTTACTTGGGATTCCGGGTTATTTGACCAAGAACTGCCCGAAAAACTTTGTTTTTGCGAAACCAAGTCCTACTTGGATTTTAGGCTTATTTAGCCGAGCACTGCTTGGAATGTTTTGTGAAGGAAAATCTTACTTGGGTTTCCGTCTTATTTGACCAAGCACTGATTGAAATGTTTGTAGGACCAAGCTTTGCTTGAGTTTTCGGCCTCTTAAGCCGAGCAATGCTTGGTTGTTTTTTGTTTTTGTAAAGCCAAACTTTGGCTTGAGTCCTTGACTATATGGGATGAGCAATGCTCATTCACTGGCTTTGTGTGGATCCTTTTTGTGTCTTCCGATGTTATCTCAAATTCGAAATGAGAAGTCCCCTAAGCTCCGAGCTGTTTTACAGCGATGAGGCTTAAAAATGACGTGAGCCCAGGTCGATATCCAATCTGTGCAGCAACATAATTTCCCTAAGCTCCAAGGTGTTTTACCGTGATGGGGCTTAAAAGTAAAACTATCCCATTACCTGAGTTGTCCCTGAACTCTTCTTTATGCTAACATCTGCCTTTTTTATGAGGAGGACGTGTACTCGACCTCGACTTTTAGATGCGAGGAAGTTGTGTTCGGCCTCGACAGTTCAGTACGAGGGAGCTGTGCTCGGCCTCGGTTTTTTTGATGTGAAGTAGCTATGTTTGACCTCGACCTTTTAGTGGAAGGGATCATTGCTCGACCTCGACTTTTCCATGCAAGGGAGCAATGCTCGACCTCGACTATTCAGTACGAGGGAGCACTGCTCGTGTAACACCCTGTTTTTCCTATATTTTATGTAGCAGTAAATGCATATTTAAATATGTTTATTTTAGATTAAACTCAGAGGATGATTTTAATTAAACTAAAATCATTTTCTTGTGTTGTTATATCGTATGAAGTCATGGTAAAAATTTTGGTCGAAAATTTAGACGAAAACGGGTCTGCGTTTTCACTGCCGGTACAAGTTTACTGTGTAGAAAACCTAATTTTGAGCCGTGAACGATATAGTTAGTGTTTTTATTATGTTTCCTTCAACCTTGGTTATTTTGAAAATTTTCTTGCAAAAATAAAATATAATATTTTATTCGAGCGAAAACGTCAGAAGAATTACGTTCGGAAAGGGCTATGACACACTCTAAAAGTACAATCATCACACTTTTCAAATTATAATACTATTCTAATCCAAAAGTCATTTCTCTCTCTTCTTCCATCCAATCAATCATTAAACCACCAAGCTTGCTCAACAATATCTCCCTCTTCTCCCCTTTTGGCCGTGGACTTCCTCCCCCCACTCTATATATACCCCTTTCATTTTCACTTCATCCTCCTCCTCCTTCAACCTCCATTAAAGTTCATCTTCTTCCTTTCTTCTAAAAGTTCAAGCTCTTAAAGCTTTAGTTTTTATTCATCTTTTCTACTTAAGTTTTGCATTAAAGTTTTTTCTTATACTGAGGGTAATGCTCTCATATAAATCTTTTTGCAAGTTTCATATTTTATTTCTTAGTTTACTTTATGTGTTATTTATATGCTTTAAACTTCTAAGATCTCATTAAAATGGTAGAAAACTCCTTTTGAGTTGGAACCACTTTCTATAGTCTTGTATTAACTTATATTTTCACCTACTAAGAGGTTGTGTAAAACAAAAATCTCTATCCATCTCTTCCAATGAAGGCCGAATGCTTGCATTTGTGACCTAGGAAGTTTTTGTTTCAACTTTTGGAATAAGATCATGTGTTTGAGTTTCTAACTATCCCTTGATCTTGAAATCTATAAATCTTGGAAGTTTTGATAGCTTGTTCCTATGATGACCGAAAAATATGAATAAGTAGGCCTAGGATACTATGTTTCAACTTTCCAAGTATTGATCATGGATTTATAACTCTTAATAACTTGTTTAGTTTATGTTATTAAAGCTAGTATGTGTTACTTTCATTTTTCCAAGATGATCGTGGACTTGAGCTCCACAAGATATTTGGATGCTAAGTCTAAGAGATTGGAAACTTTAAGGATTTATAACTTTTTTATTTTATGTTATTAAAGCTAGTATGTGTTACTTTCATTTTTTCAAGATGGTCATGAACGTGAGCTCCATAAGATATTTGGTTGCTAAGTCTAAGAGATTGGAAAGTTTAACGATTTATAACTTGTTTATTTTATGTTATTAAAGCTAGTATGTGTTATTTTCATTTTTCCAAGATGATCATGGACTTGAGCTCCATAAGATATTTGGATGCTAAGTCTAAGAGATTGGAAAGTTTAAAGATCTCTAGCCTATAAATCCTATGAAGGCCGAACCTAGAAGGTTATGGACCTAGGATACCTTGTTCTTATTTTTACAAAATGATCATGGTTTTGAGCTCCTTAACACATATGGATGCTAAACCTAAGAGATTGGAAAGTTTGTTGAATGCTAGCCTATTTTACTAGCCTTGGCCGAATGCCCTATGTTTTTAACTTAGTGTAATTTTAATTCAACTTTGTTAAATGATCATTGTTTATGAACTCCTAACACTTAAGGATCATAAATCCATGAGTTGTATAATTTTTGGGAATCTCTAACCCTAAGAACTAGTCTTGGCCGAACCTATACCTTGTGGTTTAGTGTTCTTGTTTTGATTTTAACTTGTGATTTTATGTTCATAACCTTAGACTTCCATCGCGGAGGAAACGAGAACGTTCATGACTTACCTCGTCGAGCATCTAATCTTCTTACCTTCACAGAAAGTAAGAGGGGATTGCCTAGGGATATTCAATGACTATATGCATGTGTGTATGTAGTTAACTTGAGTGATTTGAATATTATTATGATATGGAGCTAATACTTGAATTACTTGTTTACTTGAGTTATTATGATTATTACGTGAAGTTGATTATTACTTGCTTTACAGTATTGTGAATTATAGATATCTGATGAACTGTTGTTAACTGTGATATTATTGTTGAGAATATATTACTGTTGATTGAAGTTTGAGAAGCCGGACTTGAGTCTGTGCACAATGATTATAAGGATTAAAAGCATTAATAAGCCTTGAATAGAATTTTGAAAGTATTGGTTTCATTTATAAAAGTTCCATGTTTAAAACGCTTACTTCAAGAGAATGAGATTCTAGTTTTGAAAAGAAACGTTAAAGTGTTTTTAAGTCAATAGAAACTACCTTTTTATGATCCAAAGTTTGTATGAGAGAGAACATTTTTCGAACTATGTATTTCATGAAGGAAAAACCCCTTTGAAAATATTTGACCTTACTCCATCAATGATTTCAAAAGCAAACGAATTTCCAAATGTTTATAAAAGAATTTGTAAAGGAAAAGATTTTCTCCTAAATGATTTAGAAACGTTTCGGTTACTTGGATAGGTGATCGAGGTTTTTGTTTTGGTTTTTGATTTTCACTGAATGAAAAGTAAGCACATGTGAAAGAGAATCTAGTTCGCGAGACGTCGCCTCTAGTATTCAGTTATAAGCACGCGATCTGGGATCCGTGTCAAGAATTATGGACCAAGGGTCCAAGTTGTGATATTATGGTCTAGGAGTCCAAATCTTGGAATTGAGGACTGTGTGTTCTAATTTCATTGTTATGGGCTAGGAGTCCTTATCATGTTGAAATAAAACATGGATAAAATTATAATTGTTTCTACGATCACAACCTTGGACTGCGGCCTCGGTCTAAGGTGTTGTGATTGAGCACTCGGACTGTACGACCTGTGTTACTAATTTTCAAGTGATGAAAATTATGAATAGTCGTTAGCTTTGGGCTTCGACAAACGGAAAAGAATGAACACAAAGAAAAGTATCGTTAATGAATAGTCTTTTATTCATATGCATTTCCCCTTGGCAGACGTGCTTGAGTTACCGAATACCCGCTTAAGATGTGGTATTTGATGATGTATACATCCGAATGGCCGTTATAAGGGATTCGTGATGGTGTTGATCCGTGTACATGAGGTGACAGAGTCAACTTGCCAAACATGGCGTATGAGCCTGATCAACTCTTTCTTTATTATTGATATAACGGTGATGGTATCTCATGAGATTAAGATTAGAGCTTGATGATTGAAGTGTCATACATTATCTTTATAAAATTGATTGATTCGGTTATGAGACCCACTGAAATAATACTTGTTGTTTACCTATGAGTAATGTTTAAAATGTCAATATGCCAAGGTGTTGTATGTATCATGTGTATGGTTGTTGTGCGATATATCCGTTGTCGGTATCTCATTCTTTCATTTCTACTTGTTATTCTCTCTTCCTTTTGGTATCGTCGTATGTACATGAGTCCAGATGGATCCCAATATCCCCCTTGTGTCAACAACATCGAAGACTGAGGTCTTCGACGATGCAGGGAATGCTGGGGCATGGCAGATACACCCCGGGGCGACATCTGCCACATACCACGGAGCAATCACCACAACCGATTTAAATGCTAACGAAGACCCAATCCATAGAAGCCACGCTGTGGAAACTAAGAGGGTAGCTCTGCCTCCGATTTGGTATTACCTTCACAAACTGCAAGCTCACGTACTGCTACATGAGCCACCACCTCTAGACGTAGAGCCGACAACGCCGATTGAGGAGGATCCCGAGGAGGACCCTGAGGAAGACTTCGATGAGGTCATGGAGGAGGGTGAGTCAGAGGATCACGTTATGGATCATGACGATGATGATGATTTCGTAGATGAGGGCGGCGACGTTATAGATCCATTACCTTAGGTCTCGTCTCGTGGGTGCCTTGTGGAGACCCTGCTTGCAGCCAGTGTCAGTAACCAGTTCGAAGTGTTTTGTGGATAATCTTCTGTCATCTGACTTTTAGGGTTATCTTTTGGATGTGGTTCCGGGCCCTCTTTCCCTGTGTCTTTACTTACTCTTTTTTAAGCTGTATCTTCTAGATGTCTAATTCTGTTGCAATGGCTGTTGATAAGGCCCTATCTTATGTACTGAAACCTGGCTCTCGATAGGACATGTTATATATATATATATATATATATATATATATATGTTGTCTTCAATTCATGTTCTGAGTGTTCGTCACCTCTATCTTGTTTCATTCCTTCATCTAAAAAAACTACCGTTTTTAGCGTACTCGTCCATCGAGTAAATTATACTTTCCGAAAGTAACAAGCTTTGTAAATCAGAAATATTTCCGCATTTGGGTAACCATGTGATGCCGGGTTTAGGGTGTCACATTAATGGTATCAGAGCGAGTAGAGTCTTTCAGGAATGTTGGGTTTAGGTCCGTTGTGTCGATGCTGTGTATTCTCTGATCGAGTCTTATTTGGATTACTTCTAAGAAGTAATGTATGTTATCCGACAAGTTACCTTTTATTTTCTGGTTACCATCTCACCGATTGTGTCTTACAGGTCAGTATGGAACCAGGAGGAGCACGCGGGCGTGGCGATCGTGGCCGAGGCAATGACGGGATGGACTTCACTTCCCAAGCGTTGGCTGACGTGCTGCTGCAATAGCTTTCCAGACTGCCAATGCGTCTGCCCCGAATCAACAGGAGCATCTAAGAGCTGAACGGGCTGCATAGGGGAAGAATCTGAATGCCTTCCGACGCCAGAATCTGTCGCAGTTTGACGGGGACGTAGACCCGACTAAAGCTGATCTTTGGATCCAAGAGCTGGAAAAGATCTTTGAGCTAGTGCACACCCCAGAGGAAGAAAAGGTGCCTTACACAATATTCCAACTGATTGGAGATGCTGAATACTGGTGGAAGGGCACCGGACAACTGCTAGTAGCTGAGCATCAGGTAATCACCTGGGGAGTATTTCGCAACAAATTTTTGGACAAATATTTTCCCCAAAGTGCTCGGACAGAGAAAGCAGGAATTCCTAAGACTGAGTCAGCGGGACATGACGGTGGGGGAATATGCGGCAAGGTTTGAGTCCCTTGCCAAATACTTCCGCTTTTTCCAGAACAACCCCGATGAGGAGTGGAAATGCGAAAAGGTCGAAGCAGTTTGCGCTTCGAGATCAAGGAATCTGTGATGCCCTTGGAAATCAGGAATTTCCAAGCCTTGGTAGAGAAAAAAATACCAAAAGGTAGAACTGATGCGCAAGGGGCGAGATAGTAGGGGAAATGTTGGAGGACTCGTTCGTCCCAAGAGTCAATATCAGGGACAGAACCAAAATTGGAAGTAGAACCAGAGGAAGCCATATTACCAATCACCCAGTAACAATCAGAAACAATAGCAACAACATCGTTCCGGTACTTCTGGTACGGGAAGTGGAGGCCAGAGAAATAATAATCAAGGTCGAGAGAGGAAGTGTTATCAGTGCGGAGATCCCAGTCATCTAGCTGATACGTGCCCGAGGAAAGAGATCAGTGCTTTAACTGCGATCGTATGGGGCACATAGCCTGTAGAGCACCGAAAAGAGAACCAGCTGTCAATCATGCCAAAGTAATCAAGCCGACTGCTAAAGGGCGAGTGTATATGATGAGTGGAGCTGAAGCATTGAATTCTGCCGATCAGGTACAGGGTAAGTGCGATTTAGTCGATAATCTTTTAATTGTACTTTTTGATTCAGGTGCAACTCATTCTTTTATCTCGATGGATCATGTGAAACTTTTAGACTTGCCTATTTCTTCCATACCATATAACTTGATTGTTTCTACCCCAACTGCTGAGCCAGTAACTGTTAATTATGTTTGCTTAAATTGTCCTATCATTGTTCAGGATAGGCGCTTTCTTGTAGATTTAATCTGTTTACCTTTAATACAACTAGATGTAATTCTAGGCATGGATTGGTTATCTTCCAACCATATCCTAATAGACTGTGCTCAAAGAACCTTAGTCTTTAGGGATGAGATTTCTGGATTGTTATCTGCTAGTCAGGTAAGAGCTTCTTTGAAAGAGGGAGCTCAAGGTTACATGCTGCTGTTTTCCTTAGATGTTAGGAGTGAGTTAGACTTAGAGTCCGTACCTGTTGTCAATGAGTTTCCGGAAGTTTTCCCTGAGGATGTATGCGACACCCTAAAACCCGGCATAACATGGTTGCCCGTTACGGAAAAGAAACTTATTTAAAATGTTGGTCGCCTTCGGAAAAATAACCTTTTATATAAGGTTACTGAAAAAGGGTACTCATTTTTTTTTGTTAAAAACATTTAAGAAAAGGTGATGAACACTCAGAACATGAAAATCAACATCACACTTAAATATAATTGTCCCACTGGGGATCTTAGGTTTGATTACAAGACATGCCTTGTCGAACTGGCCAACATATGCTAAAACAGCTACTGAAGAAACAGGTAAAAAGAAAACATCAAATCGGGAATAGGGAACTGGGTACAAGACTCAAAAGATGGCTCTAAAAGCCTAGGGACTATCGGGACAACTCCAAAAGCCGACGAACGATCTACCGATGCCACCTGCATGTAGAGTGGCCACAGACGCTACCCTCAGATGAGATATTAGATGCCGGATCGATAACGTCACCACCATCGTTGATAGGGATGTCGTTATCGCCGGGATCCTGCGGATGGTACTCTGGCTCCTCTTCCTCCTCGTCCTCGACCTCTATCATCTCAAAAGGTTCTTCCTCAGCATCCTCTTCGGGATCCTCCTCCACTGGATCCTCCACAAGCAGTTCAACTGGATCAAAATGTTCATGAAGGAGTCCGATGACTTGTAGTGTATGAAGGTAGTACCATGGAGGTGGAAGCGTCACAGTCCTCGTCTCGACGGTATGAATCCTTTGTATGGGTACTCCGATAGCATTCGTCTCGGTAGTCGTGACTGGTCCTCGATACGTCGCGGTCGTCGCACCCTCATGTATAGTCTAGTTCCCAGTCGTCCCAGCATGATCAAACACTTCGTTCCTCAGTACGACTGTGCCAAGGGAACGTCCGGATCCATCTAAAAGCACGCGCATACCCGATACAAGAAGAAAAGAACATAACATATAGATGTGCAAGAGTGAGATACCGTCATAAGATATATCCCACAACAACCATATACATGATACATACCTCACATAATCATACAAGCAGTTAAATCATGCATATACATAACATAACAATGTTATATCAAAGGGTCTCAAACCCGCACAGTCAACCTTTGAAAATATGCATGGCACTTCAATATCAGGCTCTAACTCAATCTCATGAGATATCAACACCGTTTTCCACTGGAGAAGAATTAGAGTTGGTGAATCTCTAGCCCATCGGGCAGCTGCCTCCATACCCTCATGCATTTAAGGTCTCAGGACGAGCAACGTCACATGTGCCTCTGAATCGGTCACATGGACTGACTCCCAGATACCACCTTGTATCTGATATGTAAGAAACCATATCTGCCTGGGGAAATGCACATGATAAAATATTTTATTTAAAAGGTTTTCTTTGTGTTCATTCTGTTTCTCTGTCGCAGCTCAAAGCGAACGACTTAATCATCATTTCCCCATCACTTGAAAACTTAAAAGCATAGGACACACAGTCCGAATGCTCAATCACAACGCCCGAGACCGATGCTGCAGTCAAGGGTTGTGCTCGTAGAAAACAACATTAACATTTAACAAAGTTCAACACAACGTGGTTAGGACACACAGTCCATAACGCACTGTCCTCAATTTTGAGAATTGGACCCTCAGTCCAAAACATCATGAATAGGACTCATGGCCCCGAATCAACATTGATCCAAGATCACGTGCGTATAACTGAATACTATAGGCGACGTCTCGCATACTAGATTCTCTTTCTTAAGTACTTATTTTTCGTTCAGTGAAAATCAAATTCAAAACCGATTCCTCGATAACCTATCCAGGCTATCGGAAAGTTTTCTAAAACATTTAGGAGAAACCCTTTTCTTTGAAAATCTTTTGTAAAGCATCTTTGAAAATCCCCAATAGAATATTGCCAAATAATCTTGAAAGTTTTCACTTAAAGACACATAGTTCGAAAAGAATTTTTCTCTTGTACAACAATAGTTCTCCAAAACCATTTCAACATTTAAAACAAGTACTTTAAGTTAATGAGATTATGTAAAAGAACACCAATCCCTTCATCTTCAAAGCTTATTAAGGTTTTTTTATTCCTTATAATAGTTGAGCACAGACACAAGTCTGGCTTAGCAAACTTTCAATCAACAACAGTATATATTCTCAGTTCAATGCTAATATCACAATTGAAAAAAGTTCATCACAGATATGCATTATCACATTTAGAACAAGCACAATTCAACATCAGATAATAGCATAACAGTTCAAGTACATTAGATAACCAGGTAAGCTCAATCAATATATAAATATCCAGTTAAACACATACACACATGCATACTGTTATTGAATATCTTTAGGAAATCCCATCTTACCTCACGTCAGAGTTAAGTGTTTTGGATTTGAAAAGAAGGTTCACGAACGTCCTCGCTTCTCCGGCGATGGAAGTCTAAGGTTACCAACATAAAATCATGAGTTAAAAAAATCACTCGAGAACACTAACCACAAGGTATAGGTTCGGTTCATACAATAAACTAGGATTAGAGGTTTCCAAAATTTATGCGACTCCTGGATCTATAATCCTTAAGTGCTAGAAGTTCACAAACAACAATATTTTAACAAGGTTGAATTAAAAATCCCACTAAGTACTTGACTTAGGGTTTCGGCCAAGCATAGGTAAATAGGTTAGGAATTTCTAAACTTTCCAATCTCTTTAGGTTAGCATCCATACATAGGAAGGAGCTTGAAACCATGATCATTTCGGAAAATGGAAAAATCAAATGTCTTGGATCATGAACTCTTAGGTTCGGCCTTAACAAGTTTGTGAGGTTAGAGATCTTTAAATCATCCAATATTTTGGACATAGCATCCTTTAACATGAAGGAGCTTTAATCCATAATCATCTTGGAAAAAAAAAAACACATCCTAGGTCAAATGTTACATTCGGCCATCATAGGAAAATAAAGCAAGAAAATATTTTAAACTTTCCAATCACTTAGACATAGCATCCTTTAACATAAAGGAGCCTTGTTCCATGATCACTTTGGAAAACAAAACTCAACATCTTTGCCATAACCATTTAAGGTTTCGGCCTTTTCAAGAAATAGGGGTTAGAAATCTTCAATCTTTTCAATCTCTTGGACCTAGCATCCTCCTATATCAAGGAGTCTTAATCCATGATCATTTTGGAAAACAAAACTTAAACACCATTGCCTTAAAACTCATTGGTTTTGGTCTTTACATAAAAATAGGGTAAAAATATTTAAACTTTACAATCACTTAGACATAGCATCCTTTAACATAAAGGAGCCTTGGTCCATGATCATCTTGGAAATGAAACTCAAATACAAACTCATACACACTAGTGCAATAAGTGCTTTTTACGTCAGTTAAAATTGAGTTTTTACGTCAGAATACTGACTGACGTAAATACAGCTGACGTTAAAAGTTAAAATTTTAACGTCAGTTGAGAACTGACGTTAAATATAAAACTATTAACGTCGGTTCTTTAACACAACTGACGTTAATTTTGTCAAAATTACGTCAGTTCTTTAACACAACTGAAGTTAATTTTGTAAAAATTAACGTCAGTTCTTTAAGAACGGACGTTAATTTTGTTAAAACTAACGTCAGTTGTTATAATGAACTGACTTTAAAGGTCTTAATTTTAACGCCGGTTGTAATAAACAATCGACGTTAATAGTGTATCATATATTTTATAAAATACTATTAACGTCAGTTGTATCATACAACTGACGTTAATAGTATTTTTTTTTTAAATTCAGTTTTAAAATATCACTCCCCTCAGCTATCCCTACATTCAGTAAATATCCCAGTAACACAGAATATCACACACATTACAGAATTGCAAAGGAAAAATGGAACAATGATCCATATGTATGCCTGTTCAGAAACAATATATATTAATTAACATAGGTTATAACTCAAAATAAATACAGAAATATAAATAAAAATAAATGTATACTAAGTTTAAACTACCTATATCAATATCCCTTCGTGATGATCATCACGAGTGGCATGTACATCATCCACCTGTGTCTCCTCGATTATAGTAGGCGTGTTTGTTGAAAAAGAAGGAGTCTCAGGAATATCAAGATTTGAATCTTCATTTTCATCACTACCATTATACATGCTTTTTCCTTGGAGAACCACGGACAACCTTTTGTTAGAAGGATCAGTGATGTAGAACACTTGTTTTGCTTGGGAAGCCATTATGAAAGGCTCATTTATATGACCTAACCTGTTGAGGTCTACCAATGTGAACCCCAATTCGTCGGTTTTTACACCACCGTCACTATCAACCCACTTACATTTAAATACCGGCACCGTAAGCTTAGTGTAATCGAGCACCCAAATATCTTCAATATATCCAAAGTAAGGTCTCGGTGCTTTAACGGGTTTTGTGTCCTTTGCACTAGAGAAGTGCATTGCTTCGGCCACGATCATAACCCCACTATTTTTCATGGTACTCTTGTTATCTTGTTCCTTTGTATAAAAGGAAAAGTTATTTATGTCGTATCCGCTCCAACATATGACGTTGAAGCTAGGCCCACGTGCTAGCCATCTTACGTCATCAGAAGCAGTACTACCATCCTTAAGAATTTCTTCCTTGAACCATGGTAAGAAAGTCTTGTTATGCTTGTTCAACAACCACCTTTCGCTCATTCGAGGGTTTTCTTGATTGACTTTTCTTTTATGTTCAAATAAGAAAGGTTGAACACATTCGATGTTGTTCAATACATACAAATGTGCTTGAAGCACTTCCTCCCGATCCTTCCTATTAATTCTTAAGCCATGTGTACCCTTACCTTGACATCTGATCTCATCATGCCGAGGCTTAGGAACCCCTATAAGATCCGTGTTATGAAGGTAGTCCGAACAAAACTCAATAGCTTCTTCTGCAACATACCTTTGAACAATAGATGCTTCCGGACGATGAGGATTCTTCACGTACCCTTTCAAGATCTTCATGTAGCGCTCAACTGGGTACATCCATCTCAGAAAAACCGGCCCACATAATCTAATCTCCCTCACCAAATGAACAATTAAGTGAACCATTATGTCGAAAAAGGAAGGAGGAAAATACATCTCCAATTGGCACAAGATTGTAGCAGCCTCAACTTCCAAGTCATCCAACATACGGGGGTCAACGACTTTGCTACATATAGAATAAAAGAATGAGCACAACCGAGTAATGGCATGTCTCACATTTTTTGGAGCAATACCACGAATAGCAACAGACAGAAGTTGTTGTATCAAGATATGACAATCATGAGACTTTAAGCCAACCAATTTAAGATCACTAGAGACAAGCCTCTTCATATTTGACAAAGTATGACATGCTGGCGGCAAATAAGTCCGCTTACCATCCTCAACAACTGGAGCTAACTGCTCTCGTATACCCATAGCAACGAGGTCGAGACGAGCATTCACACCATCCTTTGTCTTGCCCTGAATGTTGAGAAGCATCCCGATCACTCTATCACACACATTTTTCTCCACATGCATCACATCAATGCAATTATCGACATCAAGCTTGCACCAGTATGGAAGATCAAAGAATATCGACCTCTTCTTCCATATGTTTTTCTCAGCAGCTTTACCTTTCTTTTTGGACTTGCGGAATATAACATCGATGTCCTTTACCCTCTGATAAACCTGCTCTCCAATTAAGGCCGCCGACGCTTCTTCTGTCTCTTGGCATCCATTAAAAGCTTTTTTCATCTTACGATATGGGTGATCACGTCTAAGAAATCTCCGATGCCCAAGGTAAACCGTCTTCTTTCCATGATGCAACTGAGTGTAGCATGTGCCTTCTTCACATATAGGGCATGCTTTATGCCCCTTGCACTGTACCCGAACAAGTTACCGTATGCTGGAAAGTCGTTGATGGTGCAAAATAACATGGCACGAAGCTTGAAAGTCTCATGAGAATACCCATCAACTACATCAACACCTTCAACCCACAGCGTTTTCAAGTCTTCAATCAAGGGACCTAGATAAACATCTAAGTCATTTCCCGGTTGCTTTGGTCCCGAAATCATCATAGACAACATCATGTATTTGCGCTTCATGCACAACCAAGGGGGCATGTTGTAAATTACCAACAGAACAGGCCATGAACTATGAATACTACTCATGTTACCATAAGGATTCATTCCATCCGTAGCAAGTCCAAGCCTTAGGTTTCTTGGCTCATCGGCGAAATCCGGAAACATAGTATCGATATTCTTCCATTGAATAGAATCAGCAGGATGACGAACATTTCCATCACGTTTCCTCTCATCATTATGCCATCTAAGATTCTTCGCATATTTCGCATTGGCAAACAATCGCTTGAACCTTGGAATTATTGGAAGATACCACAACACCTTCGCAGGAGGACCCTTTTTTCTCACATCATCAAGATCATCATCATCATCACCACCCTTCACTTTGTATCATGATAACCCACATTTGGGGCAATCGTGATTGTCTTCATGAACACCGATGTACAATATGAAATCATTGGGGAATGCGTGTATCTTCTTATACTCCATACCCATAGGACACAATACCTTCTTGGCCTCATAGTTACGGTCAGGTAATGTGTTGTCCTCCGGAAGCAAGTCTTTCAACACTTCAAGCAATTCCGTGAAGCTTTTATCGGTCCAACCATTTCTCGCCTTCACACAAACCAATTTTAGCACCGCCGACAACCGTGTATGAGTAGTACACCCTGGATATAAAGGCTTGTCCGCAACACCGCACAACCTATCATACACATGAGCTCGATGAAAAGATTCTTGTCCAATATCACGGATCATGTCCTCTACTCGATCATCCTCCATATCTATGTCAACGTCCTCACTTTGGGAGACACTTGCCGTACTACTCAACAACACATCACCATGCCATATCCATCTTGTATAACTCAAGCAAATCCCTTCACAAATCAAATGAGTACGCATATCCTTCACCGTACATTTCCTCTTATTCAAACACTTGACACAAGGACAACAGAACATTCCATTACTATTAGGAACATTCCTTTGAGCAAATTCTATAAATTCTCCCACCCCCTTCAAATACTCAGCACTAGTACGCTTACAAACCATCCAACTACAATCCATAACTAGATAGGTCCTGTAGATATACAAAACATATATCCAATATAAGGACAATACGGGAGATTGAAAACTATAGTTTTTGAAGATTGCCAAGCACTGGTCACGACCTGGCAGTGATGTCCATCACGACCGTAACGTGCCAACTGAACCAGACCATCACAGGCAGAACTGATCACGGCCTAGCCGTGATGAGCATCACGGCCGTGACAGATCAACCAGCAGAGCAACATGCACTCAAAACCAAAAATAGAGACATACATTCCAAACAACTCAAACTCACGGTATCAAGTTTCAACTACTGAGACTACAGTTTCAACATACACTCAAAACCAAAAATACAAAAATGTGCCCTAAATACTCACCAGAAATAGGTGCTCGCGTGGTGGTGGGGAGGGGAGCTCGAGTGGTGGCCAACGTTCGATGTGGTTAATGAGAGCAGAGGGACAAGGAGAGTTAGTGCGCGGGAAGGGGAAAGAGAGATGTAAAGTTATTGCAAAGACTAAATGGAAAGACAGAGTTAGGGTTAATAGTGTACCTCACGGTGGTGGCGAAGAAGCCCTCGCGGTGGTTGCGGTGGAGATGAGCTCGCGATTAGGGCAGAGTGAGAGTGAGAGTGAGAGTGAGAGTGAGGGTTGAGAGTGAGGGTTAATAGTGTACCTCACGGTGGTGGCGAAGAAGCCCTCGTGGTGGTTGCGGTGGAGATGAGCTCGCGATTAGGGCAGAGTGAGAGTGAGGGTTGAGAGTGAGGGTTGAGCGTGAGGAAAAGATAAAAGAGACGTACATAGCAAAGTGCAGAAGGCGCGCGGGTGTAAACCAAAATAAAACAACATTTGACGTCAGTTGTTTGTAAAGACTGACGTTAAAGGTCGTATATTTAACGTCAGTTGTCTTAAGAAACTGACGTTAAAAGTGTATACCTTTATCCAAAAACATACATTCCTTTGACTATTTATTTAATTGAAGTAAAAATAAAACTTTTAACGTCAGTTGTATAAAAAACTGATGTTAAAAATAAATATTTTTTATTTTAAAAGCACTTTTAACGTCAGTTTTTGAAGACAACTGACGTTAAAAGTGTATATCTGCAAAAAAAAAATCATTCCTTTGACTACTGTGCTAACCCATGCAGCTTGAAACTTAATCCTCTTAATGAGCATTAAGTTTATAGATAAGTTTTCAAGAAAATCAGAGAGAGGCTATTCTCTATATAAAGTATCATTCTTCTGTATCAGTATGTAAATACACCCTCTTCTTTTCCTCTATATTTCGTGCTTTTTCTATTCCTTCACAATATGGTTCTATCATATTTGAGACTTTTGTTATTTCTTCCTATACCTATACTTAAAGGTCTCTGTCTTAATGGTCAAAAAACATCTGAGGTTGTGTAAATCACATAATATGACTCCCTCACTTTATTCCATCTCCTCCCCAAGCGACTGTTGATAAAGCACAGATGGAGCATCAAGGACTTCAAATGAGCAGGGAGGGGATCGATGCATCCATTGGAGTTTCTGAGGACAGAACTGAGAATAAATTGATGTTGAAGCAGAAACTTTTTAATATTTTAGTGCTATGTTGCAGAAATTTTTTATCTTTTAATCATGTAATTGTAACTTATGAATCGCTTCAATGAGATACGATTTGATTATACATATAACACTTTTATGTTAAGTGTTTATTTATTTTAATTTTCACAAGAATATGTTTACTAATTCAAGCTAATTAATGTAGATTAAAAATAAACTTGTTTAATATTTACACAAGTTCTTTACACAAGTGACGCAAATAGTGATTTAATATTTACAAATTGCCACCACCTCATTTTTAACGTCAACATAATTTATGACTGCCAAGTTCCCGTATATTACATTATTTCCAATATTCATTCTGCACGTTTACAATTTATAGGATTATTTACGTCAGCTATTTATTATACTGAAGTAAAAAACCACACTTTTAACGTCAGTTGTATAAAAAACTGACGTTAAAAATAAATATGACTGCCAAATTTCCACCACCTCATTTTTAACGTCAACTTAATTTATGACTGCCAAGTTCCCATATATTACATTATTTCCAATATTCATTCTGCACGTTTATAATTTATAGGATTATTTACGTCAGTTATTTATTATACTGAAGTAAAAACCACACTTTTAACGTCAGTTGTATAAAAAACTGACGTTAAAAATAAATATTTTTTATTTAAAAACACTTTTAACGTCAGTTATATTAAACAACTGACGTTAAAGGTGTATAAGTTTCTGCAAGAATTCATTCCTTTGACTACTGTGCTACTTACCCATGCACCTTGTAACTTAATCCTCTTAATGAGCATTAAAGTCTATAGGTAAGTTTTCAAGAAAATCAGAATAGCTTAGTAACTTCATCCCCTGCTCCTATAAATAGCTTCCTTCCATCCTTTTAATTTTCTGCTTCACAATATATCTCTGTAGTGAGATTAACTTCATCACTCTTTCTTCCTATTCCTAGACTCAAAGGTCTTTGTCTTAATGGTCAAACAACTTCTGAGGTTGTGTAAATCACATAACATGGGTGATAAGGTTGTGTAAATCACATAGTGTGAGTTTCTCACCTTATCATCTTTCTGGAGAATCGGCAGCTAGCTACAACACCAGAACGTCAGCTTTGGAAGCAAATGACTGTTCCAAGACCATTGCTGAAACAGATCGGGTGCACCCTTGCTCAGCCGCTCTGGAAAACTCGGTCGCTCGACTCTCCTCTCTTGCTCACCCGTGAAGGGAACGAAGCCCCTCAACAAAATGTTTAGGATTTTAAACCCTTTCAATGTAACTTTTTTTAGAATTTTAAACCCTATCAATGTAACTTTTTATAGGATTTTAAAGGATTTTAAACCCTTTCAATGAATGACATCCGGTTTGGGTTATTGAATCAACTTATACTTCGCACATATATATTTTAGTCTTCAAAACAGAAACACAAAACATCAAAGCAATTGTGAAACTGAAACTTTGAGGAAGGCAATGCGGAAGGGTACGTATAATAGCTAAAAAAAATTATTAAAATAACCTTTAACGTATGTTGATGAAAGAACAGAAGTTAAAAGTGAAGTGACACACTTTTAACGTCAGTTCAATGAAGAACTGACGTTAAAAGGTTCACTTTTAACGTCAGTTGTTTATTGAACTGACATTAAAAGTGAGTCACTTCACTTTTAACGTCAGTCCTTAAAACAACTGACGTTAAAATTGAATTAATGAAGTCCGATATTTACAAAGCTGCCACCGCCTCCTTTTTAACGTCTAGCTTTTGGTTAACTGACGTAAACCTTTACCGTCTAATGTATATTTTCCACTAGTGACATGTAAAAGTTGAAACAAGATCCACCTAAACCACATACATGGTTTCGGCCTCCTTAGGCAGAAGAGGTTAGGAAACTTTGTTTTAAACAACCTTTTAGTATGTGATAGTATGAGTAAATACAAGAATATAGAAAGTGGTTTCAACTCAAAAGGAGTTTTCTACCATTTTTGAGAGGTTTTATAAGTTAAAAGCACATAAAGGACATATAAAGAAAACTTTGAAATAAAATATGAAACTTTGAAAAAAAAAATAACTACATAGAAGTATTACCCTTAAATAGATGAACAACTTTGATGAAGAACTTTAAGAGAAAAACTTGATAAAAATGTAAACTTTGTAAGAGAGAAGAAGAAGAAGAAGAAATGTAGTAAAGTGAAAATGTGAAAAATGGAGGAAAGTGATGAAGTGTGGAAATGAAGAGTATTTATAGAGAGTGAGAGAGAGAGAGACCACGGTTTTGAATGGGGAGAAAGAAGAGAAGAAAGAATGTGGGTTGCTTGTAGAGAGGATAAGGAATTAAGGTGATGTGATGTGATTGGAGAGAGAAAGATGAAAAAGTGAGATTTTGAAAAAAGTCAAGATTCCCTTTTTGAGGTGTGTCATAGCCTTCACATCAAGTCACTTCATGTCACTTCATCCTCTTGATGCTCTGCTCCATTACGTATCAGATGACTTCCACGATCGTATTTCCCGACGATTTCTCCCGGGAAATCCCTAAGATTTAGCCCCGAACAAGATTTTTCGAAAAACTCCAAACCCACGCAAAACATCATAAAAACACTGACCGTCTCGTTCACGAATTAAAATTTTGTCTCTAGCTCAGTAAATTTGTACTGGCAGTGAGAACCCAGTCCGGTTTTCGTCTGAATTTTCGACCGAAAATTTTACTGTGACTTCATACGGTAAAACAACACAAGAAAATGATTTTATTTTAAATAAACTCATCCTCTGGATTTTATAAAAAATAAACATATTAAAGCATGTATTTATTGATAAAGCAGCATACGAAAAATAGGGTGTTACAATGTACCTGGTCTACCGCCTGTTCGAGATATCGAGTTTACAATTGATTTGGTTCCAGGCACATGACCGATATCCATGGCACCATATCGCATGTCACCATCGGAGTTAGAAACCCCGAAGGAACAACTTGAAGAGTTGATGAG
This sequence comes from Sophora flavescens, assembly GCA_030762895.1. Taxonomy (NCBI): domain Eukaryota; kingdom Viridiplantae; phylum Streptophyta; class Magnoliopsida; order Fabales; family Fabaceae; genus Sophora; species Sophora flavescens. The sequence goes on from CM061063.1 coordinate 214,252,943, forward strand.
AAAGGAATTCATTCGACCCAGTGTATCACCGTGGCGAGCTCCAGTTTTGTTAGTAAAGAAGAATGATGGGACTTCTTGACTCTGTGTAGATTTTCGGCAGTTGAACAAGGTCACGATAAAAAACAGATATCCGCTCCCAAGGATTGATGATCTCATGGACCAGTTACGTGGCGCGACCGTAATCTCGAAAATAGATTTACGGTCAGGCTACCATCAGATTCGTGTGAAATCAGAGGATGTCCCAAAGACGGCATTTCAAACATGCTACGGGCATTACGAGTACCTAGTGATGTCGTTTGGAGTGACGAATGCTCCTGCCATATTCATGGATTACATGAATAGGATTTTTCGTCCTTACTTAGATCAATTTGTTGTCGTCTTCATTGATGATATTCTGATCTAATCTCCAAACAAGGAAAAACATGCTGAACATCTCAGCATTGTCCTTCAGACCTTGAAAGAGAAGCAACTCTATGTGAAGCCAGAAAAGTGCAAATTCTGGTTGGACCAAGTGCAATTCTTAGGTCATGTAATATCATGCGAAGGAATCGTAGTGGATCCGTCAAAAGTCGAGGCTGTTTTAGAATGGAAAACGCCAACAATGGCAACTGAAATCCGTAGTTTTGTGGGTTTAGCAGGCTACTATAGGAGATTCATTGAGGGATTTTCCAAGATAGTGGGACCCCTTACCCAGTTAACTAGGAAATACCAAGCGTTTGTCTGGACGGAGGCTTGTGAAGGAAGTTTCCAAGAGCTTAAGAGAAGGTTGACAACCTCACCCATGTTGATCCTACCTGATCCTAAGGAATCTTTTGAGGTTTATTGTGACGCTTCACATCAGGGATTGGGTTGTGTGCTGATGCATAACCGAAAGGTCGTAGCATATGCTTCAAGGCAGTTGAAGATTCACGAAAGGAATTACCCGACGCATGACTTGGAGTTAGCAGCGGTAGTCTTTACCTTGAAAATCTGGATGCATTATTTGTATGGAGCTACTTTTAATGTTTTCAGTGACCACAAGAGTTTGAAGTACCTCTTCGACCAAAAGGAGTTGAACATGCGTCAGAGGAGTTGGTTGGAGTTTTTGAAGGACTATGACTTTCAACTACAGTATCACCTTGGAAAGGCGAATGTTGTGGCCGATGCACTGATCAGGAAGTCCATACACGCGTCAGTTATGATGGTTAAAGAGCAGGGATTGTTGGAACAACTTGGGATCTTAGTTTGTCAGTTAAGAAATTTTCGGGAAGACTGTGTCTGAATAGGATCACCGTTTTGAAGGGATTGATGGAACAAATAAAAGAGAAACAAGGAAGTGATCAGTATCTGTAGGAACAAAGGGACTTAGTGCGACAAGGAGCACTATCAGAATTCAGAGAAGGAACGGATGGAATTTTGAGATTTGGTGAAAGAATCTGTATACCAGATGACGTCGAGCTTAGGAAGTTGATTTTAGAGGAGGCTCACGGGAGTGAATTGAGTTTTCAAAAAATATTTCCCTCTTTAAACTTTTTCACAAAGCTTTATAAATCAGAGTTGGGGATTAGTGCCTTCGGGATCTTTTACAAAATCGATGAAGGGTTTTTACAAAATCTTGAATAGAAGGTGATGAGGATAAGAAAGATTAATTCAGAAAGATTCAGAATAGGTTCGGGTTTAATAACTCAGTAATAACAAAATACAGTTTATACAGATCAAGAACAGAAGTTATATTGAACTTTAAACATCAAAGTTGCAGGTTCTTGAACATAAACAGAAAGTAAAGGAGTTTGCGTTTAGAGATACCACACAACCAGATTTATCTTGGTTCAGTCACCTCGACTGTGACCTACATCCAGTCCCCACTCCACCTGTGGGATTTCACACACTAACACACAAGCTTTACCAGGTAGCTTGAAAAACTTTACACCATAGTGAACTCCTTCAACTCGAGATACCACACTCTTGTGAAGAGCCTTAATGTTCAACCTTAGGGATACCTCACCCTAATCACTCAGAGAGACTCCCTCTCTCTTTACAATCAAAATGTAAAACAAAAGTTGATTCCTAACTCTCAATAGTCAGATAAACAAATTGAATCACTTATGAGTATTGAAACACTCTTTTCACAGTAAGCTCAATGAAAGATTATGAATGATTTTCACAATTGATTTCTCAAAACGATTTCGTAAAACTGTTATATGTAATGATATTCGGATATGTTGTTTAAGTGTTCCTTTGATCTCTCTTTATATAGAAAACAAGTTATAGTCGTTGGGATCAATCAAAACAGATTTGGGTCTGACAAACAGAATCTTTTTTTGTTTTCTTGATTCTCGTTCTTGAAATAAGATTCTGATTGTTCTTGTAAAATTCGCGTCCATCTTGAAAATAACCGCGTCCATCTAGCCATTAAGATTTTACATTCGGATGGGCTAGTAGACGAGCTCCATTTAGTAGACGAGCTTCATATGGTAGATAAGCTCTATATGGTACGTCAGCAGACGGGAGTACTAAAACACAAAGTAATTGGACGTGCTCCAACTAGTAGATGAGCGCTTGTATCACTTTAGTGGACGAGCGCTTCTGTCACTTTAGTAGACAAGCACTTCTATCACTTTAGTGGACGTGCGCTTCTGTCATTTTAGTAGACGTGCATTTCTGTCACTTTAGTGGATGAGCGCTTGTGTCACTTTAGTGTTGGACGTGTGCTTCTTATTTCTTCAGTGTTGGACGATCGCCTTGAAATCTTATTTCAAAAAATCATTTTCATTAACGAAAACTTATTCCTTTTAATGCAGGTTATGAAAATTGATTTTCTTCATGCATCTTTTTTTAATTGAGCTATTTATGAATAAGAGATTTCATCTCTTACATATCATCTAAGACTTAAATCTAATTTCCCCTTTAAGCTCTTGTCTTGATGATTCCTTGATCTTCGTCTTTGCTCTTTGATTCCTCCAAGTTGTTCCTTGAATATTCTCTTTTGATTGTTCACTGAACTTTTTGAGTATTGCTTGATACCCGTCTTTACAATTTGACGCTAAAAACACTTGCATACACATTAAGTTGTATTTGTCATATATCAAAATCTCTAAGTCATTGAGTTTAACAATCTCCCCCTTTTTGATTATGACAAACCTTTTAATAAATTATAAGACAAGTGTAGCAAACGCTTAGTGTTTTGACAGATTTATATCATGGTATCAAAGCAGTCAGAGCATAAGTATGTTAGAGCAAAAAAAAATTTAACAAAGCAGAATTTGATTTACTCCCCATTAATCATGTAAGCTTTTAAGCTCCCCCTCAACATATGCATGTATAATTTGTTTTCACTATATCATACTTTTTTCATGTATAATTTGTTATTATCCCTTTCTCTATATCATACTTTTTCCTCCCCCCTTTGGTATCATCAAAAAGGTAAAGAAAAGAAACATTCAAAGCAATAGAGAAGGTAAGCATTTAAATATTCAAACATAGCATTTAAAATTGTTCATGATAGAGGGATAAGTGCAGGGGCAAATCAAAAAGATGCGTCCAACTCGCATAGATGTTCCAAAACTCTCTTCTTATCATTCATAGATATTCCAAATCAAATCATACAAGAATCAGAACATATTTATACAAAGATACAGTCATATAATCAGCTTCTTTAAAGATTAGATATAGGATTGATCAATTATGCCCAATTCTCTTCTAATGAAAAGGAAGCTTTCCTTGTTCAAGGGCTTGATAAAGATATCAGCAAGTTGCTTAGTTGTATCAACATATTCAATCTCAATTTTTCTACTTTGTATATGGTCTATAATGAAATAATGTCTGATTTCTATGTGGTTAGTTCTAGAATGCATTATGGGATTCTTAGTTAAGTTAATTGCACTCGTATTGTCACATCTAATAGGAACTTGGTTTAGTTGCACACCATAATCAACTAATTGTTGTTTCATCCATAAAACTTGTGCACAACAGCTACTAGCTGCTACATATTCAGACTCTGCAGTGGATAAAGCCACACTAGATTGTTTCTTACTGAACCATGATACTAATGAGTTTCCTAGTAAATGGCAAGTTCCATTAGTACTCTTTTTGTCTAGTTTACAACCAGCAAAATCAGAGTCTGAATAGCTAATTAAAGTACATGTAGCTGGATACCATAATCTCATGTCTTTTGTTCCTAACAGATACTTAATTATCCTTTTAACTGATGTTAAGCGTGATTCTTTTGGATTTGCTTGATACCTAGCACACATGCATACACTAAACATGATATCTGACCTACTAGCTGTAAGATAAAGTAGTAAGCCTATCATACCTCTGAATTTAGAAACATCAACAGGTTTACCTTGCTCATCTTTGTCCAGATAACAGGAGGTACTCATTGGAGTAGCCATCTCTTTAGCGTTTTCCATGCCAAACTTCTTGATCAACTCTTTGCAGTACTTGGTTTGGCTAACAAAGATTCCATTTTTAGTTTGCCTTATTTGTAGTCCAATGAAAAAGTTCAGTTCACCCATCATTGACATTTCAAACTCACTCTGCATAAGACTTGCAAACTCATTGCACAACTGCTCATTAGTAGCACCAAAAATTATATCATCCACATATATTTGTACAAGTAAAGTGTTGTGTGCCTTTTTCTTAGTGAACAAAGTTGTGTCAAATTTACCTCTTTTAAATCCTTTTTCAATGAGAAAATTACTTAACCTTTCATACCAAGCTCTAGGATCTTGCTTTAAGCCATATAGTGCTTTAGACAATTTATAAACATGGTTAGGCAAGTCATTATTCTCAAAACCAGGTGGTTGACCAACATACACTTCCTATTGTATAAATCCATTTAAGAAAGCACTCTTAACATCCATTTGATACAATTTAAATCCCATTATGCAAGCATAAGAAAGTAGCATTCTTATAGCTTCTAATCTTGCTACTGGTACATATGTTTCATCATAATCTATGTCTTCTTCTTGGTTATACCCTTTGGCTACCAATCTAGCCTTGTTTAATACAATTATACCATTTTCATCTAGTTTATTCCTAAAAACCCATTTTGTACCTATTACTTGACAGTTCTTGGGTTTAGGCACTAGTTTCCAGACTTGGTTTCTTTCAAACTGGTTTAACTCATCTTGCATAGCCATCATCCAATGTTCATCAATTATAGTATCATCTATGTTCTTAAGTTCTACTTGAGACACAAATGTCATATGATTACAAACATTTCTAAGAGAGTGTCTAGTAGTTACCCCATTTGTAATTTCACCAATGATGTTATCAATTGGATGATTTCTGACAGTCCTCCATTCCTTTGGTAGGTTAGGCTGTTGTTCTGTTTGCTCCTGCTGCAGCGATTCGTTCTTTAAGCTTTCATCTTCTTCATTGTCCTGTTTCTCTTCTAGGAGAGTTTTCTCAATTGAATCTGCAAGATCATCAATAACACAATCCTTTCCCAACCTTTTGGGGTTAGACTCATCAAATGTCACATGCACAGATTCCTCAATAGTTTGTGTTCTCTTATTATATATTCTAAATGCTTTACTAGATAGAGAGTATCCTAGGAAAATTCCTTCATCAGCCTTTGCATCAAATTTTCCAAGATTATTCTTTCCATTGTTAAGAACAAAGCATTTGCAACCGAAAACATGTAAATGTGCTATATTTGGTTTTCTTCCTTTGTAAAGCTCATAAGGGGTTTTCTTATTAAGACTCTATTTAGCACATAGCAGGCCGTATTGACAGCATCTGCCCAAAAATGTTTTGGCAAGCTAGAGTCGTTCAACATAGTTCTTGCTATCTCCTCTAATGATCTATTCTTTCTTTCCACTACTCCATTTTGTTGTGGAGTTCTAGGAGCAGAAAAATTATGTTGAATGCCATGCTTATCACAAAAGTTTTCAAACACTTCATTTTGAAATTCTCCCCCTTGATCACTTCTTATAGAAACAATTTTTACGTCTTTCTTCATTTTGCACAATTTTTGCCATTTTCTTAAATGTAGCAAATGAATAACTCTTATGAGATAGAAAATATGTCCATGTATATCTAGAGTAATCATCTACTATTACCAATGCATACGAGTTACCACCAAAGCTTTTGGTTCTAGATGGACCAAATAAATCCATGTGTAAAATTTGCAAGGGTCTAGTTGTTTAAACAGTGTTCTTTGGTTTAAAAGAGACCTTAACTTGCTTTCCTTTTTTACATGCATCACATAGTCCATCTTTCACAAATTTTAGTTTAGGCAAGCCAACTACAAGATCTTTGCGAATCAGTTTATTCAAGTGGTTCATGTGAATGTGTGCAATACTTCTATGCCAAAGCCAATTCTCTTCTTCTTTTGAAATAAGACAGCATGCAGTATTTGAAGAGATATTATCTAAATCAAGCATATAGATGTTATCTGTCCTATGTCCAATTAATTTCAAATTTTCATCATGCTGATTTTCTATTAACAGGTTATGTTTCAATCCCTCAACATATAGTATATCCTCAATGATTGTTGTTGAGTCACATCCAATGTTGCCAATGCCAAGTATTCTCCCTTTATTATTGTCTCCATAGGTAGCACTACCACTTGACTTAGGGGTAAAGGAAATGAACTTGCTTTTGTCTCAAGTCATGTGCTTGGAACAACCACTGTCAAGATATCATTTCACATTCTTGGCTTTCCAACACACCTACAAAATAGAATCATGTTTTTGCTTTAGGTACCCAAATATATTTGGGTCCTTTTGAATTAGTTGCAGTAATAGTTCCTTTAGTAACCCATATATATTTAGATTTATTGTATGCTGATTTTTTGTATTGGCATGTAGAAGCTGTGTGACCTTTTCTAGCACAGAAATTGCATTTAACAAATGGTGTGTTTGATGTCATTGGTGCAGCAAAAAATTTCTTGAAAGATTTATCATGTATCTTAGGTTTATAGCCTATTCCAACCTTATCATAAACACATTTTTTCTGTCCTAACAATGCATCCAAATTATCTCTACCATTTGTGAACTTGGTTAAGTCATTTTTCAGTTTTTCAACTTCTTTTGTCAATGTACAGCTAGATGCATTCCATATTTCTTTATCACTAGTAATTCTAGATAGATCACCATTCAAATGATTTATATGTTTCTCCAACTTTGGACATTTATCGCATATAGGTGCATCTAAAACAGTAGCTAGTTTTTCTTTTAAAGCACAATTTTCTGTTTTTAATTGATCTACCTCTTTGTTTAAAACAGAAGTTTTCTCTTCTAAGCATGTGATAGTTTTCTTAGACTTATTTAGCAATCTAGCAAGTCTAATGGATTCTTTATGAAGTTCTTCAAAAGCATTTTGCAATTCATCATAAGAAGGTTGATAATCAGAACTTACTTTACTTTCTGAATCGCTGTCATTTTTGGTCATCAAGCACAAGTTTGCCTCCTCAGATTCAGATTCTTCAGTGGATTCTTCATGTGTTACTTGCAATGTATCCCACATCTCCTTTGCTGATTTGCAATTTGAAACCCTGAAAAACTAATCACGGCTTAAAGCATATGTTATAATATTCTTAGCACGTGCATTATATTGAACTCTTTTCTTATCATCCTCATTCCATTCAGTTTTAGGCTTATTTCTTGGAGCACCATTAGCATCTATAGTAGAGGGGACAAATGGTCCATTTTCTACTGCAGCCCATATGTCAACACCTGCTGCCTCAAGAAAGATTACCATTCTTTCCTTTCAATAGATTTACTCAGATCCATTGAAGGCAGACGAGCGTGCAAGGGAAGCCCTTTCATTTAAACAGTCATTGTAAGCCATACTCTTATAGCTGTTAAGCCAAACTTAAGAGTTTAGCTCTGATGCCAATTGTTGTTTTGGCTTCAAAGACTCAAGAGGGGGTGTGGGGGGGGGGGGGGGGGGATTGAGTTTTCAAAAAGTATTTCCCTCTTAAAACTTTTTCACAAAGCTTTATAAATCAGAGTTGCGGATTAGTGCCCTCAGGATCTTTTACAAAATCGATGAAGGCTCTATAAATTTATCTAGGCCGGCTGTCTTGACTAGCAATTTGGGATTTAAAGCTGGCCATCTCATCTCCCTTTTGTTTACTTAGGTGTTCCTATTTTCAAAGGGAAATCTAGGAAAGCCTATTTCATGCCTTTTGTTGATAGAATTAAGGCAAAGTTGTCCTCTTGGAAAGGCAGTTTGCTATCTATCATGGGAAGAGTAGAACTAGTAAAGTCTGTTATTCAAAGTGCTCTGATTTGCTCTTTTCAAGTTTACTATTGGCCTCTGGCTCTTTTTAAGCTATTAGACCAGTACACAAGGAACTTCATTTGGGCTGGAAACATTGAGACTCGGAAGATTTGTACGGTTGCTTGGAAAAAGCTCTGTTGCCCCACTTTAGAAGGTGCTGTTGGCCTTAGGTCCATGAGATCCATTAATGAGTCTTTCATGCTAAAGAGATGCTGGGAATTGATCTCCTCAGACTTGGATTGGTCTATTCTTCTGAGGTCTAGAGTGATCAAACACACAACCGTCATCAATTACAATATTTCCTCTTCAATCTGGTCTGGTTTAAAGGGGTTTCGTTCCACTGTTCTGGATAATGTCTCCTGGCTGTTAGGGGATGGCAGAAATATAAACTTCTGGCGTGATTCTTGGCTATCTAAGCCAATTGTTGACTTGATAAACATTCCTTCATTCCTGCATAATTCCCTTACTGCTTCAGTTAGTGATTTCATCAATGAAAGGAAATGGCATATTCCTCAGGACCTTATTCTCCAGTACCCTGCTGTTGCAGCAGAAATTGGTAAAATGGTTATCCCTTGTGCTGAGGTTCCTAACCATCTAGTTTGGAAGCACTCTGATTCTGGTTGCCTTTCAGCTAAAGACGCTTACAGCTTTCTAAATCCGAGTAGGTCCTCTTGCACTTGGGGGAAGCTGATTTGGCCAAAGGCAATTCCTCCCTCAAAATCCTTTCTTCTCTGGAGGTTGCTTAGGTTCCAACAGATGATCAACTTTGGTCTAGAGGTTGTCACGTAGTCTCAATATGTTCTCTATGCGGTAGCAGCTATGAAACATCGGATCATCTTTTTTTCTCTTGTCCCTTCACTAGTAGAGTTCGGTTGTGGTTGAGCAGCTGCCTAGGTTTCCACCTTGACACTCTCTCAATTCAGTCTACTATCTCAATCTTAAATAGTGCCAGGTGCCCTCAAGTTAAGGAGGTCATTTTGTCTGCCATCTGCTTCTCTCTTTGGGGTATTTGGCATTGTAGGAACAACATCATATTTGACTCTAAGAAAATCTTAGTGGAAGCTACTTGCAATGCAATCGCTGCCAATGTCTCCTTTGCTGGGCGGTTTTGCAAGGGAGCCTTCTACTCTGATGTTTCTCAATTGATGATCTTGAAGAAATTTAACATCCAGGTTAACCTTTCGAAGGCTCCATCCATTAAAGAAGTGTTATGGCTACCTCCTTGCTATAATTGGGTTAAAGTAAATACTGATGGTGCTGCTAAGGGAGCTCCAGGTATGGCAAGTTGTGGTGGTATTTTTAGGGGAGGAAATGCATCTATTCTAGGGTGTTTTGCTTTCAATGTTGGTGTCTCGTTTGCCTTCCAAGCTGAATTGTTTGGAGCTATTATGGCCATTGAATTGGCTCACAAGAAGGGCTGGAAGAAGCTTTGGTTAGAATGTGATTCAAATTTAGTTGTTAATGCTTTCAAGTCTAATGGTATGGTTCCTTGGCAACTTAGGAATAGATGGCTAAACTGTATTGCTCTTACTAGAGATATGTCCTTTTATTGTTCTCATTTGTATAGGGAGGGCAATGCTTGTGCTGATAAATTAGCCAGCTTTGGTACAAGTATTGAAGGTTTATGTTGGTGGGATTTAGTGCCTCCTTTTTTATTAGAGGATTTTGGCAGAAACGGGATGGGTCTTCCTAATTTTAGATTTTGTTAGCCCCATGGGTCTGGTTGATGCCCCCCCCCCCCCCCCCCCCCAATGCTTTGTTTTCTTTTATTTTTCTTTTTGATCAATAAATTGGGTGTGCTGCAGGTGATTGGCTTTACTTGAGGTGCCAGCCTAGCAGGGATGTCTTGCATGCCTCTTTTGCCGTTTAAAAAAAAATCTTGAATAGAAGGTGATGAGGATAAGAAAGATTAATACATAAAAATTCAGAATAGGTTCGGGTTTAATAACTCAGTAATAACAAAATACAGTTTATACAGATCAAGAACAAAAATTATATTGAACTTTAAACATCAAAATCGCAGGTTCTTGATCATAAACAGAAAGTAAAGGAGTTTGAGTTTAGAGATACCACACAACCAGATTTATCCTGGTTCAGTCACCTCCACTATGACCTACATCCAGTCCCCACTCCACCTGTGGATTTCACACACTAACACACAAGCTTTACCAGGTAGCTTGAAAAACCTTTACACCACAGAGCACTCCTTCACCTCGAGATACCACACTCTTGTGAAGAGCCTCAATGTTCAACCTTAGGGATACCTCACCCTAATCACTCAGAGAGACTCCCACTCTCTTTACAATCGAAATTTAAAACAAAAGTTGATTCCTAACTCTCAATAGTCAGATAAACAAATTGAAGCACTTATGAGTATTGAAACACTCTTTTCACAGTAAGCTCGATGAAATAAGATTCTGATTGTTCTTGTAAAATTCGCGTCCATCTTGAAAATAACCACGTCCATCTAGTCATTAAGATTTTACATTTGGATGGGCTAGTAGACGAGCTCCATTTAGTAGGCGAGCTTCATATGGTAGACGAGCTCCATATGGTACGTCAGCAGACGGGAGTACTAAAACACAAAGTAATTAGACGTGCTCCAACTAGTAGACGAGCGCTTGTATCACTTTAGTGGACGAGCACCTCTGTCACTTTAGTAGACGAGCGCTTATCACTTTAGTAGACGGCCACTTTTGTCACTTTAGTAGACGTGCGCTTGTGTCACTTTAGTGTTGGACGTGCACTTCTTATTTCTTCAGTGTTGGACGAGCGCTTTGAAATCTCATTTCCAAAAACTCATTTTCATTAGCGAAAACTTATTCCTTGTAATGCAGGTTATGAAAATTGATTTTCTTCATGCATCTTTTTTTAATTGAGCTATTTGTGAATAAGAGATTTCATCTCTTACAGATCATCTAAGACTTAAATCTAATTTCTCCTTTAAGCCCTTATCTTGATGATTCCTTGATCTTCGTCTTTGCTCTTTGATTCCTCCAAGTTGTTCCTTGAATATTCTCCTTTGATTGCTCACTGAACTTGTTGAGTATTGCTTGATACACGTCTTTACAATTTGACACTAAAAACACTTGCATACACATTAAGTTGTTTTTGTCATATATCAAAATCTCTAAGTCATTGAGTTTAACATCATATATATAGATGGGGTGTCAACGGATATTCCGTTACCTGTCATTATTTTGTGCATGATTCTCTCCCTTCATCATAATGCTCTTAAAGTCACATAAATCTCATTTACAAGACGTTTTATACCCATGATAAACATGTGCTTGGTATATTCGAATATTCCGACCATAGCTCGGCCTCTTGACTAGGATTCTAGCTGTGCTCCTTAGATTGAAAATGGACTGAGCTGAGGTCTCCTTGTTCCACGCTTGAAAAGTAAACCGAGCTCTGTTCCTTGGCTCTGGAGACAACTGGGACGAGGACATCTCGACCCATGTTGGAACAAATCTCAAAGAGATTTCCATTCAAAGTATGTGTAATCTGATTTTAGAAATGAGATGACTGGGAAATGGTTTTAAGAAGAACTGCCCAGATTCCGACGGGTCTCCTATGGTCATTAACAAAATCCAAGAATGAATCTCATCTGGAAGGACCATTTTGAGTAACATTTGAAAGATAAAGGACCAAAATGAATCTTTTAAAAGATAAAGCACTAAAACATATTTTCACCAATAGATAAAGGACCAAAAATGTATTTTAGCCAATATAAAACGACACAAAAGAACATATTATGATTTTTTTAATAAATTTTACTTATATATATATATATATATATGTATATATAAGTTATTTATTTTAAGATAACTATCACTTTTAGTACTTTAATTTGTTTTAAATTATTTATCATCTAAAAAATTATAATATTATTTATTTTATCTTATTTTTAATTATTTTTATAATTAATTATTTGTCCTCATACTATTGATCACGTGCGATTTTAATCCCTATGATTTTTTTTAGGATATTTAATCCCCTATCTTTTCAATGTTACAAATTGGATCCTTTCATTCCATCAATTTTTGGTCCCTTGTTTTTTCTGTGCTTTCTGCTCCTCCATGTGCAACCTATATTACTAGTATTTTAACCCTTATTGCATTTCAGTGTTGTTTTGATTTATATAAGCTAGAGACTATACGCCTGTTTGAATATTAGTGGAGGGTCAACTATGGTGCTTAGGATAATTATAAATTTGATTATAGTTGGATACATCTAAACACCCTATGTCTGAGATCGCTATATAAAAACCCCCAATATCTGAGGTCTTCCAAAATGTGAGATTGATTTGTTTTTTTTTAATCCTAAATTGGTTTTGATGTAAGCTTATGTCTTTGGTTATTAAACAGTGATGTTAGCTTCTGTCTTGGGTGGTTTTTTTTTTTTTTGACAAAAGAAGCTTACTACATTTCATTAATAATCGAAGATTTAATACATGTTAAGTATTAATTCTTTGATTTTTTTACTTTTGCCAAGTGATTATGCTTTCAATATAACTTCTGTCGGAGTGGTTAAGTATTTATACTTGATTTCTGCTTCCGCAAAGTAGTTAAACTTTGGGGTATAGTTTATGGAGTCTAGATCCTCTCCATTTAGGGGGTAAATGGAGATCTCAAGGCTGTCTTGCATCCCCAACTTGCATTAAGAGCCCATATTTTATGTTAGTTTAATTCAATTTATTTAAATAAAATAAATATAAATGGAGATCATAAATTGGTGGGCCGACACAGGGATGAGTGATCACGACGACGCAGTGACGCAACGGCATAGTTGCAGGCACAATGGCGAACAGAGGAGTTGTGGAACATCGATAGTGGAAGAGGAGCCGCGACAGTCGCGTTCTTCATTATCCGTTTTTGTTTTTTTAAATTAATTCACTTAAATTAATAAATTATGACCATTGGTCCATTTTGTGGAAACTTGTCAACACCATAAGCAATGAACTGGAGATCTCCATTCACTCCATAAATGGAGAGGATTACTTTATTGATTGTATTGATTCCAAGCTGATAATGCTAATCCTCACTTCAAGCTTGTGAGGAGCTATTAGAGATATAATTAGTTACAATTAGTTAGGCATTAGTTACAAGTTTGTTGCATTCTTACATTGCTCATTTATATGTTATACTCATTTCAATCAATTACACTTTCCATAAAATTTCTCTCAACTATTCTCTTCTTCATGGTTCTTAAACTTTAAAAGAACTTATAAAAAATTGTAATTAAGTCTTTTTAAACATTTCAGTTAGGATTCTTAAAAAGTGTAAGAATCTATTTAATTTAATTTGAGTTGTGTTATTTTATTTTTTTTTGTGTGATTGAGTTGTGTTATCTGAACACAAATTTTAGATATTGTATGTGACATCATATGAGTTTCTTTCTATCTCTAACTTACTTTTTATCATCTTTGTATACACAAATCTCAAAAATACATTCAAAAACAAAAATGACACCGTACTCAATTTTATGTTAAAAAACATTTATCTTAATTTTTATTTGAAGAGTACAAGGACCCACAATTACAAGGACCGCAAATACAAAATAAATAAATCACTTAATAGAATCATAATAAAAACTTAATTAAACTTTGAGAGATGTCTGTGATGGATTTATTACAAATTTTTGTAAGTATAGATACCAATTACAAACTTTATAATTCACTAGAACCTAACCTATTTAAATTTTTCCAAAAAAAAAAAAATTCAGACTAACCGAGTAACTATTACTAAACCCATTTTACAAGCAAAAAAGTGATGTTGCTTCTTATTCGAAAGATACAATGAGTGTGTTTGGATGAGCGTTTGACAAACATGATTTTGGATGGAATTGATTTTATAGAATTAATTTCAATACAATTGAGTTTGAAGTAAAGTGATTTATGTTTGGATATTTCTACTTTGAAAGCAAGTTTGATCTAAAACTTAGTGTAATTTTTCAATCCAAAAGCAGAAGCTACTCCAAGCTGCTTCTGGTAGAATCAATTCTGGATGCAAAATTGCTTCCACAAACGTATTACCAAACACCTCTTTTACTATCATAATCAAGTTTGACAAGTGTAAAAGCACTTCTGATGCCTCCTGAATAAGAACCAAACACACACAATTAAGATTTGAAGCTTTCACGGTTAATTTCATTCACCTTCTTCACTTCCACTTAGCATAGAACTTCTCATCACCCCACATCAACATTCTATTCAACGGAATCCTCACACCCCTCTCCTTCAAATGCAAATGCCTCGGCACGATTCTCTTCTCCAAACTAAACCCAAAATACTGCGGAAACCTATTCAACTCCTCCACCTCCCTCTCCATCTCCTCCACCAAGTACTCAAACTTAGGCTTCAAATTACTCTCCACACCGTACCCAAACATCGCCGGCAACCTCGTACACACATTCGCCGCTTCCTCGTACGAGAACCCAATCTCCTGCAGGAACCCCACCTTCACGCGCAGCTTCTCCACGCGCGTGTTCAACAGATGCGCGTTTTGGCTCGTGGGCTTGTTGAGGTCACGGAGCCCGACATGGTGGAGAAAGTGGAGCGTTGGTTTGAGACAGAGTTCCACGTCGGAGAGGAGGAGGTGGGGACAACGGAGGATGAGGGCGCGTGATTGGTCGGGAGTTGCGAGGAGATTAAGGTAGAGGAAATCGAAGGTTGGGGTTATGTGTGTTGGGTCTACGAAGGTGGAGAATAGGTCAGGGCAGTGAGATGCTATAAGAGGGAGATCTGAGTCGGTGAATGATTTTGATTTGAAGAAGTTGACGGTGGTCATGATGTGGTTCACGGCGTCAGGGAGAGGGAGTTTGTTGGGTTTGGTTTTTGGGTCGATTATGGTGAGAGTTTTGAGGTAACGGAGGTTTTCACGGTAGGTTGTTCTGAACTTGATATAACGATATTGAGATTGAGAGTGTGAAGGAGAGGCATAAGAGAGTGTTGGAAGAAGCAGAGAATGGAGCATTTCTGATTTGAGTTTAGCTTCTTAGCGAGAACGAAGAAGTGAATGAAGTGATAAGAACTCAGGAGTAGGAAATTTGGATAATCTCGTGGTTGGCTTGTTTGTCTTCCACGTGTGGGCTTCGAGTGCTTTTTTTATTAGGATAAATTAGTTCTTAAATAAATTAATATGCAAGTCTACTGTCTATGTATTTTTTTAAATTTAAATACGTCTCTACAATTTAAAAATATAAATCAGTACATCCAATATATTAGATTTACAGACATCATGAAAACCGTCTAGAAAACCAATCAACTTACTTATACTTGGCATGATATTTTGATCAAATAATTTGTTTGGACCCAAAGTTAATCTAGTTGACTTTGATAGTGACCAAATGAGAGTTGGATCAACCCGATATGTTAATATAATGTATATTAACATTTTACCCTTAACATATTACCAGAGACATCAATAACAAGAGCCCAGGAACGATGCGTGTTTGCACAAAGGTTTAAAAATAAATGAATGAATAAATAAATAAACTTAATTTTTATTTGTACAATTTTATTATATAACCTTGCAAAAAAAAAAAACTGAAAACATTAACAAGCAAGCTCAACTAAACCAATCACAAGTGATCCTAGTCACTTCAATTCAACCCTCCGTTGAATTCAATGCATCTCTCCACATCATAACAATATATCTCTTATATTAAGAAGCCGATTTAGCACTTACACAAGCAGTTAAGTCAAAGATCCATAACAGGAAGCCTATCTCCTAGGGATAAATCTGTAATCCGAAATTCAAGAGACATGAGTGCATAGCTCAATCCTTAATAAAGCAAAGGTGACGGATAAAAAAGATGAATTGCTAGGACAAACATAAATTGGTAAATAAAATATCACTTTTTGTGCCTTCGATTGGTCTCAAAACTCCACTTTCTCAGTCATCATGAGTCTCTTCTGTTTTGTGCCTTTTGCGCTTCTTCTGGGAGTGGGGCAACTTAAGCTCTTTATGGAGCTGATTCAGAATCAGCTCATTGAAAGGCCCGGTGGAGATATGCACTAGTGACCTGTGAAGCGCCATTATCAGCAGAGTCAAACTTTGAGAGAATTTTCGCCGCTTTTGAAAGTGATATTTGTTTCGATGAAACACAATTTCCAGAAACTATCTTCATCTTCCTCCTCTTTTTGGCCTTCACACATATAGCTAGAGTCAAGAAGCAATTTTCTGTCAGCAGAGCACACTCTTGACTCTATTGCTTAAAAAAACTTCCAATGAGTTCAGACATCCATTGTTGCAGTACAATCGACCAAATGAAGAACTCCTCAAAATCACAACTGTGTAATTCACCAATAGCATTTGGCAAATTTCACCATGAACAACTCCATAAACAACTAAAAATAAATTCATTCACACAAAACAACATAAAAACAAAAGAAGCACGGGATGAGAGATTCTAATTCCTAATACACATTTTCTGATACCAATTGGTTGCTACCAAAAATATATGAAACCAAGCTTAATGATTAAAGTTAACAACCCACAAGCTTTTAATTCAAAATATCAACCAAACCAAATTGATAAGACTCAAGCACAGACCAAACAGGAATTAAAAGAGCACCTTATTTATTAAATTCAAACCCAACAAATGGCTATACATAGATAAGTAACAGAGACATTTGAGGAAGCAATAAAAACCCTAAACTCGAAACTCGAATGTAACAATCCCAATCTAAAGCTAAAAATCCCTAATTTGCTAAGACAAATTAAATCCCTATATCCAATCTTATAAAACACCAAACAGGAAAGAAATAGAAGAAACGGCTCAAAGGGAATTAACCAAATAGTGCACTCAAAGGGAAAAAAAAATAGCACATCCAATACAATCCTTTACTTTGGAAACAAAGATAAACAAGATTATTCAACATGTCACCTCACAAGTGTGATAACCAAACTAGACTTAGCAGTTTTAATTCTAAGGTGAGAGTTCAGTCAAGCATGTGTGAAACCAAGAAAGCGAGTTAACATTATTGACACACACAAACAAATCAACAACTGCCAGTTAATAGGACAAGATGAGAACTCCATTTCAACACTCAAAAGGAAATCTAGCTTGTTCAAGACAACCACTGAATTATTATGATAAAACAGGTCATGAAAAAAAAACTGTCAAAGGTACACATGCAAAGATTCAAGCAGGTTCACATTCGAGTTCCAACAGAATTGCAACATACTACAAGTCATATCCCATGCATGGCTGCATTACATTACCACAGAGGATAACTTAAATTCACTTCAACAATTGATAGAGAGAAAAACGTAGTTCAGATTTTTATCAAATCAAGCCTAATGATCATTTGAAGAAATCTAACCTATAACACTTTATGTTCCTGTTAATGAATCATCAGCTCAGGTTTTTTATCAAACATGTAGTGTGCAAGCACACAAAATAAATACACAAATTTGTATATATTATGGCAGCTCCGTACTATAAAATCATGAATATCAGTGAAGCAAAATATTCAGCTTAAAGATGAAAAAAGACCAAGCAAAACCAGATAATTAGGGAATCAAATAACTAGAGGCAATAGTACCAGCAAACAAAATTTAAAATTGAAAAATCCCTGTTAAACTCTAGCCAGTAGCCCATGATCCCAAATGCAACCGCAGAGATACCAAAACAAGAGTAACAAAGAAGAGAAGAGTTACTTGGAGCGGTGCAGAGCACAAACGGTGTGCGCGCGTGGGAGATGGAGGCCATTGAAGAACAGAGTTAGGGACCCGGACGAGTGAGAGGTTATGGCCTATGAGGATGGATGAAGGGATGGGAGGTAGGGGCAGGAATAGGCCAGGTCAGGGCAAGCTTTAGTTAAATAGGCCTGGCCTGTTTCAAAAATGTAAAGCCTAAGCCTGATCTCTTACCTGACATAGGCTATTTTTAAGGTCTGACCCGACCTTTTAAAAATCTGGTCTGATCTGAAAGCCTACTTAAAGGCCTATTTCACATTAAGACTTTTAAATAGGTCAGGCCTACTACTAAATAGGCCAATAAGTCTATTATTTAACAGGCCAATAACTAAACGGGCTAAAAGGCCTGCCACTAGATAGGCCAATGAGCTAATATTCTAACAAGCATAGAATGAATAATTACATTGTAACTTGTAAATTCTATTTTTACCTCTATTTTTATTATCATACTAAACTAACCATAGTCATAAATTGCAATTAAAAAAAAAAAGTCATGCATACCGCAATTAAGGATTCTGACTTTTACAAAGCTAAAATAAAAAAACAAAAGGCTTGAAAAATTTAATATTTCTATTTCTTTGGGGTTGTCCATCATCATCATCGTGTCTACATAGCAAAAGTTATACTTCCTTAATATTTTCAGTTCACAGTCTAATGCACACTGATTGTGATCAGAAATTTGTTGGTATTCAGCACAAGTTGTGCACAGAACTAGCCAAAAAAGTCACAATACACACCAGCATAGAAATCTAATCTACTGAGTAAAATAGAACTAAGACAAAGATTGCAGTAAAAAAGACACAAAATTGACTCCTCCTAACCCACACCCAACGGCAGAGAGTAGCAAAACCATCCCCCCTCTATGTAGCAGCAAAAACCAGCTGCCCAATACCCTGAAGTATATGAAAGTAACTCTAGCAACCGACCCACACACCAGAAAATTAATGCAATGATGGACATGGAGTATAAAATACCTGCAAAAGGAGAGAGGTGCCACAGAGGAGAGAGACGCTGCCAAGGAACGACATGCCGACGAGCGAAACGCGGACGAGGGAGTGGGCACTACTGGGAGAGACGAAGACGAGAGACTGACGAGGGAGAGGGAGAGAAAAAATTCAAAGCACAAGTGCGAGGGTCATGACGGCACAATTGAGTGGGATAGGGTTTCTTTGCAGCGTGAATAGGGTTTCTAGGATTAGGAATTTAGGAATAAAATAATACTGTATCTTTTTAATCAAAGCTATCATTTTTATGAAAATAGGAATAATATATTAATATTAATATATATATATATATATATATATATATATATACTAGTATAGTAACCCGTGTCATGCACGAGATATAGGTTGATTTTTGAACATTTTTTTTAGATTATTTGTAAAAAAAATTGTATGAAAAATTATGTCCCAAAAATTATAACTATTTTATTTCAATCATGGATCACAAAACTTAGTAACTTTTAAGTTACTAATTACTATTATCTATTGTAAATAATTAATTGAAAAGCTTTTTATTTATCAACTCAATTCAAACACGAGAAATATAAATATGTATTATGGTTTAATAATTATATGGATATTAATAGATTTAAATTCTGAGATTATTTCATTACATATAACTATGATTGGTTTAATTGTTTGTGGTATATCTATTTTTGCTTTTAGTTTATTATATTTTTATTTATGACAATAAATTAAAAAAGTATTAAAATTATAGTAAAGTATAAATTTCTTTTAACAATTCATTCACATATATGATTACAAGTAAAATATTCATCATCGTGTATTATGTGCGGTGTAAATTTTTCTTATTATTTTCATGTAAATATCCATTCACATGTGTTATGTTTTATCTATAATTTTTATATTGATCAATTTATATAGATGTTATTTGGTAAAAGATAATCAAAATTTGCTCAAATTAAAATATTTTCAATAAATTAATTAGGTGAGAAGATAATTGATAAGGAATAATGATTTGCCTAAAATTATTAGGATTTAAAATCCTGAATTTGTAAGGAGGGGTTGAAAAAACGAACATTTGAATTTCATTTGATTTTCTATAATGTAATTAAATCTAAATTAATTTGGTATAATAAAATTCAAATTTACTTACATAATAAAAAATTATCATAAATTAATTATGAAGATAATAAATAAGAAAGATCTATCTTAATCAAGGTTTACAAAACCGGACCGGCCATCGAACCGGTGAATGCAGCGGTTCAAGGTTCAATGGTCCAATCGACGTTGAACCGTGGTTGAACCGGTTATATATACTTCACTTACAAATGTCATAACTCAACATATATAACATTCAAAATGACAAAACCAAATCAAATATGTCATCAAAGTCATCAAACCATAACATTTAAGTTCAACAAAAGTGGACAATGTTTATTGGAAAGTGAAAACTAAATAACAGATACATCAAACATCATAATATTCATTGAGGTTGACTCCTTCATATTCAAACACGTCAGCCATAACATCTTCACTAATTTGAGTAATATCTTCACCACCACCACCACTTTGAAGTTGAATCTCTATAGCATCAAGTTCTTCATCACCTAATTAAACAACAAACAAGTAGAAAAATAAAATTTCAACACTAAAATAATCAAGTTACATACAAAACATGTTCGATATAATTAAACATTAACCTTCGTTGCTTCTTGATGAATCACCAACTATTGGAATAGCACCACTATCATGATAAAGAACATTTTCAATCTCATCAATATCAAGTTCAGGAGAGGGTTCTTCATCAATCACCCAAAAATCAACTTCATCAATGGATTCATAATCAACGGGATCACGACATGCCTTCTTGTAGTGCACCCTATAACAAAACATTACAATAGCAAAAAGCAGAATTATTATGCTTTTCAAAAAAAACTAAAAGTAATGTTTCAACTTTTGACATAATGAAATTTGTATACCTATTCCTCAAACGCAAGTTATAAGTAACATAAACAATATCATTCAGTCTCTGATGTTCAAGTCTATTTCTTCTCTTTGTATGGATGCGTTCAAAGACACTCCAATTTCTCTCACACCCCGAAGAAGAACAAGTTTGGCTAAGAAGACGAATTACCAACTTTTGCAATATTGGAGAACTACCCCCATACATTCTCCACCATTCATCTAGAAAACACATATTTAGTTAAATAAAACAAGAAATATGCATAACTATGTAAGTTTAAAACATTATTTAAAAATTAAAACTATAAATTGGTACTCACCAGGTTGTATCTCCTTTGCCACTTTAAGAGCACTTTCACGACTAAAAGATCCTTGTCTTTCACGATACACTTGCAACTCTTTAATGGCTTTGGCCACATCGGGACAAAAAGCTTGTATATCAAATAAATCAAGAAGTGCTTGCATGACCCTACTCTTATCACAATACTTGTCATCATAAATGAATGCGGGGTTTAAAAAGTATGCAGCTGCATGAAGATTGCGCTTCAAGTGCTTATCCCATCGAGTCTTAAGAATATCCGTGTATGGCTTATACAAGTTCTTTCTATGCTTAAACATTTCCTTTATTGCATTTTTTGCCCTTTGCATGCCCTCATAAACATAACCAATAGAAGGTTTTTCATCCTCATCTACAATTCTTAGTAATCTAATGATGGGAGCCATAAGTTTGGCAATCATAAAACATTCATTCCAAAATTTATTATCCAAAATGATAGCACTAACAGCTTTTCCTGCTGTACCCTTTGCTAACTTATGGCTAGTAAAGTGTTTGTCCACAACCAATGCTTGCAAATCATGCTTATGATCATGAATAATTTTCAATGTGATAAAAGTAGTAGCAAATCGAGTCGTTCCTGGACGTACGATTTCCTTCCAACCTTCTCTTTTTCTTAGCCAAGATAAGAATACTATATGATTGTACAGAAACACAGTTACCTTTGAAGCTTTTTTGGCAAGCTCTGCAACATGAGGCATACTAGCAATATCCTTCAAAAGGAGATTCAAGCAGTGGGCAGCACAAGGAGACCAAAAAATGGTTTCATATTTACCAATTTACCAGCAGCTACATAGTTAGATGCATTATCTGTCACTATATGAACAACATGTTCAACTCCAACCCATTCAACAACTTCGGAAAACATATTGCACAAAGTCCCGACATCTTTCACAACATCTGATGAATCAATAGACTTCACAAATGCTATCCCTATGGAATAATAAAGTAAAAAACTTATCAAATAAAAATTAAATGGACTATCAAGTTTATTAAGGAATCTCAAAATTTCACAAATGTTGTACCTTTAGGACAATAAACTAGAAAGTTTATCAACGTCCTTTGTCTTTGGTCAGTCCATCCATCAGCTGATTGTACATCCACTCTTAGCCCAATTGGCTCAATAACTTTGCACAAGCAATTGACATTCTTTCTTGCAATCTCCCAACAAGTTAACCCGTAGATCATGATAAGACGAAACTTTATAACCGGGGCCAATAGCAGCAATTGCATCTGCAGCTTCTTGAAAATATGGTGACTTTGTTGCATAAAATGGAATGTTAGCATCAAAAAACCATCTAGCAATTGCCATCCCAGCTTTGTAACGTGCAGCCTTGCTAGATATTACACTTTTTATAGTTGGTTGAGAGCCAGGAGTTGTCCTTGGGGCAAAAGAACCACCAATTTGAACATCACCTTTTCTTTTTCCTTTGTTGGGAGCAGAAACAGATGCAGTATTTGGGGAAGGTTGAACTTCTTGCACCTCCCCCTCATTACTACCATCATATGCATCATTGAGGTCGTTAGTCTTCTTTTTTTCTTTGATACCTTTCAATAACTCAATCATTTGGTGACGAACATCGTGAGGAACTTTCTTACAAGAGCTTATTTGACCAGATATACCCGCAAGATGGTGCTTCATTCTGTTTATGCCTCCTCCTCTGTAACTTATTCCACAATGAATGCAAATGTACACATTAGTTCTCCCTTCTTTTCTAAATGCAAAATGCTCCCAAGCAGGATCACTTTTCCCACGAAATGCAGTGGAGCCTTCTGCTGATTCACCATGTGATGATTGTGTATTAGGGGCATTGGTAGATAAATTAGGATTATTTTCTTCATGAGCATTCCCACTTGGTAATTCCTACAATAGGAACATGTTCAGCGAAAAATTAAATTTTTTTTTGCAGCAAGTCAGCAACAAGCCAACAAGAAGAGTATATTCCCATCAAATAAAACAAAACAAGAAAAAAAAGGAAAATCTATCTATTTCATAAATCTCCTATGGCTAGAAATAACATGGATGTTTCATTTCTCAAGTGGGTTTCTCTTGTTTGTTCTGTGGATTCATTGTTCAAAATGAAACTTCTAAGAATGACTTGGATTGGTTTAAGTTACAGATTGAGACAAGCCTTGTGATGCATTATAGACTTTCCTGCCTATAATTATTCTGGCCATTTATTGTTCTAGAGAAAGAGTGCTTGACATATACTCACTTGGGGTTGGGGCCACACTCTATGAATCATATTATCATTCTAGATTAGTTTAGTCATATACATATTCGGATATGTTTGTGGCATACCCAAAAATAATGGTAACGGTGGGTGAAGGAAAATGCATAGTGTGCAATCATCATTGAACAAGTATTTTTGGAGAATACAAAACTTGGAGAAGAAGAGTGACGTACCTGGTTCGAGTTCGACATTGGACTATTGGAGTAGGGAGAACTCGACCCGAGAACGCAGTAACCTCGCGCGGAGAACTCGACCGGAGAACGCAGGAACCTCGCATCGGAGACCTTAGCCGGAGAACGCAGAAACCTCGCCGAAGAACGCAGGGACGTGAGGCGAACTGGCGATGGCGAAGGCGAACAGAGAAGCAGAGGCAGCCAGGCAGGTTTGGTTTAGCAGAGGCAGGAAGGGTCGAACGTCGAAGAGGAAGAGATGAGTCTGAGATTGTGAAAGACTGAAACCCTTAAAATTTAGGGTTGGAAACGGCGTCGTTTTGGCTGTGGGGAATTTTTTTAAAAAAAACTGCACATTTCGAGAACCGGACCAGACCCGTCCGTAACCAGTTTTAGCCGGTTTAGCCGGTTTTTAACCGGTTCAACGGTTTTTTAACCGGTTCACCATAGGGCCGGTTTTGCCATCTGACCGGACCGGCCAAGGTCCCGGTTCCCAGTCGGACCGGCCGGTCCGGTCCGGTTTTTAAAACCTTGATCTTAATGTTGAAATTATTAATAAAGTATATTTCTTTTTCTTTGTATTTTTTGGTGCTTAAATATATAATTTTTTTTAGGAGGAATAAAATTATTTTATTTCACCCGAACCCAAGGATCCTTCCAAACATTTAGAAGTATACTTTTAAAAAAGAAATTTATGCGTAAGCATGTTTTTATGTAATTATTCATTCCTATATTTTTTGTGTTTTTTCTCTTGCATGCATTTACGTGTAATATTTATGTTTGTTTATTCTATTCATTTTTTGTTATTTCTATATTGACATATTTATAGATATAAATTAACTAATAAAAGAAAATTCAAATTTACTCATATAAATAATCTTTACTAATTTAGTTATTAGGTGAGAGGATAATAAATACTAATTTTTCCTAGTAAAAAAAATACTAATTTGTCTAGAATTATTAAGACTTTGAATTTATATTTATATGGAGAAGGAGAAAAACAATCATAAAAATTTTTACATTATTTTTTGTCATGTGATTAAATCTAAATTAATTAGTCATAAAATAAATATGTTTAGAATAAATGGAACTTGAAAAATTAGTTGGATGATGAGATAATAAGAAAGAAAGGAATACTAATCTGTCTAAAAATTATTCAGATTTTATATTTAAATTTTTAAAGGGATTTTAAATTTCAAATTCTCAAGAAAAAGATAAAAAAAAATGAATTTAATTTTCTATCACGTAATTAAAAGAAAACCTTCAAAAAAAATTTGGTGAGAAGATAATAACTGAGAAAGAAATATATTTATACAAAATTATTATCTTCTAATTTTCCAAAATAATATATATATATATATATATATATATATATATAAATACTTTTAGTAACAAAAATAATTTTGTAAACTCAAAAACATATAACATAAGAACAACCCATCTCAATACAGTTCATAAAAAAAACTCTCTCAACTTATCAAAAAAAGTTCTAAATTATTTTTAAAAAAAGTACTAAAATAATAAAGTGTGATTTTATCATAGCAATACATAGTTAAATGCACTTGAGGAGAAGCGAACCCAAGAAATGAAGCTAAAATTAACGGAGCCAGTGGGAATGATAATATAAATAAAAATGATGAGAAAGAAATTGTACCATAAAGTGTTAGAAGTGGGGATGAGGCACAAATTCCTCAATATGTTGTCACTACTAATGTCATGGTAGTTGCAGATGGAGCTTGTCAACACAATGTTCATGCTCTTGAAAACTTGAAGGACCTATTAAAAACAAACACTATATCAATATCACAATCAAAAGTACATTCAATTGGGAGTGATTCAATTGAGTTGGGCAAAGAAAAAGAATGGACAAAGAAAATGTATAGTTAGGAGGAGATGTGGAGTTGTGCCTCAGAGGATAAGTCTCTAAAAGATGAGGAAGGAACATCTGAAACAAACAAAAAAAAATGAGAGAAGTGTAACATCCCGATTTTTTCGTTTTCTAAGATCGGTATAAATATAGATAAACGTTTATATTTTTATATGAAACTTAGAAAATGATTTTGGGAAAACCAAAGTCATATTCATATCATAATTATTTTTATAAGCATACGTGAAATTTTTGGTTGAAAATTCAGACGGAACCCGGTCTGCGTTTTTACTGACAGTAAGATTTTACTGATCAGAAAACCTAATTTTGACCCGAGAACGAAATGAATAGATTTTATATCTCATTTACAACAAATATAGGTTATTCTGAAAATTTTCAAAATAATTAGGTTTTATACTCGATTCGGGCGTAAAACCTTAATCGGGAAACCGACGGAGTCGAAAACGGAACTGCAGAGACATGTCAAGATATCGGGACAACGAGTCATACATGATGATGACTCATGGAGGATGAGTCACCAAGCATTTATGAGCATTAAATGCTAGTAATCATGACTTTTAGGTGAAAAGACCAAAATACCCCTAAGCTTTCGCCGGTATTAACCAGACACATCTTTGCACTTTTAACCATTCATTTTACATGGTTTTAAACCTCCCACATCTCCTCAAATTCATACATCCATATATACTTAACCATACCTATTTCGTCTTGCTTTCGTTTCATTATTTTCCTCTCAAAAACCGAAATTGGGTAAATGACGGAGCTGCGTACGGAATTTCCGGGAACCACTATCGGATAGGATCGGTGACTCATTGGTGAGTCACTATGTGTGGCCCAAAATCAGCCACACCTCCATCAAATGTGAGCCACATATTATTAACCATGATTAGCCAAAATAACCTTAGTCAAGTTAACTATTAACTATGATTCATCATATATTAATTTGATATTCACAAAACCCATTATTTGGACTCTAAGGAATTAAACAAAGCCTAAATCTAAGCCTATATAAAGTCTCAAAACCGCAGCTGCCCTCTCCCCACTTCTCGTCATCTTCCTCACCAAGTATTCTCCATTTTCTCTAAGTTACAAAACTCATAAGAACACCGAATCTCCACCGAAAATATGACCCTCTTCCTTTCTGAAACTCGAAAAACTCTCAACCTAAAAGTTGTTCCTCTTTCTCTCTTATTTCCAACAAGCTAAAGATAATCAAAAACGGATAATTATATTGGGAGGTATACTCAAAATACTGAAACTGCCCAGAATTCTCAGCAACACACGAAATAGCAGAAAGAAGACCCTTTTAACCCCTGTTATGATCCGAACCAAATGAAACCTTAAACACCAAAGTTGTGCCTTTTCTTCTTATCTTTCTAACAAGCTAAAGTTTGTGATTTTTCTAGTGTGATATAAACTCACAATACCATCACACCCTCAAGCAGTCCAGTTTTCAACTTAGTGAAGGTTGATCATTTTCTTCATTTCTTCAATCTTCATGAGGTAAAAGCTCATCTCCTTGATCATCTAAGCTTTCATCTTCATGTATTTCTCATGTTTATGCCATGAATCATATTTTTCCATTCCTAGATCTAGAACTTTGAAAATTCATAGAAAATCATAGAAAAATCCTTTTAAAGTGAAACCAATTTCTATGATCCACTAGTTCAGAAAAGGGATTCCACATCGGTTATTTTTGGCTTTTCACATCGGTTTTCAAACTGATGTTGAAATGACCGATGTGGTTTATTGCCACTTTTCACATCGGTTTTAAAACCGATGTTAATAATATATTTTTAACAGCGGTTTTGTCTCTAACCGATGTGGAAACTTAATTTGTCAATTGGTAACCTATTTGAAATTTCACTTTCCACATCGGTTTTATTGAGAACCGATGTGTAAAGTGAAATTTCCACATCGGTTTTTATTAAAACCGATGTGGAAAGTGAAATTTTCACATCGGTTTTGGAAAAACCGATGTGTAAAGTCTCATTTTTTTTATTATGTTATTTACATTTCTATCATTCTTTTCCCCTGTTTCAGTAATGCAGATCAATACCAGAATAACATACTGTAAATATTCTCAACACAATCACTTTTGTACGACAAAAACACAACTAATATATACTGAATTTATTACGAACAATACATATGTACGTTCAATTACATTCAGACAACAAAGATAATTAGAAACCAAAAAGCTACATGATATATTATAGATTTCATATCAAAATTTATGATCAGTCAAAAGTACACTATAGCTAGTACATGATAAGCTTTTAAACTAACTACATATATACAAACTATGGTTGGTACACTTCAAGAAAGAAAGTTGCCCAACGCCTCTTTATGTTGATGATGTCGGAATCAGATAATGGAGTTGGATTGTTGAATATCTACAAGTTTAATTGGACAAAAGATTATATCTTTTAAGTAATAAACTAACATAAAACATATAACGAATCTATAACTATTACTTCTAATTGTGTCAATTAACATTTACCTCGTGCCATCTTTCAGTGATCCTGGAGGAGATAATTTCCAACATCCACTGCATCACATAGTAGCCACACTCCCATGATCCACGTTGTATACGTGACTACGTACAAATGAAACCCAATTAGAATATGAGCAATTAAATAGAAATCAATAATTATACCCACTGCATTTGATGCATTTGAACTAATAAATATCTTACGCTAGGAATAATCCATCTGATAGCCCGAGTACGCCTTTCTCCACGCAACATGTGGTTTGCAGTAATAGACCTATCATGACAAAAACATTAATTAAAGTATATCTAATAGATTCAGATAATTAAAACAACTGCATTACTGATTACAAAGTATTTTAATGCTTACGTTTCGATGATCGTCTTCAATGCATTCACCGGCTTATTTCCCAATGAGCAGAAGAAGACCACGACGTTCATCCTAGGGTACAAGATCAACAGTTGCCAATGCTGGATGTATTTGCGGAACAGTTAGTGACTAAGTCATATATAGTTATACTTAAATAACCGGTACTTATTGAGATAAGGCGCAAGGTAGATTTGATGATCGTCTCGGGCAACTATATCACGTATGGTGGTGACCGGGTATTCTGATGCTAGGAGAACATCACCCTGAATGAACATGGGGTCAATGAACCCATAAAGGGCGAGGTTACCCTGATCAACTAACATACGATGCAGATACCTAATATATTGGAAAAACATGTTAATTATCATAGTATGTAAAAATTAATTACTTAACTTATGAATAAAATGTACTTACGTGCACCATAACGATATGTGTGCAGAACTAGTCATTTATTTATTAAGTACCATCTCCATAAGTTCCTTCTTTGGGATATAAAGTTCATCACCTGGACTGGCATCATGTTCCAACCTTACCAAGGCTGCGTCATTCTCCATGGTGACAACCTGTATAGCAAGAACTTTAAAAACATCACCATGGCCAGGTGCCCCTTTGTCGATCCCCTAAACAACATAGATATATATTAGTAATCACGGATAATTAAGTTATTTAATTCGTAATTCACTAAATGGTCAAATGAATACCTTGGCAGGAGCAGACATCTCTGGTCTTCCTGGATCCGACCTTTTAGGCACAATATCATTTCCAACATCCTATAACGAATAAAAATAAAGCATTATCTTTAAACAATAATAAATTATTTCAACTATGAATATAGAAAAACACAACTAACTGAATACCTCAGATACAACAAGAAAGTTGGCCAATCTTCTTGGCCAGAGGATGAAGTTACCGGGGGCCTGACCCACTGTTTGAACCTCCTCAGTGGGCACATGGACTCGAGCATCAGCATCTCGAATAATCTCAACAACGACCCTCAGCTGATCATCCGGTAATAAACGATGGTGTATGGTATTACCTAAGTTATTATGTGCCTTCCCCAATGCCACTAAGCGGCGATGATGATGATCATCAACATACAGCTCACACCTATCAGGGTCATCATCATCATCATCATCATCATCATCATCATCATCATCATCATCATCACCATCATCATCATTTTCAGGCTGATGAGGAGGATCACATGAGCCCTTAGTGCTCACATGGACAGAGGGTTGGACACCGGCTGTCATCTGCTGGGACATAGAAGTCAATATTGCCATATGCTGGGCAAACTGCTCGGCCATCTCCTATCGAAGCTCAGCTGCAATCTCCTGTTTTAGCCGTGCTCTATCTGCATCAACATCCCTGTAGCATTGGTGTGAAGATGAACCATGGTATTGGCGAATACCGACGCCCCATCCAACACCAATGACACGGCCCGGGTGGTCTGGTTTACCGATGGCAGCAGCTAAGATATCCTCGCTCCTCTAGGAACAAAGGTTCCTTAGGTTACCTGCTCGTCCAAGGCATCCTATCACATAAAATATCAGGTCACATTACAATTCGGTAACAATCTTAAAATGACAATTACAACTCAAACTATACTTACAATCTTCTCAGCTACTTGGCGGGCCTCCTCAGATGTATATTGTCCCGTTTTTCTTTGTCGGGCCCTCTTCCATTTACGATGGCGTGGGGGGTGGAGGTGGATCAACAGCCTCTGGACGATTTTCAGCATTAGGATTCGCCTGAGATGCTGCTTCCTGACGTGCTTTCTTTTCCTCTTCAACCATTATCTGACCAAGCTTTTTATATCCCCCACGAGACATGACATGGGGGTAGACATTCTTGCTTTGGTTTTTCTGCCCCCTTTTCCTCTTCTCCTGTTATAAATAGAAGACAATTAAATTACATAAGTAAATAAAATTAATGAAATTACATAAATTTAGAGACAAATCAAATAAGTTAACCTGAAAGCTGGGATCATGTCGGCTCTGAACAAAGCGATCCCACGTCGCCTGGTCAAGAAACGGGTACACCTCAAGTGGGTTCTTTTTACATTTTGGATTGAATACATAGTATCTGCCCAGGTCGGTCTTAAAACCCCTCCAACGCTCACCAGCATACTTTAGCAAATGCTTCTTCATAACGTACATATCCGGTATGTCAAAGGTCAGCTACATTAAGACCAAAAGAATCAACGACCTCGTATGATATTATTAAGATAAAAATAAAGTAGATACAGACAAACGCAGACGTAAAAAGTACGTATACCGGAATACTCTCCCATATCTCGATCCTTCACGTCCGACGTCGGACATCTTTCCAAATATCAATGAGTATACTAGGCTTGCTCCTAGCAAGGCTCGCCACAAAATCTTTTAAACTGCTCGCCATTGGCCCAATAGGATTGCGGTTATTATCAAAGTCTATTCTTATCCTTTGATTTGAACCACGGTTGGCGATCAAATTCCTCATTCGTGTGGCACGTCTACCCTTTCTACCGAGTGAGAGCGGGGTCTCCGACCCGCTACATGAAGGAAGGATATCCTCACGATCAGCCATGTATACCTGTTTAAAAAAAAACTTGTTAGTATGTCAGGATAAATATCAAACATAACTTATAAATATCGATCAACGTACGTAAACATAACTTATAAATATCAACGTAAACATATAATATGCCTTTAAACATAACTCAAACTATACTTACTTTGTGGTCAATTAGTAAAGTTCTCCCATAACCCTTCTTGGTGATCATTACAAGTAGCATGTACATCATCCACTTCATTTTCCTCATTGAAATTAGGCACTCGTGTTGATAAAGAAGGAGTATCAGAAATATCAAGAGTTGAATCGTGATTTCCCTCACTACCATTATACATGTTTTTTCCCTGGAGAACCACTGACCACCTTTTGTTAGAAGGATCACGGATATAAAACACTTGTTTTGCTTGGGATGCCATGATGAAAGACTCCTCTTTATTACCTACCTTATTAAGGTCCACCAATTTGAATCCTAACTCATCGGTTTTTACACCATTGTTACTGTCGACCCACTGACATTTAAAAACAGGTACTCTAAACTTCGTGTAATCAACCTCCCATATCTCTTCAATGATTCCAAAGTATGAAACAGATTCCATAACAGGGTTTTAATATTTCGAAATAGATAAATGCATGGACTCAGCGACGACCATAACCCCACTGTTTTGTATAGTACTTTTGTCATCCTGGGACTTTGTATAGAAGGAAAACTTATTGATATCGTACCCACTCCAGCATATGACATCAAAGTTAGGCTCCTGTGCTAGCCATTTTAATGTATCAGAAGCAATACCATCCTTTCCAATTTTTTCTTTAAACCAGTTCAAGAAAGTCTTGTTATGCTTGTTCAAACACCATTTTTCATTCATTCTAGGATAAGTTTCATTGATGATGCTTTTATCCTCACATAAGTATTGTTCAACCTCATCAGTGTTATTCAATATATACAAATGTGCTTGAAGCACTTCCTCCCGATCCATGCTCTTAACAGTGATACCTCGTGTACCCTTACCATCAAAGAAGATTGACCTCTTCTTCCATATTTTCTTCTCGGTAGCCTTCTTCTGGGTCTTCCCATAGATAACATTAGTGTTGTTCACCTTTTCATAAACTTGCTCTCCAGTCAAGGCCACCGGAGCAATTTCATTCTCCGGAAGTCCATTGAAAGCTTTTCTCAATCTACGATAAGGATGATTACGTCGGAGAAATCTCCGATGCCCAAGGTAAACCGTCTTCCTTCCATGTTGCAGTTGATGGTAACATGTGCCTTCTTCACATATTGGACATGCTTTATGCCCCTTAACACTATACCCACACAGGTTCCCGTATGCTGGAAAGTCATTGATGGTGCAAAATAACATGGCACGCAATCTGAATGTCTCACGGCAATACCCGTCGATCACATCAACGCCTTCATCCCACAACATTCTCAAGTCTTCAATCAAGGGACTCAGATAAACATCAATATCATTTCCTGGCTGTTTAGGACCCGAAATCATCATACTTAACATAATGTATTTGCGCTTCATGCACAACCAAGGAGACATGTTGTAAATTACCAGGAGAACAAGCCATGAACTATGAATACTACTTAAGTTTCCATATGGATTCATTCCATCAGTAGCAAGTCCAAGCCTGAGGTTTCTGGGCTCATTGCCGAAATCCGAAAATAAACTATCAATTCTCTTACATTGCAAAGAATCGACCGGATGCCGAAGCTGTCCATCACACTTCCTCTCATCTGCATGCCATCTAATGTTCTTTGCGTCATTTACATTAGCAAACAATCGCTTGAACCACGGAATCACGGGAAGATACCATAACACCTTCGCAGGAGGACCTTTGGTGACCACATCACAACTAGAATCACCATCCTTCACTTTGTAGTGTGATACCCCACACCTGGGGCACTCGTGCATCTCTTCAAACTCTTTCCTGTACAATATGCAATCATTGGGGCAAGCGTGTATTTTCTTATACTCCATACCATCGGACACAATATCTTCTTCGCCTCATAGTTTCGAGATGGCAATGTGTTGCCTTCTGGAAGCATGTCTTTCAACAACTCAAGCAATTCGGTAAAGCTTTTATCGCTCTGCCCATTTCTCGCCTTCACATTGAACAATCTTAACACCGCTGACAACCGTGTGAAATTAGTGCACCCCGGATACAAAGCCACTTCCGTATCACTGCATAAAGTATCATACACATGTGCGCGCCGAAAAGACTCTTGCCCAACATCACGGATCATGTCCTCTAGTCCATCGTCCATTTCCATGTCATCAACTTCCTCTCTATCCGACACCCTCGACCTGTCTAACGATTCACCATGACATATCCATGTTGTATAACTCTTGCAAATCCCCTCACAAATAAGATGATCACGTATCTCCTCAGCTTCTAGTCGTCTCTCATTCAAACAGTTAACACAAGGACAATAAAACCTTCCGTTACCACTATCAGGAGCATTTCTTTTTGCAAACTGTAGAAAATCTTCCACTCCATTCTTATACTCATCACTTGTCCGTATAACATTCATCCAACCGCGATCCATGACTAAACCAATAACTTCGTACTTAGTCCAACATATTCATCAACCACTTCTTATGACAGGGTATGGCCCTATCCCATTCGAGAAGAAACTTTTTCAACATTCGGTTAACAGTTAGTCCTTAATTCTCATGCTCATACTCGACAAAATTTCGACAGCATTTCCCTTCGATCTCCGACGTACACTACTTGAACGCAATGACATCCACCACGATAAAGTATGCACCCGGAGAACGAAAGGAAATGTATCAATCCGAGCATTCATCAAGTATATAACATTAGAATCAATGAATAACTATTTTAATTGAATTAAGAAAAAGTTTTTTCCCAAACTGTCCAACTTTGGACAATTCAAGATCCAACACAATGAGCGGTACATCAAGCACATACACGTGTGCTCATTAGTATTGCATCTCAAACAGGAAACTAAGGCTTTACTAATTATGTAGCTTGCATGAAGTTGGGGCTTGAAAAATGAAGAAAATTAGCCCAACAGAGCCCATCACGGCCTAGCCTTGAAAGCCATCACGACTGTGATCGAGTAGAGCTTAAAAGAAAGAATGGAAAAGTCAGAACTGGTCACGGCCAGCCCGTGATGCCCATCACGGCCGTGACATGTTAGCTGAACCAGACCCTCACAGGCAGAACTGATCACGGCCTAGCCATGATGGTGGTCACGGCCGTGACAGACCAACCAGTGAAGCAACCTCCAAGGCAGAACCTGTCACGGCCTGGCCGTGATGGCCATCACGACCGTGACATTCCAACTAAACCAGACCCTCACAGGCAGAACTGATCACGGCCTAGCCGTGATGGTGGTCACGGCCGTGACAGACCAACCAGTAAAGCAGCCTCCATGGCAGAACCTGTCACGGCCTGGCCGTGATGGCCATCACGGCCGTGACATGCCAACTGAACCAGACCCTCACAGGCAGAACTGATCACGGCCGTGACAGAACAACCAGTGAAGCAACCTCCAAGGCAGAATCCGTCACGGCCTACCCGTGACAGACAGCACGGTCGTGACGGGTGATACCACCACTGGAAAAATCCAGTCTTGGAGCAACAGAACAACACATGCAAGTATATTATCCAACCATTTGGAGTCAAAGTTCATAACTTTTCTAAACAAGAAACGAATAAATGACTAATCTTGCAAATAGGTCTGTTTATAACAGGGAAAACACACCTTTTTTTTTTGGAAGAATGAAGATCTTGAAGGTTTCTTTGTGCACCTGTGATGAGCCTGAACACTAGTAACAGGGAAAATGAGGAGTGGTTTCATGTGCCATTCTCAGGCAATGCAACTCCTCCACTGTGAAATTTCCATAACCCTCCTTTCACATAATGCTCGAAAAGTAGTAACCCTAAAGGAAGAGAGAGAGTGAGAGAGAGAGAGAGAGAGAGGGGTGCATATATACCCGAGGGAGGAGGAGGGACGAGCAAAAATGGCGCTCTTCACGCAAACGAGGGTTGCTCGCGGATGGTCGTTCTCAGTGGTTCTTAGTGGTTCTCTTCCGAAGCATAAAATGAAGGCTTGTAGTGGTCTTCTTCTTTGTCTACGATTAGGGATTTGCAGAGAGTTAGGGGGAAAGGGAAATCGTTATAGCTGTGAGAGGGAGAGCTTACCCGAGAGAAAGAGAGAGGTCGAAGAGAGCTCCCTCGATGGTCCTCCGGTGGTAGCCGAAAGAGGTGGTTCTCTTTGCAATGTGACTTAGAGATGGAGAAGTAGAGACAAAGGAATGAAAAACAAATGGAATGGAAGATGACGCGAAGAGTAAGAGGGAATGAAAATAGAAACTTAGGTTATTACACATCGGTTTAAAAAAACCGATGTGGTTAGTGATATTTCACATCGGTTTTCGTAGAACCGATGTAAAAACTTACAATTTATTTTAAAATTTCATTTTTTTTAATTTACTACATCGGTTATTGAAAACCGATGTGTAATCTTACGGGTGATTAAATTTTTTTTATAATTTGTTTCCCTTTTCCACATCGGTTATTAAAAACCGATGTCTAATCTTATGTCTAATAAAAAATTTTTTTTGTTTCACTTTCCACATCGGTTTTTTTAAAACCGATGTTAAATATTTTTATCACGTCGGTTTATTCAATAACCGATGTTAAAATATTTCAGTTTAATTTCAAAAATGCCACCGCCTCCTATTTCACATCGGTTTTGTTAAAACCGATGTTAAAAAACTGATGTTAAATGTATATTTTACACTAGTGATCTTAGTATCCTCTCTATATTTAAGATCCAAGAGGACACATTAAAAAAAAAAATTCACGCCCTTTTAACTTGATGAGGCCGAACCCTAGTTTATAGTGGGGGGGGGAGGACTTTGTTAATTTTTTTAAAACTAGTCTTGCTTGATTCAATCTTATAATTCATATATATATATTGAATCCATGGTTGTTGAATCAAAATCAAATCTCTAAGCCATTATTTTGTTCATGGCCGAAATTGTATTTTTGAAAAGTTGAAAGATTTTGTTTCATTTTTCAACTTATGATAGTTTATCTTAACTCTACACTACTCTAAGGTCATGGATCTAAGAGTATGTAAATTTTTGAAATCTCTTGCCTATGTTAAGTGTCATGGCCGAATTAGGATTCTTGAAAGGTTGGAATATTTTATTTCAATCTTTGTATTCTAATATTTGTTTTAGGGTTTCAAGTGATTAAAGAACACTAATCCAAGAGCTTAGGATTTTTAGAAATTTTTAGCTAATTAATCCCCTCATGGCCGAACCTAGCATATAGGAGTATAGGTGTATTTAGTTGTTTGATTGTTAATTATTTGTTGTGTTTTGATTGAAGGACAAATTGTTGTGTGAGTCGTGTACGTGTTTTACGGAGACCGAACGTTTGACGGAATTTCAATTCGACAAGAAAAATCTTCAAGAGGTAAGGGGAGTACCTGAGGGATTTTTCCAATAGCTGGAACTAATTTGTTTATGGTCTGTATATTTTATTTGGTGTATGTATTGCTTATGTAATTAGATTTCTCTGCTTTTAAGTTATCTACTTTTAACCATTTGATTATCTGCACTTAATTATTATTATATTTTATTGTATGTCATTAATTGTGCTATTTGCTATATTATTGGCATGGTTGTTATTGATGTTGCTTGTGGATTATAAAGCCTGACAGTGGTCAGTGCTCAATTAATAATGATGTTAAAAGCATTAAAAAGCTATTTACGAAATAATGAGTTTTAATTAGTGGAAAATGTGAAAAAATAGTAATATATTATTATTAATTATTGGTTTGGTGAAATTTGGATTATAGTGAAAAATAATAATATTTTAATAATTTAATAGCATAAGAGTGTTCTATGAGTCATAGTGAAGACGTAACCGTGAAAATATTTTAGTATTGCTAATTTTGAGGTAAGAAATTTATAAATATTAGAAAATGTTATTTTAAGAAAATAAGTTTCAAAAATAATTTTATTATAGTGTTGGAAAAATTATTTTACTAGAAAAGTCATTTTTGGACTTATAACGTTTTTAAAATGTCAAACGTCGGACGATTCCGATAATATTTACAGTAGGATTGCTAAACACGGTAATATTAGTTAAAACATAGAATTTGTCTTAAAGCAATATTTTCAGGTTCAAAATATTGATTTTTGAAAGAAAATGAATTTTAAATGATTTGATGATTTTGCAAAATGAATTTCCAACGTAAAAGGATTTTCTGTAAAGTATTTTTATACAATGGGTTATTTCCGACAACTGGGATAAGTTAAGAAAATTTTGTTTTTGGATTTGTATTTCACAGAGCAAATATGTTGTTAAATTGAAATACGAACCTAGCTGTCGAGATGTCGGTGTCTAGAGTTATATGATATGGACCCAGGGTCCGAAAAGTAAAGTTATGGACTAGATGTCCTATAAAAATCTATATTGATTTTTGTGCATCAAAATCTACGAATCTAAATCTAGTACATGGATCTAGATTTCGTGATTTGTACATTTTTGACTTAGAGTCTGTTTGATTAGTTTGGACTTAGAGTCCTTTTTATGGGTATTATTGTTAAACTTAAATGTTTAAACCTTGGTTGGTCGTGAGCCTTTGAGCCTCAACAAGGAAAGAATGAACACAAAGAAAATTACGTGAACAAAACATTTTACATGCGTTTTGGGCAGACATGCCTTTGCATTGAACTTGAATGCTTAATGGCAAGTATTCATGCAGTTTTCGTCACTGTGCCTTGATGGATATACGACCACGAAAACCATGTGCTATATGTAATCACCACTTTGCCTCGTTTTGGACTGTGGAATGGTTATTTGAACTTTGCCACATCTAGCATTGATTCTGCCTTAATTGGCAACTAGAGCCTGATCAACTCATCCATTGGTTGATTGGAGCTCCGGAGATTAGGTATCAAAGTTAGTTGAGGAATATTGAAGTGTCATGGTTTTTAAAAACAACGATGATTGTCGCGCATGAAACCCTTTGATAAATATATTGTTTATCTTTAACTATTCATGTTAAATGGCATTTGAGAGTCATGCATATGGTTATCGTTTTAAAATCCATATATTGGAACTCACCCTTGCATATACTTGTTCTTCTGTCTTTGCTAAGGTACCTTGGTATACGAATGCAGATGTTGCAGAAGAGTTCCTTAAGCCACTTGGAGACTTAAGTCCGGATTGCGGGAAGAGATGTGTGGTCATAAGGATGATCACGAGGTCTTATCAGTGAGTGTCTTGTAAAGCGACCAGCTTAGGATATTTTAAATTTCATTTGGGTGGTATGTGTTGAGAAAGTCTGTGTAGGTATTTTGAAACCATTTATATGGTTGAAATTCTGTTGTGAATTAGATGGTCTTTTTTTTATAATTGTGTTATGCACGTTATACTCAAAGTATTCAGAAGAAATTGTTTTACACCCAGATTTTATGACTTCAAACAAAATAATTTTCGAAAGCAACCAGCAAAATTCTTTTAATTTATTTCCGCACGTGTTCACATAGTAATGCCCAAGGGGTGTTACAAGAAGTGAAAGAAAAACAAAAATCTTAACCATTCAATCATATCAAAACTGTCAAAATCATGCAAAAAATGAGCAATACAAAAGTGATACACATTTTATGACTACTATTATCTATAAGCAATTACCATCAGAATCAGAATTGAAGCATTTCTGACATTCCTGCAAAAACACGTTGGGCAGCCATTGAATATGCAACAAATAAAGCAAATAAAGCAAAGAAGGCAATAAAGTAAAGAAGGTAATAAAGGAGGGAATATTGGGTCGGTGCAATTGAGCTGGGTATTAGCATACCTATTTATAATCGAGTGTGCATTTAAAATTTCAGTTTGTACTGCATTAAAAATAATATATCAGATTTCAAATTTTTACGAATATTTGCTGATTCTACGGATTATACTTCCACAATTTCTGATATTTACCTGCTCTTGCAATTCGTGATTTATTAAGGTCATTATTGGGTTAGATTATTGCACATATTTTGAGTTACTCTATAATTAAATGACATTAAGTATCTGATATATTATAACTGCAGGTTAGTGTTTAATTGAAAATTTCAAATTTGGTATCAATTTCGCATGATTTTGCATGATAATTATTGATTCTGCATGATTGTTCAATTATGATTTAGTATCAATCTCGCATGATTTCGCATGATCATCATAAGTTCTAATAATTAATTTCATACTTGGTATCAATTTAGCATGATTTTGTATGATTATTAATTGATTTTCGCATGATTTCACCTTTAGAGATTTCGTAATAATTAATTTCAAATTTGGTATCAATTTCGCAATAGTGTGCTTCACTGTTACTGACGAAATTTTAGAGATTTACCCATATTTGAATTTGAATATTTTTAGAAATTGAAGGTATCAATCAAAGTAAGATTAGGAATTTAACGTGCATTAATATTTATTCCATGAATCGTTCTCGTGTTGACACATAAGGCTTGATGACGTGTCATCGTCCAGAGAAGAGAATTCCCCATGAGGACATTTAACTTTGTATATATAATAGTTATATATATATATTATATTTAATATTTAAATAATAATAATAATAATTTTAAACAGGCCGGCCTATCAGGCCTAATAGGCTTTTTCAAAAGCCTAAGCCTGACCTATTTAACTAAAGAGGCTTTTTGTAAGGCCTAGACCCGACCTTTTTATTAAACAGGCCAGGTCAGGTTAGGCCTTAAATAGGCCGGGCCATAGGCCCCTGTCGGACGGCCTGGCCTATTCCCACCCCTAATGGGAGGTAAGGAGAAGAAGGGTATTTTTATTTTTGTTTGGACCCTGTTAGGCTATTACCCCAAATTGTTTTTTAATATTATTTTTATAGTTAATTAACTTTTTATTCCAGCAAATAAGAAGGCATGTTTTAGTTTTAGTTCTTGTAATCTTTTTTATATGATTTGATTTTTGTATGTTAAGATTTTAGATATAGTCCATGCGGATAGTTGATTTCCTTCTCCTCCTCCTTTTTTTGGTCATTTCGGTCTCATGCATCTACTTATTTTGTTCCTATTTTATTTGGTTTAGGCTTCACTGCTGAACGTGTGTTTCTTTCTTCCCACCACCCAATCCATCCATCAGAAGCCCACATCACTTAACATGGGTGTCAACCACGGGTCCTCTTGTTCAAGCTCCAATACCCAAAATAGGGTTTGTGGTTGTGGATATAGGTTAAACATGATAACATAAAGGAGCAAAAAGAACCCCAGAAGAGAATTTTGGATCTGCCTTAATTGGAAGGTAATTGAATTGGAGCAATAGAAGCACTATCAGCCACATAATCACTAATCAACTATCGTTAAGGATTAATTCCAAAAGTTTTAAAAGGTACAAAGATGAAATCATATGAAAAGAATTGTATGAACTACAACCAAAACATGTCTTATTTGTAGGGATCGAAAAATTCATTATACTTTTTTCTATTATCTTTTTTGTGTTATTCAATAAGAAAAATAACAAAGTTAAATAAAAACAACCTAAATGTTGGAGCCGAACAATAAAATACAGATATATGATGTGGTGTATGTAATAATCAGAATTTGGGCACAAAGGTGTACTACAATACAACTAGGCCATCGCCATTTTCTGAGCGTGGAGTGTGTGAATAGTGTGTATATAGTGAAGAAGACTACCACCTTATATAGGGGTCCTTGCGCGTGCTCATCATGAGAGGAGGCGGTTACATCGAGTGGGTGTATCGTCCTTCATTACATTAGTGATCCAATAAAAAATATAATAAAATTCTTTAAAACATTTAATAAGGCATAAAACTCCAATATTTTTTTTCACAAATTATATGTGTCTGAAAATACCTCAAAAATTTAAAAATAAACATTGATAAGATAATCCTTACATAAATAAAATTAATTGCCTCAAAACCCGAGCGTCTACTAAAAATAGCCCAATGATAAAATAAAATAACATGGTTCTAGCCACCTTATTGAACATGATACTAACCAAATATAATAAATAGCTAAACCAAAGTACTAAGTCTTCAAGTATCATCAGTCTCAACGACGACGTCCTCATGCTCTGAAAACAACACTTTTAATGAGATTTATAATCCCAGTGAATAAAAATAATTTAATAAAATGGTTCGTAAATAGTGTTGTTTTCAGCTGACGCGGTAACCAGAAAAGCATCCATGATATCCTCTAATTTTCAAAATATTAATCTCTTTTAAAATAAACAAAAATTGTTTAACTTCATATAAAATAAAAGAATATCTCAATAGTCGAAACATTCACATCTTAAACATTTAACCATGTCAACAATGCATACTCTATGCAATGCAACTCCATGAACACGACTCGGTGATTCCCAGAATCACTTGACTTGACTATTTGGTTCCCAGAACCGTGTGAATCTCAGATCCACTAAGGTCCATGAGCTCATATCCATGCAATGGCATCCCATTGCCTTCCCCATCCCATATGGAGATATCTCATATCCCATCCCAGATGTGGATATTTTTAATAATCTGATATCCCATCCCAGATGGTGATATCTCTCATAGAATGTAGACCGTCATCCCTTCCCGAAATAGAATGTATACCATCATTCCTTCCCGAAAGGTGATAACCAACTCATACATAATGTAATATGTCATCCCAGATGACTGTCTAAAGATTCCTCAAGCTCCATATATCAATAACAATGGTATAATGATATGCTAAGGCAACGCTATAACATCAAATAACATAATAGAGCATATCAGGACAACACTATAATATCATATAACATAATAGAGCATCTCATGACAATACTATAACATCATATAATATAAAAGAACATGTCACGATAACACGATAACATCATATAACATAACAGAGCATGTCACGACAACAATGTGACATCATATAACATATATAGACATATCACGACAATATTATAACATCATATAACATATAAAGACATACCAATCAACCATAAACTCATACCAATTTCATATACAATCACAAAAATCATAGTAATATTCACTTAATTTAACATTAATTTCGTTTTTATACAAAAATCCCCAATTTACAAAATAGGACTTGATCAACTATTCATTATTGCATTCAAAACTCTCAAAAAATCATCATTTATATTCAAAACCCAGTTTCCCAAATAGTTTACACCATGGAAGGGTGAGAAATGGTTGTTTTTACTCACCTCTTGAAGATCTCCAAGTAGCTCCAAGCTATTCCTACGGCAATCCTAGCGTTTGTTAAGAGTTCTCCTTATCTTCCTCTTCCTAGACTCCCTCTTCCACAACTCTTTCTTCTAAATCTTTGAATTTCTTCTCTTCTTAGCCGTTTTATGAGTTTCTAGGTGTAATTAGGGTTCAAAAATGCACCCTAAGGGTGTTAAGATTCTATTTATAGAGCCACCAATAGCCCAAAACGTGTAAAAACGCGTCAAGGCCCACATACCCGGCACACAATGCTGCATTTCACACATATATTGAGTTATAAATATACATAAATTATTGACTTTATATCTCTATAAAGATAAAAGAAATATCTACAACTTTCATGAAGATCATGAAATCTGAAACGGACGTTAAGATAGTCAAAACTAGGAAAAAAGTTAGAAAATGGTTCTGGCACTGGAACCTGAACAACGTGTTCGATTTTTGTCATAACTTGAGCTACATGAACCCAATTTGGAGAATTCGGTGTCTATGGAAAGATAAGAGACATAGATACATTTCTTATGAAGACATCGAGTCCAAACTATTTCGTTTTGGCTATAAAATATCCCTTTGAAGTTTAGGATCATGTCATAGGAGGTCTCTTGTACGAAATTGGGCCTAAAACACTCAAAACTATCTATTTATCTTCTTTTAAGTCACCTATGATATTTTAACCACTTATAAACTGGAAATACTATCATTCTAATAATTCAATTCCTATTAAATTACCTATTAGCTAATTTTTGGGATGTTAAAGTGGGGCCCTCTAGTTCGTTAGCGTGATTTGAGGATGCAGGTGGAAGATCCTCCATCTCTCTCCAATCATCATGAGATCCTTCCAGAACCATGACGTGTCCTTGTGAGCCCTACACCTTCACTACTACAGA
Organism: Sophora flavescens; assembly: GCA_030762895.1. Taxonomy (NCBI): domain Eukaryota; kingdom Viridiplantae; phylum Streptophyta; class Magnoliopsida; order Fabales; family Fabaceae; genus Sophora; species Sophora flavescens. Next base: position 214,295,972 of record CM061063.1, read on the forward strand.
AGATGACTTTAATAGCGCACCTTCAGTAGCATTTTATTAAGAAACGCTTTTGAAAAGGAGGCGGAATATTTTTAATAGCGCATCCTTTAGGAAGCGCTATCTATAATTTACCCTAAGGTAGCGCTTTCCCAAGAAAGCGCTATTGAATGTTGATGGGTAGAAATAGATAGCATTTCCTTGAGGAAGCACTATCTATTCCTTACCTAAGATAGCGCTTTCTCAAGCAAACACTATCTATTCCTTACCCTAAAATAAAACCGTTCCCTCCCACGTAAGTGTTTGTGTGTTGCCTTGCCTTCCCTGCCCTGCGATAGAAGTAGAACCTTACTCTCCTTTTTCCAGGTTCAACCACCACACTCACAAACCCTAAAATTCGACGCTTTCTTAATTGATTTCTCTTCTCTCGCTCAAGCCTCAACGAGGAACCAGGTGATTGATTATCTTTCTACTAGGTTTAGCTTTTCATTCTGTATTTATTACCTTACTGCATTGATGAGCCTCTGGATGACTGGTTTTATAACTAGTAAAGACAATGGCTTTGTGCTAATTTTATATGATTTTCACCCAAATTAGACTTGATTGTCCTTAAGTAGTATTTTGAGTCTGTAAAGTGTTTTTATGTTAATTTAGTTGATTTAGAGTTAAATAAAGCACTTATGTTATTTTCTTATTTTCAGGTTAATAAAAATGAATAATTCTGGTTCGCCTCGCGAAGGATATCTCGCCCCGCGAGTCACCCAGCCCAAAAAGTCAGAGACGATCACGGCTTGCCCATGTTGAAGGTCACGACTGTGGCAGTTTTGAAGTTGAAGCGTTCGCCTCGCGAGCATCCATTCGCCTCGCGAGCCTGGAAGTCAGAAAGCATCACGGTTAGCCCCTGATGTTCATAACGGGCGTAATAAGAAGACTCTTCAGATTCTCGCCTCGCGAGAATACCAAAGGTTGCAGACTGTTCACAAGATTCGCGTCGCGAGAGAGGCTTCGCCTCGCGAGAAAGCTGATTCCGGAAACTTGTATATAAGTCTGTTTTAGACAGAACTGAATGGCGAGTCAGAGAGTCAGCCAGTTTTGGCTAGTTCTTAGGCAGTAGTAGTAGTTTGTCTTCTTTTCTTAGATATGTTTTGTTTTCCTTTTGTAATGGAGAACTAGTCTCCTTAGATTAATCTACTGTGATTGGTTTCCATTACCACACTTGAGGTTCTGTATTTCCTGTTTTATTTGCTATTCTCTTTTCAATGCCATGCTATATATTTCTGTTTGCTTAATTCAGGAGTATATTGTGTTGTGTTGATTTATTTTCGGTGATGTTATGTTCCAATAATTAATCGCGTTTGCTTAATTCGCGTGTGTTCGTTTCGTGTTCGCTTAGTTCACGAAGGGCTTAACCCCGTTTGCTTAATTCGGGAATAGGGACATATATCTGTAGTAATGGTTTCGCTTGTAAATTGTTGCTACAACCGGGAGGGGATTAGAATCTGCTCAGGATTTATATGAACCAATGATAGTGGGAAACTGAGAACAATAGGTTAATCGTTTCTTTGTTATTTGTTAATTTCTAGTTTGCATTGTCTTTTTGTTTGTTTTTCTTTATTTAATTTCATATCCAAACAAACCCCCCCCCCCAAATCTGACTTTTACTGATTTTCTGTTAATAACGACAACACCTAAGAGTCCTTGAGAGACGATATCCGAGTTGTCGCTCTATACTACATTATTTTAATAATCGCTCGTTCTTTTTGGCGCGTGGCGACAGCGCGTTCAAAAATTGGCGCCGTTGCCGGGGACTCTGGTTTGTTATTATTAGCAGGAAAAAAAAATTTCTCTTTGCTGAATTGGTTTTGGTTGTTTGTCTGGTTGTGAATTTTAGCACCCCCCATGGATAATCACATATATGGTTACATGCCTAATGTTTACTATGAACAACCACCATGCATATATTTTCCTGATTTTTATGGTTTATCGCACTAGTTGCCAAGGTTTAGTGGTTTTGCAGGTGAAAATCCGCAGGAGCATCTGAGGGAATTCCAGATTGCTTGTTCTATAATGCTGAGACCTGCAGGAATAACAGAAGATCACATTCAGATGGAAGCTTTCCAGTTCTCACTTGAAGGTGCTGCAAGAGATTGGTTGTATTGTCTTGATGAGAATTCCATCTCAAGCTGGTTTGATTTGAAAGAAGCCTTCCTGTTGAGTTGGGGAAACTATCTAAACCCTTGGTATGGAGACTCACAACTGATGTTACCATTGGCACCACCCCAGAATCCTCCCCAAGTGACCACATCTGCACCTTCCGAACTTTCACTAGAGGACATGCTCAAACAAATGGCTGAGAATAATCAACGGATAGCAGAGCAAAATCTCGAATTCCAACGGAGGATGGAAGCCAGTAATCTCGAATTTCAACAGATGATGGAGGCGAGTAATCTTGAATATCGAGAGGAGTGAAGCTGAATCTCGGGAAGTTGGCTATGCAAATTGATCAAATTGTTGCCAACTCATTTGCAATGCTAACTCCACGGCCCTTGAAGAACATAAAGATTCACGAAAAGTTATTCCCGAAAATATTTCGATGATGATTCCGATAATGTTTCTATTGATGAACTGTGTGTTGAATCCCCGATTCTAATGCATGTGATGATTGTTATTGTTCGCAATCGCTTTGTGTGTAGAATGTTATTTTGAAAGGTATGTTAAGCAAAGCATCCATATGGAACATGAGACAGGATGAGGTTGAGGGCCATGTTCATATAGGAAATGAGCATCGGGAGGATCGGGAGAACATTTGCTCCACCGTGCTTGAGGATAAAGAAGAATCTTTGGTCTTAGATGCAGGTGTTGAAAGTGATGGGGTGGATGAACCGTGTGCAGAAAAGTCCGGACAATCGACCTTTACTAACTCGGTTTCTTTTACTACATGTACTTGACTTGTCTTGATACTAACCCGTGTGCTGTTTGTGGCCAGTTTCTTGATTCTATTTTGCAGGATGATAGTGAGAATGATGCTGTTTGTCCAGCCGAAGTTCCAGCTATACCATCCATTGAGCAGCCACTTCCCCCTGTGGAACCAAAAGCTCTGGATTCTGCACCCTTGGATTTTGCACCATGGCCGGTCCAAGAGGTTGAGCCCCACTTCTATTGGGAGGATTTTATTGAGAAAGAGGTCAACCTTGACCCAAGAGGGAGTGAGAAGTCCGCCGCACTTGGCGAGGTTACCATAACTATCAAGCACTCTTCTCCATATAAAGGCTGCAAGTTAGGGAAGCATGGAATGAGCTTCCAGTCTTTGTCCATCACTTGGGCATTATGCTTTAGACCATGGGATCCGGGAGGATCGTTTCGAAATTTGAGCATCCCGTGGCCACTGTATCACAGACAATGGGATCCAGGCGGAAGCTCCTACACTGCCACTTGATCAGGGAGTTCCCTTTCCTTTCCCTCACTCTGATTTTATTGTTATGTTGTTTCATTGGGGACAATGTATATTTTAAGTGTGGGGGAGGGAACTAGTTGTAGTTTTTGTTTTGTTTTTGATTCTCCTTTTCTTTGAATAAAGCTCCTGAATAATTTGAGAAGCTCAGGAGTTGTGTTGAGTCTGGTATTGGCAAGTTTGATGGATTTGGTTGAATTTGCATAGATGGATTGCATGATAATGTTGACTGTTTTCCCCCTAGATTTTGAAATTTTTTTGAAAAGTGATTCCCATATGATTGAAAACTGAACTTTGAGATTTTGTTATGATGGCATGATTTATGATAAGTTTGGGGTGATAGGAAGCACACACTAGGGATAGAATCTCTGTCAAACAATTTGCAAATAATGTCCAGGTGAGGTTTTGAGCCTCCAACATGTTTTTGACTGTGTGAAAATCACTTTTGATTGCACTTTCCTGAATTTGCTTGAATCTCTTTATGATTTGCATGATTATGTGTTTGCTTCAAATGATTTAGGCATTTTCTTTGTAAATAGCTACTTAGCCTAAAATAACCACCCTTAATGCATGTTCCTTAGTTAGCCCCTTTGAGCCTGATTAGACTGTTATTTCTTGATAACCTTATGTTACAAGCTAAAATCTGGAAAAACCCATGTTAACCCGATCTTAGGATTAGGAGAGCATGGCATCTTAGTAAGAAATTTGGTTGCAAGAAATTAAGTTTGGGGTGGCTACCCGGTGCAATGTGTTGTTCGGGATTGGAAAAAAATAAAAAAAATAAAAAAAATAAATTTGTGAAAAAAAAAAAGTGGAAAAATGCCAAAAGGGCTGTTTGAATAAAAAGGCTGTAGTCACCCAAGGCATAAAGAAAAATGAGAAAAGGAACTTGAGTGGAAATTCAAAGTGTAAATAATGTTCATGCTCTCTTAGTTCCTAGGGCCTTCAGCCTAGTTCCTTTTGTATATCCTACCCTTAGCCAGGCCCCATTACAACCCATAAAAGACCTTTTGATGTTGCTTGCATGTTTTCTGTGGGAACCATTTTGAGATGAAAATCAAATTCAAGGGAAGTGTTCTTAAAAGTGAAAATGAGTGAAATGTTGATAGCCTGACAAAAATTGAGCGTTTGAGTGAACACAAATTTCCCTTGTGAGGAAGGCAGTTGTTTGATTTTGGTGATCTCCTTCTTGTGTGTGACTTGGATCCCCCTGCTTAGATTGATGACTGTTTGAATGATGAAATTCTCAATTGTTTAGAATAAATGATTGTGGGGATTGCTTTGTTTGAAAGGGGGGAACATTGAAGAAAATTATTTTGATGAAGTGCTTGAAATTTGTGCGAAAGTGATTGAATCTCTTAAGCTTGCCAGGTCTTGAGTCTTTTTGAGTTTTTGAGTTTTAGTTTGCTTGGGGACAAGCAAAGTTTAAGTTTGGGGTATTTTGATGAGCCTCTGGTTGACTGGTTTTATAACTAGTAAAGACCATGGCTTTGTGCTAATTTTATATGATTTTCACCCAAATTAGACTTGATTGTCCTTAAGTAGTATTTTGAGTCTGTAAAGTGTTTTTATGTTAATTTAGTTGATTTAGAGTTAAATAAAGCACTTATGTTATTTTCTTATTTTTAGGTTAATAAAAATGAATAATTCTGGTTCGCCCCGCGAAGGATATCTCGCCCCGCGAGTCACCCAGCCCAAAAAGTCAGAGACGATCACGGCTTGCCTGTGTTGAAGGTCACGGCTGTGGCAGTTTTGAAGTTGAAGTGTTCGCCTCGCGAGCATCCATTCGCCTTGCGAGCCTGGAAGTCAGAAAGCATCACGGTTGGCCCCTGATGTTCATAACGGGCGTAATAAGAAGACTCTTCAGATTCTCGCCTCGCGAAGGTGTGTTCGCCTTGCGAGAATACCAAAGGTTGCAGACTGTTCACAAGATTCGCGTCGCGAGAGAGGCTTCGCCTCGCGAGAAAGCTGATTCCAGAAACTTGTATATAAGTCTATTTTAGACAGAACTGAATGGCGAGTCAGAGAGTTAGCCAGTTTTGGCTAGTTCTTAGGCAGTAGTAGTAGTTTGTCTTCTTTTCTTAGATATGTTTTGTTTTCCTTTTGTAATGGAGAACTAGTCTCCTTAGATTAATCTACTGTGATTGGTTTCCATTACCACACTTGAGGTTCTGTATTTCCTGTTTTATTTGCTATTCTCTTTTCAATGCCATGCTATATATTTCTGTTTGCTTAATTCAGGAGTATATTGTGTTGTGTTGATTTATTTTCGGTGATGTTATGTTCCTATAATTAATCGCGTTTGCTTAATTCGCGTGTGTTCGTTTCGTGTTCGCTTAGTTCACGAAGGGCTTAACCCCGTTTGCTTAATTCGGGAATAGGGACATATATCTGTAGTAATGGTTTCGCTTGTAAATTGTTGCTACAACCGGGAGGGGATTAGAATCTGCTCAGGATTTATATGAACCAATGATAGTGGGAAACTGAGAACAATAGGTTAATTGTTTCTTTGTTATTTGTTAATTTCTAGTTTGCATTGTCTTTCTGTTTGTTTTTCTTTATTTAATTTCATATCCAAACAAACCCCCCCCCCCCCAAATCTGACTTTTACTGATTTTCTGTTAATAACGACAACACCTAAGAGTCCTTGAGAGACGATATCCGAGTTGTCGCTCTATACTACATTATTTTAATAATCGTTCGTTCTTTTTGGCGCGTGGCGACAGTGTGTTCAGCATGCCTCAAATGTGAACAAAACCTAACCTCTAACTATGTATGTATCTATTGCTATTGCAGATATTGGAGTTCAACATAGAACTGCTTATGATGGATTTTGATGAATATGAGTATTTACAGAAAACAGTTGAAAATCCTGAACCTACGAAGGAGAAGGAACCTTCTGATGCCAATGGCGGCAATGGCACTGTGAAATCTGAAGACAGAGGCCATAGTCGGAGTTCCAAGCATTCGAAATCTGGAGATGCTTCTCGTGATCATGACAGGCTGAAACAAAGAGGCTCGTCTCGTCATCATTCGCGGTCCAGAGACGGTAGAGACAAGGAGAAGGAGCGGCACAGAAGCGATAAAGATTGGAAGAGAGACAGCGAGGACAGGCATGGAAGGGAAAAGGGGAGAGACAGAAGAGAACGTGGAAGTGAGAGTGAAAGGGAAAGGGAAAGGGAGAAAGAGCGGTCACGATGAAGCGGAAGCAAATCTGAAAGGCATCCAACTGATGTGGATGGCAGAGACAGAGAGATGAGTCGTGACAGGGACTATAGAGATTGAGAAAGGGTGAGGGATAAGGATTACAGAGACAAAGAAAGGGTGACGGAATCAAGGGAACATGATAGAGAAACCAACAGGTATTCATTTCTCATGTAGTCTTTATAAGTTTCATCATGTTTAGATTGTTGCATTACATTATACCCTAGATTTTTGTTTGTTCTTCACTTACTGCATCCATTGTGATTTCTGAATGTAAAGATCACCATTTGTTCAACGACTGAAATTCCTTTGGTAGCATAAGCTCCTTTCTTTTAGGCAGCTTTGTTATCATGAAACTCCTTTTGGATTGTTGACCTTTGTCGTATTTGTTGTCAAAATGTGACTCCTAAATTTCTAGTCTGTGTACTTGTGAGTTTAAAATGAAGTCTTAGCCAAAATGCAGCCTAATGGAATCCAAGGACTTGTATGTGTTAGGATTTTATTTAATGGATTCTGAGAGCAGTTGTGAATTTGTTGTCGGGACATGAACAATGCATTGATGGGGAGTCTGCCTGATAATATAAGTCTGGTTGAAGTTATTACATTATTCTATGCTTTTATATATCTTCCAAACATGTTTATATCAAAACAGATACCTGATACTAATTCTTTTCATTGATACAATCGTTTAGTTTTTCCACATTCTTTGTTTGCAATCTATCAAATTTACAAATGCATTTGTGATATAACACGATCAAGTTCACCCATGAAGTATTGTTGTCTAGGACACATGACACAAGCCCTTCTTTAATAGCTTAAGCTTTTAGGTAGAGTGGTAATTCAGCATAGGATTAGAACCTAGTTGACCAGGTTATCTGGAATTTGATCCATATGGTCATAGTCTTATAATTGACATTTTGACACACGGTTGTGTACATTTGCAATTCAAGGTAATTGTGATTTTCTGGTCAATGTTGAAGTTGTGATTTTCTGCTTTGCACTTGTGAGTTATTTATTTGGTGAATTTTCCCTCTCCAATGCAGTTTTCCCCAATCAATTTGATACCCATTCAAAATTTTTTTTTTAGTTACTTCTTGATGGCAGATGCTGTGGCCCAAGGCGCTGACTGTATCCTCCCAATTGGAGGCATTCAGAGCAACCATTTGAACTCATACTCAATGGATTTCCTTTCAATGTGAGTCTTGGAATCAAGTTACATGCCATACAGTAAAACCAGTCTGATACAAATATAACCGTTTGTTTCATCATCATAATTATTACTATAATTATAACCATTACATTTGTTTTTTGATGTGTTTATTGTTGTTAATTTGTTTATTGCCAGAGACCCGTGAAGAGAAACAACCAGCTGAGGGCTTTGTCAACCAAGGTATGTCAATTATGATTATGACATTTGATTTCCCTTTATGTAACATTATAGATTATGGGACCTCATTTGTCTTAAAAAATTGTACTTGCAAGAGTTGCAACTGAAAAGAGGATGTCACTAATCAAAGCATGGGAAGAAAGTGAGAAGTCAAAAGCAGAAAACAAGTAAGACCCCTTCACCACTTCAAATGTTATGTGGATTTACTATTGTCAAATAATTGTTAGTCATTCATTCACTCACCTTAATCGTACTGATTAATCAAAATAACATCAAATTGATAGCATGAAGTTTCAAATCTACCTTTTATTGATTTATTTTTATACCGGAAAACTGCTTCAAATGGTATGATCTCTGATTTTCTTTTAATAAAGAGATCCTAATTGGTTTCAGTATAGATTGAGATGTAGCTGCAAATTTATAATCGTAATTGAATGGTGTGAATTATGTGGTCCCTGCACATGACAATGCCTTTCATGCGTGCATATATGATATAATATATAATCATATGTGACACAAGTTGACAAGTATTCATCACTGCTTTCCTTGTTCATACAGGGGTTGCAACACCTAGTAATTTCCATCGAAAACAATTCTTTGCCATGGAAAAATGGACACTTACAATTTTGAGGTTATACTGGTTACATTTCAGATATTTACTCTCAGTTTCAAGTTTTTTTGTTTTTTAACTGCAACAGATTATTCTCTTTCAACAGATTATGCCAGCAGTTAAATGCCTATTCTCATTCTCACTGCTTAAGTATCTTCATTTGGTACATAACACATAAAAAAGAGGAATCATATCAGTTGAATATGATGTTCACTTGTTCTAGTTCCTTGAATGAATAATTTATGGTTCTAAAGACGCTTCATGGATAATTCCTCAAATCAGCTTAGGCTAAAAACAAAAACATCCAGCTTCTGTTGCATGTGATTAGATTAATCAGATTAAGACCTATTTCTTTCCTTGTCATTCATTTGATTCTTTCAGGTTCAGTAGTGTTTCCTTTCCCGCTTCATGGTTGGAAATCCATTCTTTTAATTTAGTATTGCAAAAAATGTAATTTTTCAGACCTCTCACATTTTGAGTATTGTGTCGCCAAATCAGGTAATGATGCAAATTATAGTGATACTTATAATTTGTGAGGATATTATTAATTTTTAATTGACTTGTTTGTGCAGGAGGGTATTTGAAGTTTGCTGATGGATTGGTAAAAATTCACCACCTTATAAATTTAAGTAAAACTATACATATAAACTAATGAAAGCTTAGAGTTTGTTTTAATTTGGTTATTCATGAATATAGGAACAGAAGACTTGGTGTATAGCAAGGTTTTCAGTAAATGATTATGAACTAATGTCTAACATTGATTTTGCTTACAATCACGTGAATTGCACTATGATCCAACAAGGTGGTCCCTGCTTCAACCCTGACAATCTCTTAGGCCATGCCTCTACTGCCATGAACGAGTACTATGCAGAGAATGGAAGAAACAATTGGAATTGATATTTTGCTGGCACTGGCCTCATTGTTGTCACTAACCCAAGTAAGCCATTTATTATGCTCTATAAATAAGACCTCGTTCACTTTTGATGTAAATTTTTACATGGAACTTAAGTTGATTTTTGATACTATCTATCTGGCAATATGGTTGGAGCCATATTTTACACAACTTAGATCTTAGTAATAATCTAATGCTAGGGTGATAAGGTAATCGGTTTGTTATAGTGGCTTACTGCCAATTTAAGTTTTTGTTATGTACATTTTTTGTATGATCAATAGAATGTCTATAAGTGTGACACAAGTTTGTATAAGGTTTCATGTCCACTCACCCAGCTTTTAAAATATGACGCTGTACTTTCATGCATAATATCTCCAGTAGTGTCATTTTGCCTTAAATTCTGTCTTTGTCTGCATCCCCTGAATGTTGGGGTAATACTCACATATTTACTTATAAACAATATGGGGCAGAGAAGGAAATGTGAAAGTTGTAAGACTAAGCCCTCATTCATATTTTGATGTATGATAAACAAAGTGTATTTTGCAATAAGATTTTTGATTTTGACTATGTACTCATTACGTGTTAAGTTGCATGCAAGATCACTCATGAACAAAGAAGCTGACGTCCAACAAAGCAAAACAAGCTGACGTCTAACCAAGTAAAACAAGCAAACGAAGGGATAAAAAGCTGGCGTCCACTAAAGTACAACAAGAAGAGCTCGTCCAACAAAAAGAGCTCATCTAACAAGAAGAGCGCTTCCATTGAAAGTAATGGAGGAGCTCGTCTGCTGATGTGGCACATATAGCTCGTCTAACAAGAAGAGCGTGTCAACTGAAAGTAACAGAAGAGCTCGTCTGCTGATGTGGTACATATAGCTCGTCTAACAAGAAGAGTGCGTCCACTGAAAGTAACAGAAGAGCTCGTCTATTGACGTGGCACATGGAGCTCGTCTACTGAAGTAAAAAAAAAAAGGAGAGTTCGTCTACTAAAAGTGGCAAATGGAGCTCGTCTACTAATGATACGCGCTTTGGACTTACTAAGATCTTAATGAGAAGCCCCGTCCACTAACATGGCATATGAAACTCGTCTACCAGTTGAAGCATGTCCAATAACTTGTGTTAGCACTCCCGTCTACTGACGTGGTAAAATGGACGCGGCTATTTGTTATTCTTTCAGATAGAAACGGATATTTTACTCTTCAATTAGACTTGGCTATCCTTTCAGATGGAAACGGTTATTTTTTGAGAAGGACGCAAACTCTACAAGAATCAACAGAATCTCATTTCAAGAACAAGAATCAAGAAAACAGATTTTGTTAAATCAGATCCAAATCTGTTTTAAATGATCCCAACGACTATAATTTGTCTTCTATATAAAGAGGGATCAAAGGAACACTTTTCATGAACCTAACTCATTCTGATTGTGAAACTATGAAAGATCCAAAAGTGCTTCATCTATGAGAAAAGTGTGATATTAGTTAGAACTTCAATTTGTATAATCAGACTTTTAGAGTCTTTCTTCTACTCAATTCTTTTCGTGAATTAGTGTGATTAAGAGAGGGTATCTCTTAGGCTTGAACAAGGATAGAAGGGATCCTTGGGTATAGAAAAACAAGTGTGCTTTCTGGTGAATTCTTGATCAAGGAGGTTATCATTGTGTTGCTGTAATTGGAATTTTGTAATTGCTGATTATAATGGAGAAAACTACAGAGGTGTGGGACTGGATGTAGGCTTACCAGAGGAGGTAGCCGAACCAGGATAAATCGGTTTGCGTGTTCTTCTCATCTCTAAACTCCATATACTTGTTATATGCACTTGTGAGTTGTGAATGAGTTTTAAGAATACTTGTTAACTTGAATCTTTGATCTACAATCTGTGTTAAACTTGTTATTACTTCTTATAATTCTTCTTAACATCATCACTTGTTCCATAACCTGATTCTTGGGAATTAAAATTGAGTGAAAACCAATTTTCTTTAAAGAAACACTGTCTTGCTTTAAATTGTTGAAATTTTTTCAATATCTTAATTCACCCCCCCCCCCCCCCTCTTGAGATCGTAGCCACTACCAACAATTGGCATCAGGGCTAAAACTCTTGTTACAAAGGTTAATAGCTTCAAGAGATGGCTACAAATGATATCCTGGGTGATGGGGCTTCACTCACTAGACCCCCTGCCTTTAATGGCTCTCAATACATGTATTGGAAAGAGAGAATGCTTATCTTTCTTGAGGCTGCAGGTTTAGATGTATTAGATGCTGTTGAAAATGGTCCCTATGTTCCATTTATTTTTGATACTAAGGGAAATAAACAAACTAAACCAAAAGATGACTGGAATGATGATGATAAAAGAAGAGTTGGTTATAATGCTAAGGCAAAAAATATTATAACAGCTGCTTTGAATTATGATGAGTTTTTCAGGGTCTCCAATTGCAAAACGGTAAAGCAAATGTGGGATACTCTTCAACTCACTCATGAAGGAACCAACGATGCGAAAAGAGCAAGAATGAATGCACTAGTCCATGAATATGAACTCTTTCACATGAAGAATGGTGAGGAGATAGATGAACTGCAAAAGAGGTTTACACACATTGTGAACCAGCTAGAAGGACTCGGACATACAATCACATATGAGAAAAAGATTAACAAGATAATGAGATGTTTGAGTAGTGAATGGCAGCCAAAAATTACTGCAATTGCTGAAGCAAATGATCTAGACACCATGCAGATTGCTACTTTATTTGGCAAGTTGAAAGAACACGAATTGGAACTCAATAGATTGAAAAGTCATGAAGATAAGGAGAAAAAGAAGAAAGGACTCTCACTCAAGGCTCATATCTCCAAAGAATCAATAGAAAGTGATGAAGATGAACACCTTGATGAAAGTGAAGAATCCGAAGAAGAAGACATGTGATTGCTTGTGAGGAAATTTAGAAGATTCATAAAAAAGAATAGAAATAAGAAGCAATTCAGTTTTCCTACCAAAAAGAACACGAACAAAGGTGAAAGCTCTTCCTCAACAATCAAATGCTTTGAATGTGGAAAGCTTGGACACTACAAAAATGAATGTCCAAAGCTACAAAAGAAAGAAAAGTATGAGAAGAATGACAACAAAGAGAAGAAAGGAAGAAAGCCTAGAAGAGCATACATAGCTTGGGAAGAAAATGATATGGATTCCACTAGTAGTGAATCTGAAAATGAAGAAGCCAACCTATGTCTCATGGCAAATCAACAAAGTGATAGTGAAACTGAGGTAAATGATTCTTCTCCTACCTATGATGAGTTACAAGATGCTTTTGATGAATTGCATGAAGAATATGTTAAAATTGGTAAACAAATATATTCTAGGAAGATCATCGCAAAACAATATAGTGACTCTACATCTTTGTAAATAAAGCTTAAAGAACTAGAAGCTGAAAATTCAAAATTACTTACATCTAGTTCAATTTGCACCAAATGCACTACACTAGAAAAGGAAGTTGAAAAACTGAATACAACTCAATCTAAGTTTAATTTGGATAGAGATAACTTGAATGCCATATTAGGACAGCAAAAGGGTGTGTATGACAAAGCTGAAATTGGATATAAGACAATGGTACATGAAAAATCTTTTAAGAAGCTTTTTGTTGCACCTATTTCCTCAACTAGTCCTTTTGTTAAATGCTATTATTGTCTAAAGAAAGTCATACAGATGCTACTTTTAGACTTAGAAAGAACATTCATGTTGGCATTAAACAAATTTGGGTTCCAAAAGGAACTTATGTTGCTACTAACACCAAAGGACCCAACCAGATTTGGGTACCTAAAGGAAAAGTATAAAAAAATTTGTTTTGTAGGTGTGTTTGAAGGCCAAAACCTCAAGCTGGTTTTTAGATAGTGGCTGCTCCAAACACATGACCGGAGACATCACAAAATTTACATCTTTCACTCCCAAAGAAGGTGGAAGCGTCACCTATGGAGACAACAACAAAGGAAGAATTCTTGGCGTTGGAACAATAGGAAAAAGTCTAGCAATCAAGATTGAGGATGTTCTCTATGTGGAAGGGCTCAAACACAATCTACTAAGTTAAGCCAATTATGTGATAAAGGCTACAAGGTAAACTTTAACTCAAATTTGTGTACGATCGAATCCATTCATGATAATAACATAAAATTGATTGGAAATAGAATCAATAACATCTATATGCTAGACTTAGACAATTTAATTTCTAATGATGTATGTTGCTTAATTTCCAAAGAAGATGAAAATTGGCTTTGGCATAGGAGAATAGCTCACATTCATATGGATCACTTGAATAAATTGATTTCCAAAGAACTTGTAATTGGTTTACCAAATAAAAAGTTTGTTAAATAAGGCTTATGTGATGCATGCCAAAAGGGTAAACAAGTGAAAACCTCATTTAAGGCTAAAAACACTGTTTCAACTAGTAGACCCTTACAATTGCTGCACATGGACCTTTATGGACCTTCTAGGACGAAAAGCTTTGGCGGAAATCTTTATGCTCTTGTAATTGTTGACGACTTCTCTAGATTTTCTTGGACCTATTTTTTAGCACAAAAGAATGAAGCTTTTAAAGCTTTTAAGAAAATGGCTAAGGTTGTTCAAAATGAGAAAGACGTGAAAATTGTTTCAATGAGGAGTGACCATGGAGGAGAATTCCAAAATGAGGAGTTTGATAACTTTTGTGATGAACATGGTATAAAACGCAATTTTTATGCACCTAGAACTCCACAACAAAATGGAGTAGTTGAGAGGAAAAATTGGTCACTTGAAGAACTTGCTAGAACCATGTTAAGTGACTCTAATTTACCAAAGTATTTTTGGGCTGATGTTGTGAGTACTGCATGTTATGTTTTAAATAGAGTTCTAATAAGGCCAATTTTGAAGAAAACTCCATATGAACTTTACAAGGGAAGAAAACCTAACATTTCTCATTTTCATGTCTTTGGTTGTAAATGTTTTGTGCTAAATAATGGCAAGGATAATCTTGGGAAATTTGATCCCAAATCTGATGCGGGTATTTTCCTAGGTTATTCATTAACTAGCAAAGCATATAGAGTGTTTAATAAGCATACTTTATCAATGGAAGAATCTGTTCACATAACATTTGATGAGTCTAACCCCAAAAGGTTGGGAAAGGACATTTTTGATGATGCAAAAACTCTTGAGGATGAAGTGAAATCTGATGAAGGAAAAGAGAGCAACAAGGAAAAGGAAGATGAAGAGAGCAATAAAAAACCTCAAGCAGAACTTCAACAAGAATATCTTCCTAAGGAGTGGCAAGCTTCAAAGAATCATCCCCTAGACAATATAATTGGTGAGATCACCAAAGGGTTAACCACTAGAAACTCTTTAAGGAATATTTGCAATACCATGGCGTTTGCATCTCAAATAGAACCAAAATGTGTTGATGATCCTATTAATGATGAACATTGGATGATTGCAATGCAAGAGGAGTTAAATCAATTTAAAAGGAACAAAGTTTGGGATTTAGTTCCAAAACCCAAAAGTAACCAAATAATCGGAACTAAATGGGTGTTTAGAAACAAAATGGATGAGAATGGAATAATAGTAAGAAACAAGGCTAGACTAGTAGCTAAGGGATATAATCAAGAAGAAGGAATTGATTATGATGAAACATATGCTCCCGTAGCTAGATTAGAAGCCATAAGAATGCTCTTAGCCTATGCATGTATAATGAACTTTAAACTGTACCAAATGGATGTGAAAAGTGCCTTTTTAAATGGAATAATACAAGAGGAAGTATATGTAAGTCAACCCCCTGACTTTGTTGATAGTGAGTTCCCAAATCATGTCTATAAACTGACTAAATCCCTCTATGGACTCAAGCAAGCTCCTAGAGCTTGGTATGAGAGGTTAAGCAATTTTCTCCTAGAGAAAGGCTTTAAAAGAGGAAAAGTTGATACAACGCTATTTACTAAAACAAAAGCACACAATATCTTACTTGTTTAAATATATGTTGATGACATTATTTTTGGTGCTACTAATGAGTCTTTATGCAAGGAATTTGGTGAACTAATGCAAAGTGAATTTGAAATATCCATGATGGGAGAGCTTACCTTCTTTCTTGGACTTCAAATTAAACAATGCCAAGATGGAACCTTCATAAGCCAAACAAAGTATTGCAAGGAACTACTAAAGAAGTTTGGAATCGAAAGCGCAAAGGAAATGGCAACACCAATGAGTCTAGCCTGCTACTTGGACAAAGATGAACATGGTAAATCTATAGATGTATCCAAGTATAGAGGTATTATCGGATCCTTACTTTATCTCACTGCAAGTAGGCCAGATATAATGTTTAATGTGTGTCTGTGTGCAAGGTATCAAGCTAATCCTAAAGAATCACATCTTACTGCAGTTAAAAGAATCATGAAGTATCTTTTAGGAACAAAAGAAATGGGGTTGTGGTATCCCAAGGGATCCACTTGCACATTAATAGGATATTCTGACTCTGACTTTGCTAGATGCAAGTTAGATAGGAAAAGCACAAGTGGAACATGCCATTTATTAGGAAATTCCCTAGTGTCCTGGTTTAGTAAAAAGCAAACTAGTATGGCCTTATCCACAGCTGAAGCAGAATATGTTGCAGCTGGGAGTTGTTGTGCTCAAATCCTATGGATGAAACAACAATTAATTGACTATGGCATTTATCTGGATCATATACCAATAAAGTGTGATAACACTAGTGCAATTAATCTAACAAAGAACCTAATTATGAACTCAAGAACCAAGCATATTGAAATTAGGCATCATTTTATCAGGGATCATATTCAAAGTGGTGATGTTGTGATTGAACATATAGATACAACCAAGCAACTAGCTGATATATTCACCAAACCACTAAATAAGGAGAGTTTCTTCTTTATAAGAAGGGAACTTGGCATAATTGATCCTCAAAATAATTGATATCAGATGTTATTTTCTTATAATATAGTCAATATGGCAAGCGAGGCAGCACAAGATGCTGAAAATTATGAAGGACATGGGTAAGATGCTTTTATCTAGTCTCAGTTTAGACTAAGTGCCCTTAAGTGTCTGTAATTCCTTTTTTTTATTTTAGTGTTTTAGATGTTTTGATGTATTGCATAAGTTCTGAAATGATTTATTATCAATGAATGCAAGACTGTTTTTCAGTTTGATTTCAATATTCTCCATAGTTTCTTTTTGATAATGATAAAGAGGGAGAAAGATGAACCATACAACTATTAATTCTGTTTTGCATTTGCTGTAAAAAAAATTTCTGATACTTGAGTATGAACTGCTTTGAAAAGACATACTTGAACTTATAATAAATGCAAGATGATTTTTTTTCATGATAGTTATATGATAACACTTGATCTTTTGAAAGATATCAATGACACAGGGGAGGATGAAAATCACTCAAGAACCATGCTTACTGAATAGCTGTAGTCTAATTTCTTAATAACTAAGGTTAAGTATGGTAAGGTTTGTCATAATCAAAAAGGGGGAGTTTGTAAGACTAAGCCCTCATTCATGTTTTGATATATGACAAACAAAGTGTATTTTGCATAAGATTTTTGATTTTGACTATGTACTCATTACGTGTTAAGTTGCATGCAAGATCACTCATGAACAAAGAAGCTGACGTCTAACAAAGCAAAACAAGCTGACGTCTAACCAAGTAAAACAAGCAGACGAAGGGATAAAAAGCTGGCGTCCACTAAAGTACAACAAGAAGAGCTCGTCCAACAAAAAGAGCTCGTCTAACAAGAAGAGCGCGTCCACTGAAAGTAACATAGGAGCTCGTCTGCTGATGTGGCACATATAGCTCGTCTAACAAGAAGAGCGTGTCAACTGAAAGTAAAAGAAGAGCTCGTCTGCTGATGTGGCACATATAGCTCGTCTAACAAGAAGGGCACATCCACTGAAAGTAACATAAGAGCTTGTCTGCTGACGTGGCACATGGAGCTCGTCTACTGAAGTGAAAAAAAAAAGGAGAGCTCGTCTACTAAAAGTGGCAAATGGAGCTCGTCTACTAATGATACACGCTTTGGACTTACTAAGATCTTAATGAGAAGCTCTGTCCACTAACATGGCATATGAAACTCGTCTACCAGTTGAAGCACGTCCAATAACTTGTGTTAGCACTCCCGTCTACTGACGTAGCAAAATGGATGCGCCTATTTGTTATTCTTTCAGATAGAAACGGATATTTTACTCTTCAATTAGACTTGGCTATCCTTTCAGATGGAAACGGTTTTTTTTTTCGAGAAGGACGCAAACTCTACAAGAATCAATAGAATCTCATTTCAAGAACAAGAATCAAGAAAACAGATTTTGTTAAATCAGATCCAAATCTGTTTTAAATGATCCCAACGACTATAATTTGTCTTTTATATAAAGAGGGATCAAAGGAACACTTTTCATGAACCTAACTCATTCTGATTGTGAAACTACGAAAGATCCAAATGTGTCGCATCTCTGAGAAAAGTGTGATATTAGTTAGAACTTCAATTTGTATAATCAGACTTTTAGAGTCTTTCTTCTACTCAATTCTTTTTGTGAATTAGTGTGATTAAGAGAGGGTATCTCTTAGGTTTGAACAAGGATAGAAGGGATCCTTGGGTATAAAAAAGCAAGTGTGCTTTCTGGTGAGTTCTTGGGCAAGGAGGTTACCCTTGTGTTGCTGTAATTGGAATTTTGTAATTGCTGATTATAGTGGAGAAAACCACAGAGGTGTGGGACTGGATGTAGGCTTACCAGAGGAGGTAGCCGAACCAGGATAAATCGGTTTGCGTGTTCTTCTCATCTCTAAACTCCATATACTTGTTATATGCACTTGTGTGTTGTGAATGAATTTTAAGAATACTTGTTAACTTGAATCTTTGATCTACAATCTATGTTAAACTCGTTATTACATCTTATAATTCTTCTTAACATCATCACTTGTTCCATAACCCGATTCTTGGGAATTAAAATTGAGTGAAAACCAATTTTCTTTAAAGAAACACTGTTTTGCTTTAAATTGTTGAAAAAGTTTTCAATATCTCAATTCACCCCCCTCTTGAGATCGTAGCCACTACCAACAAAAGTTAACTATTTATTTTTGGCTTATTTGTAGGTTTACAGAGATTCGGAATAAACCCAAATGGTTTTCTGTGATATTTGCTCGAGCTGGGTGCATTGTTGTGGTATTTATGAAAATTCTTATGCAATTCTTAATAAGGATTTCGTGCGATCAAGCAGAAGATGGAAGCCACATGCACAAATTGTTTAGAATTATTAATGTGTTGATTAGCTTGTATACATTGTTAGTAGTGCATGGTTATTGTCTAGTATATGTTAGCGACCTTTTGGTTTATGAACTTAAATATTAGAATTGATTATGTGTAAGCCTTACTGTGAATTCTGTTAAAGTATATTAGTTAACTGGTTATATGCATTATTTTGATATTTGGTTTGGTTTATATATACTTACCAATATTGTATGTAAGCTTTGTACATTATATATGTGTGATTGTTTTTGAGTACTTCTAGTACTCTTTCAATACAAATTTGATTTATCAACAACTAAAAAAAACTGTGAATTGCTAAGTGCATGTGGGAAATGTAGGAAAATAAAGTGAATAATAAAAAAAAATGAGGAATAGGTAGCGCTTCCTTGAGAAAGCGTTATCTATTGCATACTTTAGACAACCCTTTTTTAAGGAAACGGTGTCTAAAGTATATGCAATAGATAACGCTTTCTTAAGGAAGCACTGTCTGTTTTTAACTTTAGACAGCGCTTTCTCAAGGAAGCGCTAACTATTCCCACTTTCAATAGCACTTTTTTAAGCATTGCCTATTGTTTTCACCTTCAGTAGCGGGTGAATAGATAGCGCTTGTAAGCGCTACTAAAGGCAAAAAAAAAGCGCTATTAAAGCTCTTTTCTGTAGTAGTGCTTCCAAGCACTTCGGGTGGGATATCATGTTGAAGGTCCATACTTGTATTAAGAACTCGAGTGCCTATCTTGAACTAGGTCAGTCTGAATAACCCCTGCTTTGTTCTTGTCAACAATTCAGTCTTCCTTGGATAGGCTAGGATATTCTTCTTGGGAGCCATCTCGGGTCCTGATGAGAAATACCTTATGGGCTTTCACTTTTATCCTTCATACTTATGAGCCTTGATGTATAGGATCCAAGACCAATTTTGGCAAAAAGAAGAGTCCCTGAGCCTCGAGCTGTATTCAACAAAAAGGCTTTGAGTCTCGGCTTGTTTCCTCACCTGATTTGTAGGTTCGGAGCTTGGCTCGTTCCTGTCCCTTTTCCAAACCAGGGTCTTGTCATGTCAAAGGTCGCGTCCCTTGACTTTCTGCCGTTTCTCGTTCCATGTGTGGCTTTTGATTGGGCACGACGAGACACCCCGTTGTGCCCCATCGTATTATTACATTAAAACCTTAATATTTATTTACTTAATCGCGCGCTTACTGTTGAAAATACGTAAAAATTAAAACTTAATTAATAATCATATAACTTCTACAAATATAAAACACACCAAAGTTGTACTATATAATTACACACATTTTTATTTATTACATTACCAAAACACTGTTGAGGGTATCCTCTCAGTAGGATCCCTCAAAGGCATAAACTTCACTACAAACATACTTAGCGGAATTATAAATACTACTTAGACACACTGGCCATAATGTCTATACTTTAATCGCCATGAATCACAGCTCGACCTCCAGCATCCGGTTCATAGGGAGTTCCATCTAACTCCTCAGCAACTGGTTCCTCCATCGGGTCTTCTCGTACGATCACATCAGAAATAAAATACAAAACACAAAGATATAGGGAATAAGAAACAGTTCTATCATCAAAAAGCAGAAAAGAGTAATAGTAAATTACACAGTAATTGTCACAAACTTGCATCACTCAAAATCAACAATCATCCTCAATTAACTATATCATCCTCTACCCTCAGCCCATGCAACTAAAACTTTATACTGATGTGGCCATCTTCACTCCTGTCACATTAGTCAGTAGTCCAGAACGGTCCAGTACCAATAACTTTCGAACGCATCAAAGACTAAACACTTATTAGTCTAAAATGGTCCAGTGCCAATAACATACGAACTCGTCAAGGAACATCCTTCCATAACGGTCCAGTGCCAAGAACATACGAACTCGTCAAGGAACATCCTTCCATAACGGTCCAGTGCCAAGAACATTCGAACACGTCAAGAACTAAAGAGTATTACGGTAGTCTACCTCGGCATCCACATCCGTAAGGCACTCACCCGCAATATCCGATATCCCCAAAATAGGATATCCTGACCTCGTGTGTTCCACTCACACGGCTGTGACTAACAATACCTCGATAAATGAATCTCCCTAAATTACATCAATAACAACCTAGTGCCTCAACCTTCCATCAAAGTCTCAACACCTTTTTCCTCATAGATAAAACCACTTAATTAGGCTAGGCACCTCTAAATCACCTTTATTCTCTCACCCAAACAATTATCTCCCGAACAACACATATCCTTACTTAAATTCAGCTAAGCACAATATTAACAACAAGGAAGATCATGAATAACATAACATCAGAAAATATTCATATATCTCAATATCATATAAAGCAATTTATCACAACCAAATCGTAATAATCAAACCAAATAAATAACAAAGTCAGACTCTGTCACGACCTGGCCGTGATAGCCATCACGGTCGTGACAGACAACAAACATCCTCAATATCATAAATATTCAAACACCGAAATAATACGTCACATGCAGATGGAATACTTCAACCAGCGTATCATAGTAAATTCGATAGCAAAATCAAACATCCTCAAATACTTAAAATCAACTTAATGTCGATAAACCTACAATCCCCGAATCCATTGGTTTTACAGAAAAGGTTTCCAATGGGATTTTGGTCTTGTCGATTACTCGACTACTAGTAGGGTTTAGGTCGCCCTACACAATTATCATATAATCTACTACTTATCGATTCCGACGATAGGTTGATTCTTTTCCCCACCCGAGCTAGCACTGGAAATACGTACACGACGATCCTCGTTATCCCGCCACGAGTTAACACAACCACCTTCAACCAAACAACATAACTATAATTAATCAACTAACAACCATCTATGACACTTTAGGGCTAGGTTCGGCCAAGACTTAGAAAATAGGTTTAGGGTTATCTTCTTAATGCCATCTTTTGGATCCTAGTTACTAGAGTCTTAACTAACATAGATTACTTATTACAAGACTAAAATTTGAAACAAAATCCTCTAACCTTTAGGGTTAGGGTTTCGGCCCATATTAGGAAAATAAGCTAGGAAATTTAGTTGGATTCAAGCTCTTGGATTTAAGCTATATATGTATTATAGAACTTAAGTCAAGTACTAACTTTCAAAACAAACAACAAAACACCAAACCCATTTTCCTACCTAGGTTCGGCCCTTAATAGTTAATAGGGAAAGAAAATGATTTTGATCACATGCTCTTGGATAAATAAAGTAGGGATTATATCTAGATCATAGAAATTGGTTTCATGTCAAAAGGATTTTTCTAGAATTAGTTATGAATTTTTGAAGAAAGCTTCAAGAACTTTGACTCATATGAAGAACATGATGAACACAAGCATAAATCCATAAAAGTTTTGAATAGAAAAGCTTAAAATATCAAGATTAAGAGAGAGATTCCTCACCTTGAAATAAAAAGATTTATTCAAGAACTTGAAGAACAAAGATGATCTTAGCAAGAACACTAAGGAGTTCTTTGTGTTTTGTGGGGAAAAACTTGAGATGTGAAATAGAAATTGTTTAGATCATCTAGATAAGTGAGAATATGATCTTAGAAGATCAAAACAAGGTTTGGATGGTTATATATGGGTATGGGCCGAATTTGAAGAAAAGAAAAGATGAACTTGAAAGTTCATGGATTCAAGAACAAAATGGATCAAGTGATGGTTATTGATCTAAGGAACAAGTTTCATGAATGAAGAATCATGAGATTATGTTTCTAAGTTAGAGATAAATGATGAATAAGCGAAGAACAAATGAAGAACAAGTGAAGAACTTGTGAGAGAAAATGAAGAACATGAAGTTTTGAGAGAGACAAAATGATGAAGTTGGAAAATGAGTGAAAATGATCCAAGTGTGGATGATGGGCACGGTTTAGAGGTGGGTGTGAGGAGAAAATGTGTGGTTTGATGAGATAAAATAACTATGGCTGAGTTTATTTGATCAAGGTTAAGTTAGAAAATAATATAATAACTCAACTATAGTTAATAGTAACCTAACTAGGGTTTATGTATAATCATGGTTAATAAAATATGTGGTCCTAAATTTTGAAGAGATGTGGCTGCCTCCTACACCACATATTAGGTAGAAGATATTTTGTGTTGCAAATCATGGTTAATTAAGCTTGGTTTTCTAAGTGTTCTTGAGAAGTTTAGAGAGAAAGATAAAGATGATGAAGATTTAGAGCAGTTTCGGTAATTTGGACATATCTCCCAATATACTTGTCCGTTTTTGATGATCTATATGTCGTTGGAAAGAAGAGAGAAAGATGAACAACTTTCATGTAGAAAGTTTTCCGAGATTCAGAACAGATAAGAGTCATAATTTCGTGGCAGTTTCGGGATAATGATGAGAGAATGACTTTGCCTTATAACTCATCCACTTAACATAAATGTCATTTATGGCTTAGGAAAAGTGATGTCCAAGTAATTGGAATGGAGGAAGGAGCTGTGAGTTTTGGGTTGTATTGGGTCAAATTTTCCAATGGCATGGCTTGTAATTGTCATAAAAAGACAAGGGTAAAATGGTCATTTCATAGCAAAAATTCACTTTGTCATAAATGCGCCATTATGACTTGGATAAGTTCGTCATAAATGCTCGTCAAGTCGGTCAAATCCATCATCTTAGCTACGTTGCTGACTCTGGGTTTCATCTGGCGCAGGTTTTTCCTAGAGATAATCTCGACGTATACGTCCGCAACAAATATAATATTTTAATTTTTTACCAAAATTTTCAAAACTTCCAGTATCGTAGCAAATACGATAAAAACATTTTTCATCTCGTTCACGAATTAAAATTAGGTCTTTTGAGCAGTATAATTATACTGTCAATGGAATACGCGGGCAGGGTTTCGCCTGACTTTCCGACCTAAATTTTAATCGTAGCTTCCTACGTTCAAGTAGGATTGAGTAGTAAACTCCATTTATTTAAAATAATTTTCTAAAACTCCAATAAATTTATAAACATATTTATATGTATTACTGTTATTGGAAACAGTGAAAATCAGGGTGTCACACACGATCCTCCAAGCGTGATAACTACCCCGCACGAACTCCTTACCCTGTCCACCGGATTTGTTTCCCAGATCATCAATGGTCCAGATCCGTTGCCTCCTTTTATTTAAATTATTTTCCATTCTTCTCCATTTCATTTTTCGCGTCCAAGTCTATTTCTTCCTTCTGCTTCTTGCTTTCGTCTTCCTCCTTGCTGGTCATTTTCTCCATCGCTTTCCCATTTGTTTGCTCCCAGGTAGGTCCTCATCTATTTCTCTTCGTCATTTTGATCATCTATTCTGGTTCTTCTAACGGGGATAAGACCGTGTCGATTGCTTACCTTGCTCGGCCGAGGACCGTCTATATTTTTCCTCGGACAACCTGGGCTTCTTTATATGCCCAAGCGTGTTCTGACACGTGCTCGGGTTCAACTTCCCTTCTCTGTCTTTTAGTCGGCGGTTCTTCATGCTTTGAACGTAGCCCCTTCTCAATTACACCTAGACAACTGGTGTTTCATCCGAGCCTTTGAGATCGTTTGTAAATATTTGGCATCATGACCACTGTTAAAAAATTCTTTAACTTTTTTTGTGTTAATCATCGCGATCCTCTTAGGTGGATATCCCTTAGCTCCATCCAACACCGCAAAATTTTCAATCCCTACTCCACTTCATGGAAGGGCTTTAAGACCGGGTTTTTCAAATAGCAAGGGAAATGACCGTCCTTTCTTTATAGCTCGGTCAAGGTAACCCAAACTCCCCCTTTGCTGGATGCGGGATCCCCGTATCATTAGATGCTTCAAATATCATTCACTGTCTCACCAAGAAAAGCTCCAGGGCAGTTTCCTCGAGCAGTTGCTTGATATTAACTACCATGATGTTATTGACAAGGCAAACAATCCCCCCAAACTGACCTCTTATATAGGTGAGAGTTATGCTTTATCGCGTTTTTACTTCTGAAGTTGTATTTCTTTGTCCTTACAGTTTTTACTATTTGCATCTTTTCAGAGAAAATGACCCCTGTACTAGCCGAGGAGTAAAACCTGGTCACCGAGCTTGGATACCCGATCCAACTAAGGTGGGTGATAGTGTGATTTTACATCATGTTTCCTGTACACTTTTGCATGCATTTTTCATATAGATTAAGCATTCTTTATTTGATTTTAGTTAGTTTTTCCCTTGGAACGGGTGAAGCAGTTTTTTGGTGTTGTTTTGCAGGAATCAATGAAAAATCTGGTTAACTTAGAGTCTCAAGGGAATGAAGAAACAGTGGAGAATGCAATTCTGGGAATGCTCGCCCCGCGAGAGGTTACTCGCCTCGCGAGACTGAAGACAGCCAGAAACAGCAGAATGTCATCCTTTTTGTCTCGCCCCACGAACCACACCTTGCCTCGCGAGCCTGAAGGTTGACTGTGCCAGAGAATGCAACCATTTCTGTCTCGCCACGCGAACCATGCCTCGCCTCGCGAGCATGAGGACCATAAGCCATCACGCCCAGGCCCTGATACTCATCACGGGTGTACTTGAGAAGACCCTTACCGTCTCGCCTCTCTAGCCACTCTCGCCTCGCGAGAGATTCGATCTCTGAAGGTCAGATTTTAACATTCGCCTCGCGAGCTACGTCTCACCCCACGAGCGCGCGAAACCCAGAACCCCTGTTATAAGCTGTTTTAGGGCAGAATTGTGGGGGGATTGATTTTGGGAGAAAAGGAGGCAGCCAAGAAACCCTAAAAAAGGCAATCTCTGCTGCTGTGGTGGCTGGGTGCATCCTTCCATGGAGTTCTTCCCTTCCTTCATCTTAGTATCTTCTCTTTTCTCTTTTATTTTGATGATGTGTAGCTAAACTCCCATTGTTGGGATTAGGGTAGCTATTTCTGAATTCTCATGTATATGACTTGATCTTGTAATATGATTTTTACTTCTTTATTGAGTGATTGATTTTCTGTGCTTAATGCTTGTTGTGGCTAGCACCCCCATGACTTGAGTAGTGTTTTGATATGCAATTGGAAAATTCGTATTAGAACCGGAACTGAAATTAATCACCTAGTAAACCTTGTATCTAGGAATGGAACTAGGTTTGTTAGCAATCGCGTAATCCCTAATCATCATGCAAATTCATTAATCTAGGCCACCTAAGGAATTAGGGTCTATTAGTGGATTTAGGCTCTTGTCATCCGAGGAATCGGGGCTTGAGTAATCTAATGGATTGATTGTCATATTTGAAGTAGAAACTGTTTATTAGTCATTTCATTGCATGGGGATGAAGTTTAGTGAACCTAATCCTAACATCTTTTATCATATTTGAAAACCATCTTTTATTGCCTTCCAAGTGTTTGAGAAAATTACAAAAAGAGTTTGTTTTTCTTATTCTGTTTATTTTTACTTTTGTGGGCTTGATATGTCATATTGAGCTCCCTTCCATCCAAAGAATCGCCTAGATAGTAGTTGAATTGGTACGTTCTAGTGCTTGTCTCAGTCCTCGTGGGAACGATAAAACGGTCTCACCACCGTATTACTTGCACGACTGGGTATACTTGCCTAGATCCGTCAACAGCGGGAAGGATAAAATATCGATATTATTAATCCCGATATTATCTTAAAAAACCTTATCCGGTTATAAGAGATAATATCCCTTAAATTAAGGATAGGATATTGATATTACCTTTACTAATCCTGATATTATCTCAAATAACCTTATACGGTTAAGAGATCAATTTAAGATATTATCTTAATCAATCCTGATATTATCTCACACAACCTTATCCGGTTAAAAGAGATAACATCCCTTAAATTAAGGAAATCACGTCTCAAAAAAGATTTAAGAGATAAAAGGAAATATATCCAGATCTCTTAAAGGGATGGGGATCCTATTATAAAAGGAGGAGAGTCCAAGAGGGAGACTCACTTTTCACTAACCCCAGTGACTCTCCCTTAAGCGTATTAGAGAAACTAGCTCGACCAAGAGACTATTGAAGAGTCCTTTCTCGCTGGTATTCATCAGATACAAGATTAAGGGATTGAGATTGCCGTATGACCAAGGGTTGAACCTAGAACTACGTCTGGCTTTGATTCCCATTGGGATACGTAGGACCGTAATACAATATTCTGTCAAGCCATAATCTAAAACAACCCCCATTGTTCACTCTTGGTTTGACGTTCTATGACGAAATTCCGGCAAGTCGGATCTCGGCAGGAACATTTGGCGCCCACCGTTGGGCCGAGGTAAACTTTCCCCGGTCGCATATTTATCAACATCTAGGAACGATTGATCAATGATCAGTACAAAAAATGTCGTGGCAACGAAGCCTCTTAAAATTCGGCATTCTCAATTCGAACAGAGGCAACTCATCTCTCCTGGCCTTACGAAGTCGACCTCTAACATACTGGGCAGAAGTGAGTCCATTCGGCTCAAACCGAGTTTGGAAACTCAGTCAATATAGGTTGCACATACAATAAAAGAAAGTCTCATTCAAAAATAATGGAGACAAGGAAGGAATATATATGGCGCAGGAGGTGGTGAAAATATGGTAATGGTTTGCAAGGACACCATGGACGCCTTGATGCTCTCCACCTAGTCACAGTCTAAGAGATAAAGAGCTCGGCCAGCACAGCTGGACCTCGGAGAGCTTAAGACTTAGAGAGATCGGCCACCACAGCTCGGCCTCGGAGCTTGGCCAGCAAAGCTCGGCCTCAGAGAGCTGAATACTTGGAGAGCTCGGCCACGACAGCTCAGCCTCGGAGAGCTGAAAAAGATGTCTTAGAGAGCTCGGCCACCACAGCTCGACCTCAGAGGGAAGAAGGTTTCTCAGAGAGCTCGGCCTCAGAGGGAAGAAGGTTTCTTAGAGAGCTCGGCCACCACAGCTCGGTCTGGGAGCTCGGCCAGTATAGCTCGGTCTGGGAGAGCTGAAGACTTAGAGAGCTCGGCCACCACCGCTCGGCTTCGGAGCTCAGCCACCACAGCTTGGCCTCGAAGCTCGGCCAGCACATCTCGGCCTCGGAGAGCTGAAGACTTAGAGAGGTTGGCCACCACAGCTCGGCCTCGGAGCTCGGCCACCACAGCTCGGCCTCGGAGCTCGGCCACCACAGCTCGGCCTCAGAGCTCGGCCACCACAGCTCGGCCTTGGAGCTCCGCCACCACAGCTCGGCCTCGGAGAGCTGAAGAAGATGTCTCAGAGCTGAAGAAGATATCTTAGAGAGCTCGGTCAGCACAGCTCGGTCTAGGAGAGCTCGACCATATGGGCTTGAGGGAATGCCTAAATCAGAGGCCGCGAAATGCTCAGATGATATTGTTCTTTAAATCTAGGTTAAATCTAATATGATTTGATATGTTTTGCTCCACGCCTTTAATGTCATAATATCATATTATTTACATATTTGAGCAAAGTGATGTTCGGATGATACCACTTCCAGAGTCACAAAATTTGCTACTACAAAGTGCTCGACCAAATGCCCACTGCTGCCATTGGCAGAGAGTGTAGGCTACATCATTCTCCGTGTGAACCGTCCAACGCCATACTTGATGATCCACCTTCTCCAGCAAATACAATGTTGTCGGCATTGAAGACATACTCTGTTTAATGATGCCTTCCTCTGGAGTTGGTTCTGTGATTTGTATTTTGGGCGTCACACGCCCCGAGTTTCCACAACACGGACCTCTGTCTCGTTTCTGTTTAGACGCCCTCAAACTCTGATCTAAGGTTGAGCTCCGGCTCCCCTGAAAATAATAGGTCGAAGCTCCGTGCTTCCCTTTCCACAAGGTCGAGCTTCGGCTTCCTCAAAACTCACAGGTCGAGCTTTGCTCCCTTAAAAACTCACAGTTCAGCTCCGACTCCCGAAAGGTCGAGCCAAAACTCCCTCTCAAAATTTGACTAAGAGGAAGACGAGTCGGAGCTCCTCAAATTAAAACCATAGAGACCGAGTTAGACTCCCTCTATAAAAATCATAGAGATCGAGCTCAAGCTCCATTTAAATGGAAGAGTGTGGGGGAGAACATCTCCCTTGGAAAATAAAGTTCCATCAGCTTGAGCACTCAAACACCATACTAACTAACAAAAAACAAATAGCCTAAAAAGGTGACCGAGCTAAAATCGATCGAGCTATTGTCGAAACGTCTAACCTAAAGAGGCAATAGCCTAAAAAGGCGACCGAGCTAAAATCGACCGAGCTGTTGTCGAAACTCCGAACCTAAAGAGGCAATAGCCTAAAAAGGCGAACGAGCTAAAATCGATCGAGCTAAATTCGAAATGTCGGGCCTAAAAAGGTAAAAAAAAGAACCTAAAAAGGTTGATCGAGCTAAAATCGACCGAGCTAAAGTTGAAATGCCGAATTGAAGTGGCCGACCAAGCTAAAATCGAAAGGCCGAACCCAAAAAGGTAAGCAAGAAAATCATGAAATAGTTAACTACGATAGGGCCGAGCTCAAAAAGCTCACGAGACCAAATTAAAACGCCAAGAACAAAAGGCGAGTAAAATTTTAGGAAAGTTAACCTAGTAAATCCAAATGCTGGGTTAAATACCATAAGTATGAAGTCTTTATCATTCATAAAGGAAAAGTACATAGGGCATAGCCAAGAGTACAAAATATCTTAAAAATTTACTGAGTTACTCATAGGCATTCCCATAAGCAAAGACCCCATCAAGGTTAGAATCAATAGTGTCTTCAGCTTGCGAAAGAGCAACCGAGGATGGATCGAGCACGACCACTTCAGTTCCTCTGTTCTCCCCCAACCTGCTCTTCATTATTCTCTTCTTCCTCATCATCAGCTCGAACAAAGGAACCATTATGCTATCTTTATAAAAATCCTTGTCCACACCGGATCTCGAAAGATCAGAATCAGGAAGAAAGCGCTGGATTTGTTTTATAGCACGCGAGAACCCAGAAACGCGTTCCCTTATAATCTGGGCTTTATCTTCCTTCAACTCGAACTGAAGCTTGCAATTGGCCTTTTTCTTAGTAGCAAGAAACTGCTGAAGATCATCAAGGGAAAGCTTTAAAGCCTTGGCATCCCTCTGAAAGTCAATCCTTTCATTTTAGAGAGCTCGGATTGAGGAGAGGAGTTGGTCTTCTCAAGCTCGACATTTCGAGTTTTCAATTGCCCAATTAGTCGAGCTTGCTCTTCACAATTTGCCACGGCCTTTTCAAGCTCATCCCCAGTGCGCAAAGTTCGAGCATCTTCCGCCTTCATGCTTTTCATTATTAGAAAGCTCGTGGCTCGAAACACGGGTAATGGAGGAGACTCGGAGAGCATAAGCGGCCGCGGCTTTCACGCTCAAGTCAGGGCCCTATTCTAGTGAAAGTCGAGGTCGAGCTATGATCTCTCGCGCTACGCACTGAAAAAAAGTTGAGGTTGAACAATGCTTCCTCCCTTGCGCTAAAAATCCTAGACCGAGCACAACACCTTCGCACCAAGATAATGTCCACAGCAGATCATAGACCCAAGATTTAAAGGAAATCCTGGTAGTGTTCGACCCAATAAGCTGGAATCCCAAGTAAGACTTGGCTCCGCACAAAAATCCAAGCAGTGCTCGGCCAAGTAAGCCGATAACCCAAGAAAGACTTGGTTCTACAAAAAACAGATTTCCGAGCAATGCTCCCGCGAATCATAGTCCAAAGTCCTCGGCACCAAAAAGCGTGTTAAGATATGCGGGTTGACTTTTAAGCTCTTTCACTTATTTCAAGCTCGGAGCTTGGGGGGCTTATGGGGATAAAGGTAGGATATTCTCGAAAATTACAGAGAAAGGATGTCCCTTAGCCTACAGCTCGATTGTTATTATGAAGAACTTGTATGAAAACTATTTTCTCATACAAATTGGAAAAGATATTAGGAAAGTTTATTCTGAGACACACCTTCAAGATCGGCAAAAATAATGACATTCAAGGTCAAGTTTCAAGTTAGTGGGTATTTCAAAATCCACCAAAAGAAAGGGTTAAGAGCTACTCGAAGAAAATGTTAAGAGCTCTCAAAAGGATGAAAGACCGAGCTACATTCGGAAAAAGGTGAGTCAAGTTGAAACTCTCAAGATAAGCATCTTGAAAGCATCAAAAAGTAAAGGATGAAATACAAGCCTGAGGTAAATTCCTAATGACCGAGTCTGAACCTGACTTTCCAAAAGATCGTCTCGAGCCTGAATCATTGATAAATCGAATCTCAGCTACCAGCTTCTAAACTTGTCTTAAACAAAGGTAAGATTGAAGTATCTCCTGTTCAGAACATGTTACTGTCCGAGATGTGAACCTCAACCACTAAACTCGAGTACTGCCCGAGATGAGAAACCCGGCCACCGAGCTTGATTAGTCGAAGTAAAAGGCTCTATGCAATCCTCTACTTTATCGACACTAAGGACAAGGGAGGCTTCTTTCATAAAGCTTTTGCGCTTTTCTGAGCTCAAAGCTTGGGGAGCTTATATACTGGTCGAGATGTTAAACTCGACCACCAAGCCTACCAAACTAAAATCTTGGACGAGAAATAAAGCTAGATCACCAAACCCAAACAATCAAAGGGAAATGATTACTAGACTCGCCCATCGAGCCCGCTGAACTTAAGAATTGACCGAAATATAAAGCTCGGCAACATTGAAACGTGAAGCTCGGTCATCCGAGGTGTTCACAGAAGTAAAAGATGTATATAGACCGAAGCGTGAAGCTCGATCACTTACCTTGCCAACGTGAAAAGCTAAAGAGACCAAGTTTCTAACCTCGTATGGCCGAGGTATCAAGCTCGACCACCATGGAAATCAAAAGAAAGGATTGTTAGGCCCACTTTCCAAAGCCGCTAAACTCGAATGTTAGTCGATGTATGAAGATTAGCCATCAAACTGTGGCAAAAAGGGGAGAAGTCTTACTCAATAAATCCTGAACTCGGATAATTTTAAAGCCAAGCTCGTCTCCTGTCATGAAAACTTTTACGCTCCGTTGAGCTCGAAGCTTGGGGGGCTTGTGTACTGGCCGAGGAGTAAAACCCGGCCACCGAGCTTGGATACCCGTTCCAACTAAGGTGGGAAGGATAAAATATCGATATTATTAATCCTGATATTTTATTAAAAAACCTTATCCGGTTATAAGAGATAATATCCCTTAAATTAAGGATAGGATATTGATATTATCTTTTAATAATCCTGATATTATCTCAAATGACCTTATACGGTTAAGAGATCAATTTAAGATATTATCTTAATCAATCCTGATATTATCTCACACAACCTTATCCGATTAAAAGAGATAACATCCCTTAAATTAAGGAAATCACATCTCAAAGAAGATTTAAGGGATAAAAAGAAATATATCCAGATCTCTTAAAGGGATGGGGATCCTATTATAAAAGGAGGAGAGCCCAAGAGGGAGACTCACTTTTCACTAACCCCGGTGACTCTCCCTTAAGCGTATTAGAGAAACTAGCTCGACCAAGAGACTATTCAAGAGTCCTTGGTCGCTGGTATTCACCAGATACAAGATTAAGGGATTGAGATTACCGTATGGACAAGGGTTGAACCTAGAACTACGTGTGGCTTTGATTCCCATTGGGATACGTAGGACCGGAATACAATATTCAGTCAAGCCATAATCTAAAACAACCCCCATTGTTCACTCTTGGTTTGAAGTTCTACGACGAGATTCCGACAAGTCGGATCTCGGCAGGAACAACCCCCAAAATGTCAGGGAAACTTATGTTAAATTTGCTGGAGAAGCCCAAGCAATCTGGGGGCACCGCGGCCGCGACGTCTAGTGTTTAGAAGGATAAAGGGGAAAATGTCATTAAGACAGAGCCTTCCGACCACGCAGAAAGTGGGTTCGTGATCAAGAATAGGTGCCTTGAGAATGAATAGGTCGAGTCTGAGCTGGAACCACAACGTCATGACATGATGCTGGCTGCTAATCAAGCTTTATCTACGCCTCCTTTGGAAGGCGTATTTCAACAGCTATTGACGAGTCAGATAAATATGGAGCTCGACACCGTTTCGGTGTGGAATTCCCCCTTCTTACCGAGTCTCACCTCGAACGAGCTGCTTTAGTACAGGGCGGATGCAGAGCTTTACCACTCTTTGAATCGTTCTCAAATTGCCAAAATGATCGAGGTGTTAAGTTTGCGTCTGGACAGCCTGGCTTGTTTTACTGAGGTGGACTCTGTTATGATTGATACCAAGATTGCTGATTTGGGGATCGAGAATAAAAAGCTGAAGCAGAAAGTGTCAAAAGATCAACATTTGATGAACGAGTTTATTAAGATGACTTATGAGAATGAAGAGATGAAGAGGGAATTGGAAACAACGAATAATAGTTTGAAGCAAACCACTGCCGATGTGCTTCGCCTAGAGGGGACGTGGTCCACCCTGATAGCAACCAAGAACGTTTTGCAGACGGACTTGAATGTTGAAAATGAAATGATTTCTGAGCTTGACAAGATTGTGGCCTCCCTCACTGTTGAGGTACATGATTCATAACTTTTTTTGGAGCAATAACTTGAAGGATTCCAAGCGGCCAAAGAGCAGTATGAGTGTGTGCATCCGGAAATTGATCACTCCATATTCAGTGTTGACAAGGAAGTTTGAGATAGGAGAATGGTGGACATGAAGACCAGGAGGATGCTCCCAAGGGCTGATGTTAAGTGGCTGATTTTGGGTGACCTTTTATTTTATTTTTCCTTTAACAATTCGGTTGGGTTTTTGGCCTTTTTTGAACGTATGCACTTGCCTTGTTTATTTTTATTTTGACTTTTTATTCGGTCTCTAAAGAGACCAGACAGAGAATATGTATTTCCCGGTATCTTTTTTCCTTACTGTCGTGGTTGTGTCTGTAAAAGCTTGCCTTTTTCTCGTCCTTCCCGAGATCTTTCTTTCCCGATGTGCTCCTTCCCGATGCAAAAGTGTGGATGGCCAAGCCTTTCTGGAAGTTGTGCTTCATTAATTTATCTTTGTACGTTTCGAAAGTTTCCCATATACCTTTAAATGCTCTGTGGGAAACGCCATTCGTTATAATTGCGCTTTAAATATGCTTTGACCACAATGGCTAAAAATAGGGTGCCTCTTTCCTTATTCATTTATGCTTCACTTTATTTTCTTACTCGTATTTTTTGTTTTGGCGGAGATGAAAAAAAATCTTGAACCTTTCCCTAAGGTTTCTGTTTTGAAGGTCATTTCATTCTTGGGCCATGGCAAAGTTCGTAATGCTGCAACTAGCCCATCGCAAATTTCATAACGAACTTTGCTTCCTGAAGAGCATTTGAGGGAGAATTCATGCCCTAGGTGTCCTTTTGGAGGTTCCTTCCCAATGTGTGGAAAGTTTGACCAAACTGATAAATATGATTTATTCCTTTTGAAAGGTGGCAGAAAGCTTCCTCCTAGGACACTCGAGTGGATTCGCCCCTAAAGTCGGACTTCCGCACGCTTTGGGATTGAGATGGACACTTTGGTGTAGTGGTCTTCCCTTTTTTCTTCTGTTTTTTAGGAATGTGGCCGTAATAAGTAGTAGGGTCCTCCTTTTGTATTAGGAAAAAAGGACCAAGTAACTTCTTTTATATTCGAAAAGTTTAAATATGTTGTTTCGTTTTTATTTTCTTTGTGCACTCGGACTTTGTTATTTGTGATCCAAAGATCTTGATATTTTGATAATATATAAGTGGTATCCCAAGAAACCTAATCGAGTTTGGTTTTTTTAAACTTTATGCCAGTAGGAAGTCTTCTTTGATCCGCTTTGTTGCCATTTTGTCTGATCTGATGGGTACTGCCCAACAATTTTTTTGGCATTGAGTTTGCCCAATATTATGAGTTATCTCTTTTACTTTTTGAAAGGGAATCTTACTCGATTACCTCATGTCCATTTTAAGGAAGAGGTTATTTCATTCAGTCTTTCCATTCTTTGATTTTGCTCGACCTGAGTTTTCCAGGGAGCCGTTGCTCTCCCTTAAGTTTTCCAAAGGGAGCCGTTGCTCGACTTTTGTTTTTCGAGGAGTCATTGCTCACCCTTAAGTTTTCAAAGAGAGTCGTAGCTCGACCTTTGAGTTTTTCGGGGAGTTGTTGCTCACCCTTAAGTTTTCCAAAGGGAGCTGTTGGTGACGCCGGCAAGTGTACCGGGTCGTCGCAAGTAATAAAAATAAACACGGTAAGTAATTACCGAGGTCGAACTCAGGGATTGGGCTACCAATTCGACTAATCCGCGGGAAATCCAATACGTTTGGTCAAGTTACAGAAAGGTGGTTGAGAGAGAGAATAAGAGGATCGATATTCAATTAACAAATCTAAATAAAACTAAACTATTAAAATCTGAAATTAAAATGTCCAAGGTCACAAATCCACCTACCCAACATGCATACCCAAGTGATGATGAATTCCTCCCTCAGTTCAATTACAATGTCAACCGGGACCCCTAAATTCTCCTAAATCCACTCTCGTGCTCATTAGGACGTATTCGACGATTGGATTAATTACTTACTAGGTCTCATAATCCTAATCTCGAATTCTGTTAATTCTTGTTCCCTATAAGGTCGCACCGATCTCCTATTCACTCTCGTGCAATATTCGATCGATGATCCTAATTCAAGTTCTAAACGCGAATTGCTGACTAAGCCTCATCAACGTTAACAAGTCAATCACGCAACACATATGATCAACACAATCAAATCAGAATTAGAAAACATTAATTGAGAAAAAAAGGGAGAAAGACATACATCATATCAAATCTACACTGCCATGGGTGGCTTCATTGTTCCCTCAGACGAAGGGATTAGTTCCTCATGCTCATAGACAAACAATCGGACATAATCTCCATAAGAAAAAGGGAGACGCAGCTCCAAAGAGAAAAGAAATTACCCTAAACGCTACTCTAAACAGTGGAAAACTACTAGGATTCGCGGCCCTCCAAAAACCCTACAGCCTCCTCAAGTTGGATCCTCTATCTGATCTGCAACAGCCCTTAAATAGGATTCCTGATCTGCGCTTGTTCGCGAGGCGAGCGGCCTCTCGCGAGGCGAGAATTAAAATTGGCGCGCTTTCAATTTGAACTCTCACGAGGCGAAAGTATGTTCGCGGGGCGAGTCTTCAATTCTAGGCTGTGACCTTCATCACGGCTGGGCCGTGATGGTCTCTGACTTCCAGGGTCTTCAAACTCTCGCGGGGCGAGATGCTTCTCGCGGGGCGAGACTTCAAACCTTAAACTGTCACGGGCGTGGTCTTCATCACGGCTTGTCCGTGATGGTCTCTGTCTTGCAGGTCTTCATGATTTGCGGGGCGAGAAGAGTCTCGCGTGGCGATCCAGAAATGATGACTTTTGCTGCCTTGTTGACCTTCAGTTTCGCGAGGCGAGCATACACTCGCGGGGCGAGTGTCTCCAGAAGTGCTTTTTCCACTGCTTCTTGACTTTCCTTGACTCCCGGAGCTTCACTTATTGACCTGAAAACACAAAAAGCAACCAAAAGCATAATTCTATCCAAAATAAGCTAAAAACTACACAAAAGACGCAAAACGAGTCAAAGTCCAACTTAGGAACAAAACAAGGCAAATTTGGGCGAAAACGAGAGTGAACTCGAATAATTTGCACAAAAACCACGGTCCATCTAGTTATAAAACTAGATAAGCCAGAGGCTTATCAGGAGCCGTTGCTCGACCTTTGTTTTTCAGGGAGTCGTTGCTCACCCTTAAGTTTTCCTAAGGGATCCGTTGCTCGACCTTTGTTTTTAGGGGAGTTGTTGCTCACCTTTAAGTTTTCAAAAGGATCTGTTGCTTGACCTTCGAGTTTTTCGAGGAGCCGTTGCTCACCCTTAATTTTTCCAAAGGGAGTCGTTGCTCGACCTTTGTTTTTCTGGGAGCCATTGCTCTCCCTTATGTTTTTTAAAGGGAGTCGTTGCTCGACCTTTGATCTTCTCGGGGATCCATTTCTCACCCTTGTGTTTGTTCAAAGGGAGCTGTTGGTCGAACTTTGAGTCTTTCGGGGAGCCGTTGCTCACCCTTAGGTTTTTTAAAGTGAGTTGTTGCTCGACCTTTGATTTTCTCGGGGAGCCGTTGCTCACCCTACTTGAGTTTGGATTTTCTTCTTGACTTCGGTGAGTTGAAGCTTGACTTATTTTGTAACGTTTAACGAAATGTTAAAAAATTCAAAGGCAGATATGGAATAAAAAACTTTTTCATTGATATGTATTCGGGTTGAGCCTCGTTGAAACCTTCCGGCGAAAAACCCTCCTCAGGGATAAAAACGCTGGAGATGAAAAATACTACTCTTCCTGGTATTAAAATTTAAGTGTAAAAGTATTTGAGATGAGTGGAATTCCAAGTCCTCGGAAGGGCTTTTCCTGCCAAGGTTTCCAGCTTATATGCCCAGCCGTCCATTTTAGCAGTGATTCTGAATGGTTCGCCCCAGCTGGCTGCCTTCTTTCCTTCACTTTGATCTTTTCTTTGTCCGACTTGATATCTCAGCACTAAGTCTCCTTCTTTGAACTCCCGAGGTCTCATCCTTGAATTATACTTCCTTTTTGCCTTTTGTTTGCTAGCTGCATTCTTGATACGCACCATGTCCCTTACTTCTTCTAGCATGTCGAGCTCAGTCTTCATGTTGTCCTCAATGTACTTCAGATTTAATATGACCCTCCGTAATGACGTCTCCCCGAGTTCGATCAGTATCATGGCATCTGCGCCATATGTGAGCTTGAATGAGGTTTCCTTCATGGCTGATTGATGGGTGACATGGTAAGCCCATAATACCCCAGGAAGCTTTTCAGCCTATACTCCCTTTGCTTCCTCAAGCCTTTTTCTGATTCCACCCAGGAATATTTTGTTAGTAGATTCATATTGTTCGTTTGATTGTGAGTGCTCTACCGAACTGAAGTGTTGCCTGTAACATCCCTGGATGCTTTATGACTTGACGACTGTCCCCACAAACAAACATGAGTCTTTTCAGCGTGCTTTATCCTCAGTCACACGCTTCCTGGGAAAACTTCCCAGTAGATCACCCATCCCAGAATTGCTCCAAGTCAAGCATGCTTAACTGTGGAGTTCTGATGTGATGGGCTACCAAAAAGAAGATGCATCTTGTTATCATAGGTAGTACCAATCAATTCATATAAGCCATCCTCAACTGTATAGTCCCATACCTACACATTCTCAGAATCTCTCTCATTCCGGTGTGTAATCAGTTCATTCATGTGACCATCCGCCTAGAACACCATACTGGGAGAGGTGCCGCACGGGTTTTTTCAGCATGCTTTGCCCTCACTCACATGCTTCCTGGGAAAACTTCCCAGGAGGTCACCCATCACAGAAATGCTCCAAGTTAAGCACGCTTAACTATGGAGTTCTTAAGTGATGGGCTATCGGAAAAAAGATGCATCTTGTTAGCATAGGTAGTACCTATCAATTCATATAAGCCATCCTCAACTTTTTAGTCTCATACCTACACATTCTCAGGATCCCTCTCATTTCGTTGTGTAATCGGTTCATTCATGTGACCCTCTACCTAGAAGCCTTCTAGGAGCCGCTCCTTGTCCGTGCCTTCTTGCACCGGTGACCACTCCTCGCCCTCGTTGTCCTCGAGTGTCACATGCCCACCAGCTTCCGCTTGGTTCGTCCCCGAACCACACCGTATTGGGAGAGGTGCCACTCTGATACCATTTGTAACATCCCTGGAAGCTTTATGGCTTGATGATTGTCTCCACAAACTCACATGCTTCATGGGAAAATTTCCCAGGAGGTCACCCATCCTAGAATTGATCTAAGTTAAGCATGCTCAACTGTGGAGTTCTTAAGTGATAGGCCACCAAAAAGAAGATGCATCTTGTTTGCATAGGTAGTACCTATCAATTCATATAAACCATCTTCAACTTTATAGTCTCATACCTACACATTCTTAGGGTCCCTCTCATTCCGGTGTGTCATTCATGTGACCCTCTACCTAGAAGCCCGCCAGGAACTGCTCCTTGTCCGTGCCTTCCAATAGAAGCTTCCAGTAAACATGCGGCGAAGAGACTTTAAGTAACTTACGTAACCTTAAGTAGTGATTTAAAATTAATGAAATTACTAAAAGTAATCCTAAGTATGTCAAATGATAGAGGTGAAGATACTTACCAGAGAAGACGCAAAGAGATAGTTGCTAGGTGTAAGAGAGAGCAAGCGAGAGAGAGAGCGAGCGTAACAGTGGGAGAGAGTCATAGAGTTTGTGTTTGAGAGAGAAAGAGAGTTTGAGACCGCACAGTGGTTTGAGAGAGAGAGAGAGAGAAAGTGTGTGTTTGTGTGTGTGTAATAATGGTCAAATTCTTTTAATGTAGCTATTTTGGTTGACCATACCTTTAATAGCGCCTTGTTTGAGAAACACTATTTAAAATTATACATTTAACAACGCTTCACTGAAGAAACGCTATTATATCTTGATATCACAAATTTTAGCGGGAATGAAACCTAGTGACAACACGACTGCATGTCTTCTTGACTTCCTCTTCTCCATCTATACTAATGTATTGACTTCTATTAATGGTTTCTCTTTGAAAATGCTCGACTGCACGTACGTCTTCCTATTCTCCATCTCCATTAACATTGTAATGTTTTGTTTATGGTATCTCATTGAAAACACATGATTGCTCTTCTTTGCACGTGGCGGCCCAAGTAACCATTCCTTTACTTCATTCTCAGAAAAACTTCCCACAATGGCGGCCCCCAAATATTATGCTCAAGACAATAGACCCATCAAGCAAATTGATCTTGAAAATATCAAAATTCATGGATTTGACGTTACTACAGAGGTCGAGACTCAATGATGAAAATATTTCTTCAACGTTGATCATCTCATCCCTATGATAGAACTTCGGGAGTTCTAGACAACCACTAAGATCAATGCCGACAGATCCATCAACACGAAAGTAACTGAAAAAGTAGTGACAATCAATGAAGGTTTTATTGCTTCCATAACAAGATCTCTACAAAGCGATTTGCTGAGTTACAAAAACTTGGAGTAGATAAAGGAAGACCTGAGTTTTTCTCTGAAGAAGGTTTATCCGGTCATATTTGGTAACAATGATAAAAATGAGAAGGCTCAAAGTAATATATGACCAGCAAGACTCAATTCTTCTTAGAGTGTTGTCACTCTTTCATTGTTCTCGTCTCCCACTATCCCCTGGGTGTTTCAGAAACTGAAAAGACCATCATTTATCACCCCCTCACTTGCCTTCAAATCAGACTTCCATTCCTTATAATGGAACATAGGAAATACTGCCTCCGTAGGAATACTGATATCCACTATGGACATCTATTTCAAACTATCTTAAGGCGTCATTTTGCCCACATGCATGATGTGCTTAAAATGAAACTGCCATTCAAACCCCTCACCTTCGACTACCTCATTAATAAAAAAATTCATCAATGGGAAGGGATGGAAAATCCTAATCCTCTCATTATAGAATCTTCTTCAGAATCTGTGTATCCAGAACTAGAGTCACCAATGTCTCCAACTGAATCTGCTCTATGGGAGATCCAGTTAAAGAGAAGGTGTGCCTATAGCGAGGCATTTGGAAATGCACCAAAACCACATCGCTTATTGGAAGAAGATCCTAAGAAGAGAAAAGTGACTCAAGAGGAGTCATTTTCTGTGAAGGAAATAAGTTTTGACAAACCCTCCTCTTCATTGTCATCTTCTGATGTTGATCGTCAAGATATCATTGAAGTGCTGGAAGGATTCAAGACAGCAGTTATAGAAAAGTTTGATGAACTAATTGCTACTCTTAGAAATCGTTAGGAATTATTTCCTTTTGTGTTCATGTTTTTTTATAACAATCAATGAAGTACTAAATTATCTATTCATTTCCTATATATATATATATATATATATATATATATATATATATAGATCTCACTAAATATGAAAAGAACCAAATATTAGCAACAACAATTGTATATGACAAACTTAAAATATTTAAGGAAATTAATAGTCAAGGCACAACTCTAAGGGTATACGTGAGAGAACAATGATATTTATAGGTTAATAGGG
The DNA here is from genome assembly GCA_030762895.1 of Sophora flavescens. Taxonomy (NCBI): domain Eukaryota; kingdom Viridiplantae; phylum Streptophyta; class Magnoliopsida; order Fabales; family Fabaceae; genus Sophora; species Sophora flavescens. Next base: position 214,336,711 of record CM061063.1, read on the forward strand.
AAGCAGAAGCAATAATTTGAACTTTGAAGTGTGAGAGTGTGGTCACAGCGAAAGGTTTCAATTTTAAAATAGAGAAATGATAACGCTTATTCAAACAAGTGCTATTATAATCGTTATTTAATAGTGCATTCTAAACGAAAAACTATTCATGATGGACCTTTTAATAGCGCTTTCGTGAATAAGCACTATTAAACTATTTTATTTCTTAAGGGTTTACGTGAGAGAACAATGATATTTAAAAGTTAATGGAGAAGTAGAAGCAGAAATTTGAAGTTCGAAGTGTGAGAGTGTGATCATAATGAAAGGTTTCAGTTTTTAAATAGGGAAATGATAATGCTTATTCAAACAAGCGCTATTAAAATTGCTATTTAATAGCAAATTCTATACGAAATGCTATTCATGATGGACCTTTTAATAGCACTTTCTTGAATAAGTGCTATTAAACTATTTTATTTCTTTTTTTAAATGATTATTTTTCATTTCTTTAAATTTTTAATGCAAGCAGAAACATTTCATTTGTTACATTTTTACATGAATATTTTTCATTCCTTTAAATTTTTAATGCAAGCAGAAAATTTCCATGGTTACATTTTCACACGAATATTTTTCATTTATTTAGATTTTTAATACAAGCAGAACACTTTGTTAAATTTTCACATGTTTAAAATTCGTTTTTGTATTTCCACTACACAATAATGACAATCAAAAGTAAATAAACGGATAAGGATTGCACTTGATGAGAACAAATACCTTCAAAGAATATTTAATTTATATTTTATTTCACTTCAAATATATATCTTTTGAGTTTACACTTTACACTTCAAATATACATCTTCTCGGCAGCATGTTGATGGCAAGGGAGAAAACGGAATGAAACTTTGCTTTAGTGTGTCTTCTGTCCTCCATTCAGTAACCCTTCCGTGTCTTTATCTGCACACAGGGTCACTGGGGCGTCCTCGTTTCTCATATATTTTTGTCATATGTCATGCCAAAAGAAAGATTTGTTGCTTGAAAGGACCCTTCTATTCCGAGTCGCCATCGCCACCGCCACCTTCTATCATTTTATGCGGGCATGGTAACATCCGTGTTTTTAAGGATTCATTTATACGTCTAAGACTATGTTTAAGACCTTGATTATATGTCTAATATGCATGTCTAAATATATGGAACCTTGCATTGAAAGTATACGATCAATCGACTTCGAAAAGAACGAAAACATAAACTAGGGTTTCTGTCCACCACAGCACGCTTGAGCGTGGCTATGTCTGTGCTTGAGCGTTGGCACGCTCGAGCGTGGCCATCTGAGCGCTCGAGTGTGGGACAGTACGCAGACAAGGATTTGACAGCTGAGACACATAGCAGCAGGGGAACGAACGCATGGCGCGGTGGCGGTTGCTTTCTGATGAAGCACCCCGCACTTGAGCATGGAGGGACTTATGCTCAAGCGCCCCAGCACTATAGCATGGTGATGTTCACACTTGACAGCGAGCAGGCTGAGAGGCAAAAATAAAAAGGGACTTAAAGTGAACTACGATTCACTTCTTACTCAGTGTAAAACTGAAAACAAGGAATAGAGAGAGAGAGAGAGAGAGAGAGAATTCTGGAGAGGTTATCAAGTGAATCGTTCGTCCAATCGAAATTCGAAATACGTCATCGTGATCGAGGCGACGACGCCTTCTTAACCCTAGCTTTCTTTTCTCATCTAAGCTAAGGTAACCTGTGTCCTTATTATTCCGAAATGATGTCGGCGATGGTATTGGGGTTTTCTCTCTATTCGTTTATCGGTTTCCAATTCTGTTTCCATATTAGGGTTACCTGTGACGTATGTTTCACAATGATGTATTCAGGTGAATTTTTAGAGCCCCGGAGGGTGAGGAACTAAACGTGGCAGATTTGTGAGGATACAGGGAGTGCTCATTTCGTTGCTCCGAAGCTAGCCTAAGACATCTCAGGTGGGAGAAAGAAGCCACCTATCGTTGGAAATGCCTAAGTAGCATATTTTACAATAATGGCGTAAGGCGACCTAAACCATACTAGTGGGCGGATAATAGACAATGTCAATATCACATTGGCGACTACTTAGTGGTACCGATGATGATATGGAGATTGTGGATTTATCAACGATAGGTTAAATTGTAATAAGTAATCTATGTTAGTTAGTACTCTAGTAACTAGGATCCAAAAGATGGCATTAAGAAGATAACCATAAACCTATTTTCTAAGTCTTGGCCGAACCTAACCCTAAAGTGTCATAGATGGTTGTTAGTTGATTGATTATAGTTATGTTGTTTGGATGAAGGTGGTTGTGTTAACTCGTGGCAGGATAACGAGGATCGTCGTGTACGTGTTTCCGGTGCTAGCTCAGGTGGGGAAAAGAATCAACCTATCGTCGGAATCGATAAGTAGTAGATTATATGATAATTGTGTAGGGCGACCTAAACCCTACTAGTAGTCGAGTAATCGACAAGACCAAAATCACATTGGAAACCCTTTCTGTAAAACCAATGGATTCGGGGATTGTAGGTTTATCGACATTAAGTTGATTTTAAGTATTTGAGGATGTTTGATTTTATGTTACCAAATTTACTGTGATGCGCTGGTTGAGGTATTCCATCTGCATGTGACGTATTATTCGGTGTTTGAATATTTATGATATTGAGGATGTTTGTTGTCTGTCACGACCGTGATGGCAATCACAGCCAGGCCGTGACAGAGTCTGACTTTGTTATTTATTTGGTTTGATTATTATGAGTTGGTTGATATAAATTGCTTTATATGATATTGAGATATTTGAATATTTTCTGATGTTATGTTATGCATGATCTGCCTGGTTTTTAATACTATGTCTAGTTGATTTTAAGTAAGGATATATGTTGTTCGGGAGATAAGTTTTGGGTGAGAGTTTTGAATATGAATTAGAGTTGACTCGCTATTATTTTATAGAAGTGATGTGATATATAATGTAAGTGGAGGTTGTGAGGAAAATCTTGAGGTACTAGGTTGCTATTGATAAAAGTCAGTGAGAATCATACCGTGCTTATGCACTATTTCCTATGAGAGATTAGGGAATAGTGGCGCACCGAATTATGAGGTCTTTTATGCTTATGTGCTATTTCAAATGTGTGAAATAGTGACGCATATGGTGCTGATGCACTATTTCCTATGAAAGATTAGGGAATAGGGGCGCACCAAGTTATTATTTATTATATGCTTATGTGCTATTTCAAATGGGGGAAATAGTGACGCATATTGTGCTGATGCACTATTTCCTATGAGAGATTAGGGAATAGGGGCGCACCGAGTTATTATTTATTATATGCTTATGTGCTATTTCAAATGGGGGAAATAGTGACGCATATTGTGCTGATGCACTATTTCCTATGAGAGATTAAGGAATAGGGGCGCACCGAGTTATTATTTATTATATGCTTATGTGCTATTTCAAATGGGGGAAATCGTGACGCATACTGTGCTTATGCACTATTCCCTATGAGAGGTAAGGGAATAGGGGCGCACCAAGTTATCAGTTATTATGTGCTTATGTGCTATTTCCAATGGGGGAAATAGTGACGCATACTGTGCTTATGCACTATCTCCTGTGAGGGATACAGGAATAGGGGCGCACTGAGTTTTGACCATAAATAGTTATGGACTACTGACTAATGTGACAGGAGTGAAGATGGCCACATCAGTATAAAGGTTTAGTTGCATGGGCTGAGGGTAGAGGATGATATAGTGAATTGAGGATGATTGTTGATTTTGAGTGATGTGTGTCTGTGACAATTACTGTATAATTTACTATTACTCTTTTCCGCTTTTTGATGATAGAACTGTTTCTTATTCCCTATATCTTTCTGTGTGTTGCGTTTTATTTCTGATGTGATCGTACGAGAAGACCCGATGGAGGAACCAATTGCTGAGGAGTTAGATGGAACTCCTTATGAACCAGATGCTGGAGGTCGAGCTGTGATTCATGGCGATTAGAGTATAGACAGTATGGCCAGTGTGTCTAAGGAGTATTCATAATTCCGCTAAGTATGTCTGTAGTGAAGTTTATGCCTGTGAGGGATCCTACTGAAAGGATACCCTCAACAGTGTTTTGGTAATGTAATAAATAAACATGTGTGTAATTATATAGTTTTGGTGTGTTTATATCTGCATATGTTATATATTTATTAATTAAGTTTTAATTTTTACGTACTTTCAACGTTAAGCGAGCGATTAAGTAAATAAATATTAAGGTTTTAATGTAATAATATGATGGGGCACATCGGGGTGTCTCATATGATATATGAGAAAAGTGTTTCTTTGATCCCTTTATATATAGGAAACAAGTTATAGTCATCGGGATCAATTAAAACAGATTTGGGTCTGATAACAGAATCGGTTTTCTTGATTCTGGTTCTTGAACAGGGGTTGAGTATAGGGCTGTATAAACCAATTTCATACTGAGAGTCTTTAACTTGGTTAATCCATCAGTACATCCATTCAGTACATCTATGTATTAATAAACATCAAATTTTCCTGAAACTTGAATACACGCATACATAGCATATGTACAGGGCTGTATTCAGTTAACCATTTATAACTGATCTAATTTCATATTGTGCATAGGTGTTACTGAATCAAGAACCTTAAATTCATTTGTCAGTTACAGTAGCAGACATACATCCATTGATTATTTGGCTGTACCTGACAAATAATTTTCTTCTTTCCAAAAATCATTTTCATTAAAAAAACTTATTCCTTTTAATGCAGGTTATGAAAAATTGATTTTCTTCATGCATCTTTTTATGGTAGCTATCTTGTGACTAAGAGATTTCTTTCTCTTACAAATCATCTAAGACTTAATCTAAAATTCTCCTTTAAGCTTGGGCTTGATGATCCTTTGATCTTTGACTTTGCTCTTTTGATTTCTACATGCAACTCCTTGATTCCTTCAAATTGTTCCTTGAATATTTTCCTTGAATTTTCTTAATGAACTTGTTGATCACTGCTTGATACTCGTCTTTGAAATTTGACACTAAAACACTTGCACACACATTAAATTGTATTTGTCATACATCAAAATCTCTAAGTCATTGAGTCTTACAAGGAGTTTTCTTCGGATAGCTAGATATTATCGGAGGTTCATAGAGGGTTTCTCCAAGTTTTCGTTGCCTATAACGCAGTTGACCAGAAAGGGTGCAGCTTTTGTTTGGATAGATAAGTGTGAAAAGAGTTTCCAAGAGTTGAAGAATAGGTTGACCACATCACCAGTGCTAACTTTACCATATCCTTTAAGACAGTTTGACGTATATTGTGATGTGTCATACCAAGGTTTGGGTTGTGTGCGGATGTAAGAGGGAAGGGTTGTGGCTTATGCTTCCCAACAATTGAGAGTTCACGAGAGGATCTATCCGACCCATGATCTGGAGTTGGCAGCGATAGTGTTCACATTGAAGATATCGCTACATTATCTTTATGGAGCGAAGTTTAATGTTTATAGTGATCACAAGAGCTTGAAGTATCTGTTTGATCAGAAGGAGCTGAATATGAGACAGCGGAGATGGATGGAATTCATCAAGGATTATGAGTTTGATCTTCAATACCATCCTGGAAATGTGAATGTTGTAGCGGATGCACTGAGTAGGAAGTCTTTGCATGTGTCCGTGATGATGGTAAAAGAGATGGAATTGATCGACCAGTTCAGAGACTTGAATCTAGGTATGGATTTGGTTGAGGATAGGATATGTTTAGGTATGGCACCATTAGCAGTGAGTTTCTGAAGGAGCTTAAGGATAAACAAGCACATGATCAGTATCTGCAGGAGGTGAGTGAGGTATAAATGGCGGTAAAGTTTGAGTTCGGTAGAAGGACATATGGCGTGTTGAGGTTCAGAGATAGGATATGTGTGCCAAAAGGACCCAGAGCTCAGGAAGATGGTCTTAGAAGGGCACATAAGAGTAAGTTGAGTTTTCATCCCGGAGCCACGAAAATGTATCAGGACTTGAAAAAGATGTTTTGGTGACCGAGGATGAAGAAGGAAGTGGCAGAGTATGTTTTGTCTTGTATGGTTTGTCAGAAGGTTAAGATAGAGCATTAGAAGTCGGTTGGTTTGTTGCAATCGTTGGATATCCTAGAGTGGAAATGGGATACTATAGCTATGGATTTTGTGGTTAGATTACCACGAACTCTTAGAAGGTATGATGCGATTTGGGTTATCATCGATAGATCATCGATAGATTAACGAAGTGTGCTTAACGAAGTTGACTCAGATCTACATCAGAGAAGTTGTCAGGTTACACGGTGAGCCGTCGGGTATTGTCTCCGACCGAGATCCTAGATTCACATCTAGATTTTGGAGACAGTTGCATAGTGCTTTAGGGACGAAGTTGAGGATGAGTTCTTCTTATCATCTCCAAACCGATGGACAGACGAAGAGGACTATTCAGTCATTGGAGGATCTCTTGAGAGCCTGTGTATTGGAGCACACTGGCAGTTGGAATGAGTTCTTGCCTTTGATTGAATTCACCTATAATAACAGTTTCCACAGCAGTATCGGGATGGCACCGTATAAGGCTTTGTATGGAAGAAAGTGTAGGACCCCATTGTGTTGGTATGAGACTGGTGAGAGCAAAGTGTTGGGTCCTGATGTGGTGTAGCGGACGACGGAACAGGTTAGAAAGATCAAGGAAAAGATGAAGGAAGCACATGATAAGCAAAGGAGCACAGTAACAAGAGGAGGAGACCGTTAGAGTTCCAGGAGGGTGATCACGTGTTTTTGAGAGTCACTCCAAAGACTGGAATTGGTAAAGCTATCAAGTCTAGAAAGCTTACTCATAGATTCATTGGACCTTTCCAGATTCTTCGACGAGTTGGTCCAATAGCCTACCATATTGCCTTACCACCTAACCTTTCTAATCTTCATGATGTCTTTCACGTCTCTCAGTTGAGGAAATATTATCCTGATCCTTTGCATGTTCTTGAGCCTGAGTCCATACAACTCCGAGAGAATCTAGAGTATGAGGCATAACCCGTTAGGATCGCATATAGAAGGATTAAGGTGCTTTGTGATAGATAGATTCCTTTGGTCAAGGTCATTTGGGATGAGACTACAGGAGATGCAACCTGAGAGCGTGAGGAAGACATGCATCAACAGTACCCAAATCTGTTTTGAGGTATGTACATTCCGAGGACGGAATTTGTTTTAAGGGGGCAGTAATGTAACATCTGTACTTTTAAGGCTTCGTTTATATGTCAAAGACTATGTTTAAGACCTTGATTATATGTCTAATATGCATGTCCAAATATATGGATCCTTGAATGGAAAGTACGCGATCAATCAGCTTCGAAATGAACTAAAACAGAAACTAGGGTTTCTGTCCAACACAACACGCTCAAGCGTAGGATAGTAAGTAGACAAGGATTTGACAACTGAGACACGTAGCAGCATGGGAACGAACGTGTGGCACGGTTGGGGTTGCTTCCTATTGAAGCACCCCGCACGCTTGAGTGTGGAGGGACTCACGCTCAAGCGCCCCAGCACTCTAGCATGGGGATGCTCACGCTTAAGCGTGAGCAGACTGAGAGGCAAAAATAAAAAGGGATTTAAAGCGAACTATGGTTCACTTTTTACTTAGCATAAAACAGAAAATAGAGAATATAGAGAGAGAGGGAGAGGGAGTTAGTGATAGAGAGAAAATTCCGGAGAGATTATCGAGCGAATCGTTCGTCCTATCGAAATTCTGAATATGTCATCGTGATCATGGCGATGACATCTTCTTAACCTAGCTTTCTTTTCTCATCTAAACTAAGGTAAACCTATGTCCTTATTATGCCGAAATGCCATCGGTGACGGTATTGGGGTTTTCTCTCTATTCGTTTATCAGTTTCCAATTTTGTTTCTATATTAGGGTGACCTGTAACGTATGCTTCACAATGATGTATTCAGGTGAATTTTTGGAGCCCCGAAGGGTGAGGAACTGAACGTGACAGATTTTTGAGGATACGCCCCAGTGACCCTGGTTCCTAAGCCTTGATATATGATATTTTGGAGCGGTGCATGTTGGGGAGCGTATGACGTATGACTTAGTCGTGCCTAACCTAAATAAATAATATTTTATTCATGATGAGTTATGTGATATGAATTGAGATATGAGATTGAGATGATGATGGAAGGTTGAGGTACTAGGTTATGATTCGATACGAGTCGACGAGACTCATATAGATGCATTGTGTTGATCACAGTCGTGTGGGTGAAACACACGAGGTCAAAGTATCCGATGTTACGAGTGAGTGCCCTGCGGATGATGAAGTTCGAGGAAGACTATCATGATATTCTCGCAGTCCCTGTCGAGTCGTCCCGTATTTATATTGTGCAGCTATAGTGTTATGCTTTGCATGATCACCCTTGCGGGAACTAAGGTGTGCACCAATGTGTACTTTGTAGCTACAGTGGCATGCATTGCATGATTGCCCTGACGGGAATGCGGGTGTGCATCGACATTTATAGACGAGCCGCTTGGATGACTGATTAATATCCCTATTCAGACGAGGTATGTGTGACAAGATTGTGTGGTGGCCACGTTAGCATACAAGACCAGTTGCATGAGCGCGAAGGGTAGAGGATATTAATCTGACTCGAGGATGATGGTTATTTATATGTGATTATTCTGTGATGTTTGTCTTTGTGCTATTATTGTATGTATGCTATGTAACCTTTTCCGCTTACGATGATAGCTAGTATCTTATCTCCCAATCTCTTTCTGTGTATGTTTTATTTATGTGATCGTTATGAGAAGACCCTGCGGAGGAGACAACTATTGAGGAGCTTGATGGAACCCCTTATGAGTCAGATGCTGGAGGACGAGCTGTGGATCCTAGCAGTGGAGTTTAGTACCTATGGCCAGTGCATCTTTTTGCAGGTTGTTGTATTTTCAGTCTCTTTCATCAGTTTGTACTCATAGGGCCTACTACGGTGGTACCCTAGACATATGTTGTACCCTTATGTTTATATGTATATATGGTGTGATGTTTTATGTTTATCTATTTTATGCTTAATGTTTTTAATATCTCCGTCTTCCGTTATGTATGAGTTTAACGTTTATATCACAATTAAGGTTAGTTAATTAGGTTTTTCTTTAATGGGACATCGTGTTGTCTCAAGCACCTTATGTATGTCCCTCATAATGGTCATATGTCATTAACATATCTTTTTGATAGGCTGCCCTTTTGTTCTGGGTCGCCAGTGACTCCTTGATAATCCTCATATAGGATTAGAGCACTACTTGGGCGCCAAGACATCTTATTTCGTAAGGCATTTGGGAGAAACGATGACATTCACATATCTTCTTGTCGTGTGTACATTTAAGATTTACCCTCTTCTGGCCCTCATCTGGACATTAGTCATGACACACGACAAGAAGATATGAGAGTTCCAACCTCTTGTGGAAGATAAGAACAGATAAGAGTACATGAGGAGGTTTTATAAAATTTGTAGTGTGGGATTAGAACACATAGGAGTGTTATTCATAGGAGAAGTTGACTTAGATTTAGGAGCGTTTGTTCAATAACTATTAAGGCGGAATTGATTATGGACAATGTTCTATGAATTGAAGGTTGAATATTAGGTTTTCTGTGCAGAGAGTTTATTATATTTCCAACAATCCCATGAATTGTACCAACGCCTAACGACTAGGGGCAGAGAGTTGGTCACCTAGAAGGTGTAGTTTTAAATCGAGGAAAAGATAGCGTTTTTTCATTCAAGCTCTATGATAGTTACAACTTCCATAGCATTTGTATATATAATGCTACTAAATTTGTCTATTACGATAGCGCTTCCCAAGTTACGCTCTATTAATGATCTATGGGTTAAAGAGATTTTTCTTCAAAATAGGTTATGGGGTAAAGATAGCGTTTCCTCGGTGAACCGCTATTAAAGGTTTATAATTTAGTAGCGCTTCTAATGGTCAACTCTATTAAATACTTCCAAGCATTTTTTTAGAGAACCTCCTACCGAAACCGCTATTAAGTGTAAGCTATTAAATCCCGAATTTGGCGTAGTGGCTTTTAAATCACAGGTCTTGGAGACTAAAATTCCTTTTGTCTAAAGACAAAACCCCTTTTTTCACCAAAACTAAACCATTTTGAAATAGGTTTAAGGTATAGGTACATTGGTACCAAATCACTCAAAATAAATATTTGGAAATACTTGAAAGATTTATAAGACGGTTTTCTCATTTTTACTTGATTTTGGGCCTAAAGCCCAATACTTTCAAAATGTGATTTTTTTTTTAATCAAACCCTTTAATTACCTAGGTTCTAATACTCATTTTAATTAAGTCATTCAAACACGTACTAAGTTAAGATTTAAGATCACATTTTACATAAAGCCTTAAATATTGGTCGAAAGCCTTTAAATTTGAAAATCGGGTAATTCATTTTCATCAACTCTTTAATCCAAAAGGCCCATGACTCATTTTACAGTCTTACGACACTTAATTTAGTATCAAAAACAGTTTTAAACCATCAAACACTGTCTTGGCCGAATTGTACACTTTTGGTCCATTTTACAAGTTTAAACTCAAGAAAACTCATTTTATTTGTCTACTAGAACATGATTTAATTCTTCTATGATCTAAACATAGATCAAAACAACTTTGGAACCATTTAAACAATACATGGCAGCTTTGGCTACCATATAAATAGTTTTGAAAAGTATCATTTTCTTCTTGTTTTCATTGGTCATTAAAACCCATGATTAAGCATAAAATCACTTAGGTTTTGAAGTTGAAATTGTTCATCCATTTATCATAGCCTTGGCCGAAATGCTAGCATAGCAAAAGTGAAGATTTTGCTTCACCAAACAAGCCCATATCAAGTGTATATGCATCAATATATCAATATGAACAATAAAATCACATGTTTTCACATTTTCAAGCTTAAAAATCCAATCTTTGACCAAATGATCAAAGACTTGGTTTTTCCCCAAACCAAAATATTTTTAAGCATAAGAACACATCAACAATCACAACCAAGCACCAAGAATAAAATTACGAACATGTTCTCCATGAAAACCAAATGAACAAAATTCAAAAACCCTTAAGCTTAGGGTTTTCAAGCAAGCATGAAAATAAAGAAACCATCCACACATACAAAAATATGGTATGATGTGGTTAGTCTCCCTCATTACCTCTTTTAGACTTTTTAAGATGAGGGTGATGAAGGCGGTGTTGTGAAAATGATGAAGACTTTGAAGAATTTGTCAAAAACCTAAGACGAACATAAAGGTTCAAAATTGATATTTTTGAAAAAACATGAACTAAGAGTGTTGTGTACATGATTCTCAACATAAAAGTGGAAGATAGAAGATAGTAATAGACTTACTATCAAGTTGGAAAGTAAAGAACTTGATGAGTGTTCTTGAAGATGAAGAACAAAAGTGCTCCACATGAAAATGTGTGTGAAAAAGAAGAGGCTTAGATGATGGTGAGGATTAAGAAAATGAAGTTGGAATTTGCAAAACAAACTTGGATGATTCTCTAATGGTGGTGGCTGAAAATGCCGAGATTGGAGAGAGAAGAGAGCTTTTGTGTTTGTTCTTGAAGGTGAGAGGTTTTTGATGTATAAAATGAAGTAAATGAAGTGTTTAAGTGTTTTTGTGTATTTGTGGGTAGTGTAACTGAGTTTTGCTTGGAATTAGGGGTAGGAAATTAATTCAATATGTATTGCATTTTGGTGTAAGAGAATCAAGGATCCATGATGAAAAAGGACAATGTGTTGTCTAATGGTGAGCGTAAAGGTGAAGATTAACTACTTATGGTAAGGTGACTTTATCCATTTTGGGTAAAGTTGACAACTTGTCATCTTAGTGTCTAATTAAGCTAATTAAGTGAGGTAATGACTCAATTAGTCATGAAACTATCTAGTTTCATCTGTGTAACACATATTTCCATATTTTCGGTCTCAAAATTAACAATTAGCGGTTTCGATTAAAATAATAATATTTTCATCGGCTCTGCCTAAAAATAACATAGATAGACTCAAGCAATTATTTTATGATTTATCTTCCTCAAACATATACAGGGTCAAGGAATTACAATTCGCAATGTAAATCCATACCAGGTGTCAAAACACAATTCGGTTCTTATTTGAGTTTTAATTTGAATTCGATTGAATTCTTAGACATAATCAATAAATATTATTTATAATTGTAAAATTGTATTTCTCAATTAATGTATTCACAGAAGAAATTAATTGACAAATAAAACATTTTTCGGGGTGTTACAGATAGCTATTATAAAACCATTAAGTGAATCTTTGGTACGAAATCATAATTGATATCTAACAATTATGATCGACACTTGGATAACCCAACTAAATTTAAAACATGATAAGCATATGACTAAAAACATTTAAAATTTAAGCTATTAATTAACGAAAAATTAAAATTAAAATTTAATGATACTATTCTAAGAAGATTTAATAAGATCAAAATACAATAAAACTATGTTACTAATATTTTCTATTGAAGTATTCTTCTACTCTGCTAGTGTGTGGTGTAACACCCCGATTTCTTGATTAGGGTTTAAGGAAGAGATTAAAGATAATTAAGGTCTTAATATTATTCCTTAGGTGCTAATGAGTCTATATATCAAATTTGTGGTCAATCAGACTTCCAACGGACTCGGAACGTGACGAAACGCACGAAATCGGACAACCGTCACACGTCAGGGTACTCAAACATTGCATGGTGGGCACTTGAGCGTTCTCAAGAGTTGACACGTGGCTACTGAACGACGTGTGGAGGAGATTTGGTCATACAGGAGACAACGCTCAAGCGTGGGAAGACCCAGTGCTTGAGCGTGGGAGCGCTGGTACCCGGGTGCTCGAGCGCGCACAGTAAAACTTGCAAAAATAATACGTGAATGAGTTCATTTCTTATGAACCCAGCCACCACGAAGAGAGAGACAGAAGAAAGGAAAAGAGAGGTTTGAGAGGTTTTAGAGACAGAATTCGAGATTGCGAGAAATTCGTCCGTTCGATTACGTTTTCGTTTTCGTTTTCTTCTTCGAATTCGAGATCAGGGCAACGAGCACGTCACGTAGCTAGCTTCGATTCATCAATCCCCCGAGGTATTTTTTGAATCCCTAACTCGTCGACACGTCGACATTGTCATTTCCCTTCTTTTCAATTCTTGCTTCAATTCTAGCTCTGTTTGGAAAACTGTTGCAAGATTAGGGTTTATGACAATGTCGGGACTTTGTCCATGTGTTAGGTCAAATTTCAAAGTACCTGGGATCTATTTTGGACACGTGGCAGCCGCAGGTTAGAGGAGGAGGAGGAAGAGCTTTGTGAGGTTCGAGATGCCGGCATGAGTTTATACAAAGTGGGGAGAAAGTCACTATCACAACGGGGAGCCAAGCATAATATAACATGTTTTTTTACATGTGTAGGGTTCCCCAGACCCTACTGATGGTCAAGTAGTTGATAAGTCTTTGGCTTTTCTAGTTTTATAGCTAGTAAGACCACGGTTCTTGAGTTAATTGTGCGAGTTTAATCTCGTTTTCACCAAAATTTGGCTTTAATTGTCCTCGAGCAACATTTTGAGTCTCTTAAGTAGTTTTTAGGATAGTTTGGTTAATTTTGAGTCAAATAAAGAATTTAATGCTATTATTTATTTTTAGGTTAAAAGTGAAGATTGAGAAAGCAAGGAAACTTGAAGAAAACAAGCTAAATGACAAAAAGAGTGTCTCGCCCCGCGAGCCAGAGAAGCTGAAGTCTTTTTGCCTCACCCCGCGAGGATTCAAAACCGAATTGGAGCCAATTAGAGATAGATCTTAGGAGCAGTTTTCTCTTTCTTCTCCTTGTTTCTCTTAGAGCTACGTCTCCCTTAGTTTTAGGATTATTTTCTGTTTTCTATTCAATTATTGGTTGTTTATTATGAACGTGGTGAGGAGTTAATCCTCTTTTCTGAGGGATCGATGAAGTTGCTCATGAAGGCATAGTTATATTCAATGTGATGTTTTCTTATTCCCTCATCTCAATTCTTGTTTCTTAATTCTGATTTGTTTGCATTAATCAAAAGGATCTCGTGGTTAACTAGTCTAGTGCGTTAAACCAGAAGGAGACTCGTGGTTAGGACTTGGGTTAGGAACACCAATTGAGTACGGCTAGGAATAGAGTAGGAGATTGGTACAATCGCGATAGGGGGCCAAAAACTTAATAGAATCTAACTGTGCATTATCGGATCGGAAGATAGGTAATTTGCATGTTTAGGTATTTCCTTTTGAACATCGGAAGAGACTTTAGGATAATTGAGGGTTCCGATTGGCAAAGAAATTAAACATAGGGATAAGAGAATAATCACTTGGGTAGCTTGCATGATTGGGTAGGTGGATTCGTGACCTTAGAGCCTTAGTCTTAATTTGAATCTCATTGTTATCTGTTAGTTTAGTTAATTGATAATAGATAATTGATTTGTTATTGATAATTCTCTCTCTTCTCAACCAACTGCTCTTGTTGACTTGGTCAAACTGTTTGAATTCTCTTGAATTTTGGAATAATTGGTCTTCCAATCCCTGAGTTCGACGTCGGTAATACTAACCATGTTTTTATTACTTGCATCGATCCAGTACACTTGCCGGAGTCACATCAAGTTTTTGGCGACGTTGCCGAGGATTGGCATAACCAATTTTCTTTATTAGAAGAAAATAATTATTTTTGAACAAGTCAATTTCACTTTTTAATTTTTATTATTTTTTTTCTCTTTAATTGCTTTGATTTCACTTGGTCTTGTGAGTTTTTGTTGTATGCAAGATATCGTTTTACCCGGGAGATTTGCTATACAACCCAGAAATTTGTAGGTCCAAGAAAAAGTGATGCAACACATGGACCATCGTTACTATCCAACCCTGGAATATCAAACAGATTGGATCATGTTTAATGGTATCATTGATAAGCATGTGAAGGTATACTCCAAGGAGGAATGGAAATCTTACTTATCATCTATGCAACCACCACCACACTTCGAGCTGAATCCCTATTTGCTAGAATTTCTTTGGGAGGTAGATGATTAACTTATAATCCAGAGCGTAGAGTGTAGCAAGAAAGAAATAAGTTACCTGATTCAGAGAACTGACATGCGTAGGGAACATTGTCAAGAGATATCGGCATCGCTAAGTGACAACCTTCAGAAGTTAGAAGTGCAAGCTAGTGAATATTCTAAATTGCTAGCAGAAAAGCCGCACGAAACTCAAATTGAAGAGAATGTTGTTGCTAGTATGGACTTGAATGAAGTTGAAGTTGTGTTGGAATATGATTCAAGAGGAGAGGATCATGAAGCGGAGTGCAAGGAGGAAATATCTCATATTGTTCCTTTGCAAGGAATAATTGAGAAGAATCATGTAGAAAACTCATCCTTTACCATTCCTACCGAAGAACCTCAAAATTATGAGTTGGATAAATATGTTGGATTGAATGCATGTGTGGATGTTACAATGTTGGTGCCTTCCATTTATCTACCACATTACTTTCTGAAAACACCAAATTTGGAGTTCAGGTTGTTCCCTCAGCATTTGAAGTTTTCATCAATGGTGGCAAAGACTCTAACGTCGCCTCAAGAAGTCATGTTTCTAGTGTTTCATGGAGGATCTATTTACTTAAGGGCCATACTTGGAGTCGATGATTTGCCATTTGACCCGGGAGGAAGTGAACTCATAATAGCACTTAGAGAAGTAAATGGAATCTCATCACACTTGCTTCTTCTATCTCCACTCCACAAGCCATGGGATCTAGGAGGAAGGATTTACATTTTGAGAATCTCTTGGCCTTTGTACCTCACACAATGGGATCCGGGTGGAAGCGTCTTCATGAATTTTTCTAAACCATTCTCTTTTTAATTAGCTTTCTTTTCTTTGCTTGAGCCATATGTGTGTGAGTCTTGTGTCAGTAAGTTTAAATGGATTTTATTAAATTTAGTATAGATGGATTGCATGATATATATGCTTTTTGATGATTTCCCCCTATGTTCTGAAAAATTTGAAAATTGATCCCCATGTGAAAAATTGAAAAATGAACCTTGAGAAATTTTATTGTGATTGCATGATTTATGACAAGTTTGGGGTAAAGGGATGCACACAATCGGGATTGTATCTCGGCCAAACAATTTCCGAAAAATGTCGAGGTGAGGAATTTGAGCCTCCAACATTGTTTTTGAATTGTGTGAATCACTTTTAAGTTGCACTTTCCCGGATTTGCTTGAATCTCTTCATAGATTACATGTTTACATGTTGCATTCAAATTAGGTATTTTTCTTTGAAATAGCTACTTTTCCTAAAAGGAACCATCTCTAATACATGTTCCCTAGTTAGCCACATTGAGCATAATAGCCTATTGTTTCTTGATGACCCTATGTTATAAGCCAAAAATCCGGAAAAACCATGTTAACTCAACTTAGGATTTAGGAGAGCAAGGATGCTTAGCAAGACAATGGTTGTAGGAAACTAAGTTTGGGGAGTCTACAAGGGTTTTATTTGTTATTTTTGGAATGATAAAAAGAAAAAAAAAAGAAAAAGGTTGAAGCCAAAGGCAAAAGTGAAAAAGAAAAAGAAGAAAAATACAAGAATACGAAAAAGGGTAAAATAAAATGGTGACAAAGGGAATAGGTTGTAGCCACCCAAGTATGAAAAAAATGGAAAAAAGGAATTAGAGTGAAAATAAAAGTGTAAAAAGTTTCACACTCTCTTAGTTCCTAGGGTCTTGGCCTTGTACCTTTGAATATCCTACCTTAAGCCAGGCCACATTACAACCTATGAAAGACCTTTTGATGTTGCATACATGTTTTTGTGGGAACCATGTTTAGATGAAAATCAAATCCATGGAATGTGCTCTTGAAATATGAAATTGAGTGAAAGTTGATAACCTAGACAAGTTGAGCGAATGAGTGAATTACTAAATGCCCTTGTGAAGAAGGCAATTGTTTGAAATTGGTGATCTCCCTTTTGTGTGTAACTTGGATCCTTTACTTAGATTAATGATTGCTTGAATGATTAATTTTTCTTTGTTTTAAGTAAATGAATGTGGGGATTGCATTGATGAAAATGGGTAAACATTGAATAAAAATTGAGTTGATAAAATTGCATGAAATTTGTATGAAAATAATTGAGTCCATTGAGCTTACCCAGTTTTGAGTCTTTTTGAATTTTAGTTTTCTTGGGGACAAGCAAAGTATAAGTTTGGTGTATTTTGATAAGCCTTTAGCTTATCTAGTTTAATAGCTAGTAAGGCCACTGTTCTTGAGCTAATTGTGCGAGTTTAATCTTGTTTTCGCCCAAATTTAGCTTTAATTGTCCTCGAGCACCATTTTGAGTCTCTTAAGTAGTTTTTAGGATATTTTGGTTAATTTTGAGTCAAATAAAGCATTTAATGCTATTCTTTATTTTCAGGTTAAAAGTGAAGCTCGAGAAAGCAAGGAAACTTGAAGAAAACAAGCTAAAACACAAAAAGAGTGCCTCGCCCCATGAGCCAGAGCTAAAGCTGATCAAGACATTGGAAGACACTCAGGCTCACCCCGATAGCCCAAATGTTCGCCCCAAGAAGCAGACTACAGGGAAGCTGAAGTCTTTCTGTCTCACCCCGCGAGACACCCTTCGAACTCCGAGGATTCAAAACCAAATTGGAGCCAAGTTTAAGGGCTCGCCCCGCGAGTGTACGTTACCCAATTTTCCTATATATAGCTTGTTCAGTGCGAATTAGAGATAGATCTTTGGAGCAGTTTTCTCTATCTTTCTTCTCCCTGTTTCTCTTGGAGCTGCGTCTCCCTTAGTTTTAGGATAATTTTCTGTTCTTTTCAATTATTGGTTGTTGATTATAAAGGTGATGAGGAGCTAATCCTCTTTTCTGAGGGATCGATAAAGCCGCTTATGACGGCATAGTCATATTCAATGTGATGTTTCCTTAGTCCCGCATCTCAATTCTTGTTTCTTAACTCTGATTTATTTGCGTTAATCAAAAGGATCTCATGGTTAACTAGTCTAGTGCGTTAAACCGAAAAGAGATTCGTGCTTAGGACTTGGGTTAGGAACACCAATTGAGTACAACTAGGAATAGAGTAGGAGATTGGTGCAATTGTGATAGGGAGCCAAGAACTTTATAGAATCTTACTGTGGGTTATCGGATCGGAAGATAGGTAATTTTCATGTTTAGGTATTTCCTTTTGAACATCGGAAAAGACTTTAGGATAATTGAGGGTTCCGATTGGTAAAGAAATTGAACATAGGGATAAGAGAATAATCACTTAGGTAGCTTGCATGATTGGGTAGGTGGATTCGTGACCGTAGAGCCTTAGTCTTAATTTTAATCTCGTTGTTATCTGTTAGTTTAGATAATTGATAATAGATAATTGATTTGTTATTGATAATTCTCTCTCTTCTCAACCAACTGGTCTTGTTGACTTGGTCAAACTGCTTTGAATTCCCTTGAATTTTGGAATAATTGGTCTTTCAATCCGTGAGTTTGACCTCGGTAAAACTTACCGTGTTTTTATTACTTGCATCGATCCGATACACTTGCCGGAGTCACATCAAGTTTTTGGCGTCGTTGCCAGTGATTGGCTTAACCAATTTTCTTTATTTGAAGAAAATAATTATTTTTGAACAAATCAAATTTCTCTTTTTAATTTTTATTATTATTTTTTTCTCTTTAATTTCTTTGATTTCACTTGGTCTTGTGAGTTTTTGTTTTATGCAAGATACCGTTTTACCGGGGAGATTTGCTATACAACTCAGAAATTCATAGGACCAAGAAAAGGTGATGCAACACATGGACCATCGTTACTATCCAACCCTGGAATATCAAATTGATTGGATCGTGTTTAATGGTATCATTGATAAGCATGTGAAGATATACTCCACGGAGGTATGGAAATCTTACTTATCATCTTTGCAACCACCACCACACTTCGAGCTGAATCCCTATTTGCTAGAATTTCTTTGGGAGGTAGATGATCAACTTATAATCCAGAGCGTAGAGTGTAGCAAGAAAAAAATAAGTGACCTGATTCAGAGTATTGACAAGCGTAGGGAACATTCGCAAGAGATATCGGCATCGCTAAGTGACAACCTTCAGAACTTAGAAGTGCAAGCTAGTGAATATTCTAAATTGCTAGCAGAAAAGCCGCACGAGACTCAAATTGAAGAGAATGTTGTTGCTAGTATGGACTTGAATGAAGTTGAAGTTGTGTTGGAATATGATTCAAGAGGAGAGGATCATGAAGCGGAGTGCAAGGAGGAAATATCTCATATTGTTCCTTTGCAAGGAATGATTGAGAAGAATCATGTAGAAAACTCATCCTTCACCATTCCTACCGAGGAACCTCAAAATTCTAAGTTGGATAAATATGTTGGTTTGCATGCATGTGTGGATGTTACAAAGTTGATGCCTTCCATTTAACTACCACACTACTTTCTGAAAATTCCAACTTTAGAGTTCAAGTCATTGCCTCGGCATTTGAAGTTTTCATCAATGGCGGCAAAGACTCCAAGGTCGCCTCAAGAAGTCATGCTTCTAGCAAGTATTTCATGGAGGATCTATTTACTTAAAGGTCATACTTGGAGTCGATGACTTGCCATTTGACCCGAGAGAAAGTGAACTCATAATAGCACTTAGAGAAGTAAATGGAATCTCATCACACTTTCTTCTTCCATGTCCACTCCACAAGCCATGGGATCCAGGAGGAAGGATTTACATTTTGAGCTTCTCTTGGCCTTTGTACTACGGGCAATGGGATCTTGGTAGAAGCGTCTTCATGAGCTTTTCTAAACCATTCTCTTTTTAATTAGCTTTCTTTTCTTTCCTTGAGCCATATGTGTGTGAGTCTTGTGTCGGTAAGCTTAAATGGATTTTATTAAATTTAATATAGATGGATTGTATGATATATATGCTTTTTATTGATTTCCCCCTATTTCTGAAAATTTGAAAATTGATCCCCATGTGAAAATTTGAAAAATGAACCTTGAGAAATTTTATTGTGATTGCATGATTTATGACAAGTTTGGGGTGAAGGGATGCACACACTAGGGATTGCATCTCGGTAAAACAATTTGCGAAAAATATCCAGGTGAGGAATTTGAGCCTCCAACATTGTTTTTGAATTGTGTGAATCACTTTTAATTTGCACTTTCTCGGATTTGCTTGAATCTCTTCATGGATTGCATGTTGACATGTTGCATTCAAATGATTTAGGTATTTTTCTTTGAAATAGCTACTTGGCCTAAAAAGAACCATCCCTAATGCATGTTCCCTAGTTACCCACATTGAGCCTAACAGCCTATTGTTTCTTGATGACCTTATGTTATAAGCCAAAAATACGGAAAAACCATGTTAACCCAATATTAGGATTTAGGAAAGCATGGATGCTTAGCAATACAATGGTTGTAGGAAACTAAGTTTTGGGAGGCTACAAGGGTTTTATTTGTTATTTTGGGAATGAGAAAAAAAAATAGGTTGAAGCCAAAGGCAAAAGTGAAAAAGAAAAAGAAGAAAAATACAAGAATGAGAAAAAGGGCAAAATAAAATGGCGACAAAGGGAATAGGTTGTAGCCACCCAAGTATGAAAAAAAATGAAAAAATGAATTAGAGTGAAAATAAAAGTGTAAAAAGTTTCACGCTCTCTTAATTCCTAGGGTCTTGGCCTTGTACCTTTGAATATCCTACCTTAAGTCGGGCCACATTACAACCTATGACAGACCTTTTGATGTTGCACACATGTTTTTGTGGGAACCTTGTTTAGATGAAAATCAAATCCATGGAAGGTGCTCTTGAAATGTGAAATTGAGTGAAAGTTGATAGCCTAGAGAAGTTGAGCGAATTAGTGAGTTACTAAATGCCCTTGTGAGGAAGGTAATTGTTTGAAATTGGTGATCTCCCTTTTATGTGTAACTTAGATCCTTTACTTAGAATAATGATTGCATGAATGATTAATTTTTTCGTTTAAAGTAAATGAATGTGGGAATCGCATAGTTTAAAAGGGAAAAACATTGAATAAAAATTGAGTTGATGAAATTGCATTAAATTTGTGCGAAAATAATTGAGTCCATTGAGCTTACCCAGTTTTGAGTCATTTTGAGTTTTAGTTTGCTTGGGGACAAGAAAAGTTTAAGTTTGGGGTATTTTGATAAGCCTTTGGCTTATCTAGTTTTATAGCTAGTAAGGCCACTGTTCTTGAGCTAATTGTGCGAGTTTAATCTCGTTTTCGCCCAAATTTGGCTTTAATTGTCCTCGAGCACCATTTTGAGTCTCTTAAGTAGTTTTTAGGATATTTTGGTTAATTTTGAGTCAAATAAAGCATTTAATGCTATTATTTATTTTCAGGTTAAAAGTGAAGCTCGAGAAAGCAAGGAAACTTGAAGAAAACAAGCTAAAGGACGAAAAAGAGTGTCTCGCCTCACGACACGCTGCTCGTCCCGCGTGCCAGAGCTGCAACTGATCAGGAAATTGGAAGACTCTCAGGCTCGCCCCGCCAGTCCAAATGTTCGCCCCGCGAAGCAGACAACAGGGAAGCTGAAGTCTTTCTGTCTCGCCTCGCGAGACACCCTTCGCACTGCGAGGATTCAAACCGAATTGGAGCCAATTTTAAGGGCTCGGCCCGCGAGCATATGCTGCCCAATTTTCCTATATATAGCTTGTTCAGTGCGAATTGGAGATAGATCTTAGGAGCAGTTTCTCTCTCTTTCTTCTCCTTGTTTCTCTTGGAGCTGCATCTCCCTTAGTTTTAGGATTATTTTCTGTTTTCTTTTCAGTTATTGGTTGTTGATTATGAACGTGATGAGGACCTGATCCTCTTTTGCGAGGGATCGATAAAGCCGCTCATGACGGCATAGTTATATTCAATGTGATGTTTTCTTATTCCCGCCTCTCAATTCTTGTTTCTTAACTCTGATTTGTTTGCGTTAATCAAAAGGATCTCATGGTTAACTAGTCTAGTGCGTTAAACCGGGAGGAGATTCGTGTTTAAGACTTGGGTTAGGAACACCAATTGAGTACGGCTAGGAATAGAGTAGGAGATTGGTGCAAATGCGATAGGGGGACCAGAACTTAATAGAATCTTACGATGGGTTATCGGATCAGAAGATAGGTAACTTGAATGTTTAGGTATTTCCTTTTGAACATCGGAAGAGACTTTAGGATAACTGAGGGTTCCGATTGGCAAAGAAATTGAACATAAGGATAAGAGAATAATCAATTGGGTAGCTTGCATGGTTAGGTAGATGGATTCGTGACCTTAGAGCCTTAGTCTTAGTTTTAATCTCGTTGTTATCTATTAGTTTAGATAATTGATAATAGATAATTGATTTGTTATTGATAATTCTCTCTCTTCTCAACCGACTGCTCTTGTTGACTTGGTCAAACTGCTTTGAATTCCCTTGAATTTTGGAAAAAAATTTCTTTCAATCCCTGAGTTCGACCTCGGTAATACTTACCGTGTTTTTATTACTTGCATCGATCCGACACACTTTTCGGAGTCACATCCAGTTTTTGGTGTCGTTGTTGGGGATTGGCTTAACCAAATTCCTTTATTTGAAGAAAATAATTATTTTTAAACAAGTCAAATTTTCTTTTAATTTTTATTATTTTTTTCTCTTTAATTTCATTGATTTCACTTTGTCTTGTGAGTTTTTGTTGAATGCAAGATACCGTTTTACCGAGGAGATTTGCTATACAACCCGAAAATTCGTAGGACCAAGAAAAGGTGAAGCAACACATGGACCATCGTTACTATCCAACCTTATAATATCAAATTGATTGGATCGTGTTTAATGGTATCATTGATAAGCATGTGAAGATATACTCCAAGGAGGAATGGAAATCTTACTTATCATCTTTGCAACCACCACCACACTTCGAGCTGAATCCCTATTTGCTAGAATTTCTTTGGGAGGTATATGATCAACTTATGATCCAGAGCGTAGAGTGTAGCAAGAAAGAAATAAGTGACCTGATTCAAAGGATTGACATGCATAGGGAACATTCTCAAGAGATATCGACTTATTAACACCCCATTTTTCGTAAATAAGCTTAATGCGTTTATATATATTTGATCTTTATGCATAAGTGTATGTTAGAGGTAGTTTAGCCTTTGGGAGGGTCTTAATAGTGAATTCTGATTTTCTGCAGAATCCGCCCGGCCTAAGTTTATGATCCCGGCCTAAAATGAAGAAAAACTCAAATTCTGGTTTTCTGCATAATCCGCCCCGCCTAAGTTTTCTGAGCCCGGCCAAAGCGTCTGCGCCCGGCCTAAATTTTCAGAGCCCGGTCTAACGACACTGATAGCAATTAGTTTTGAGGCTTCTGTTTTGGCCCAGTTGCACCCTAATTTGTTTTAAACCTCTAAGTCACGCCCTAAACCCTAGTTTACATGACTCCAAGTCTCAGAAACTGCCTCCCACCCTTCTCTTTGAGGTCTCATCTCTTTTCTCTAAAAACTATCTCTCTAGGGGCCATTCTGTTCAATGTTTTCCACCATTCTTCAATTGGGGAACACCGTTACGAACACGTGCTCATTGTGTTTGCTGTTTGGATCTCTAAACAAGGTAAAATTCGTACACCTCGTCCCTCTCGTTCTTTCCCTTTTGATTTCTTGTCCTAAGAGTCTAATTAAGATGTTTCCTTGTTGTTCTTGAGGTCGTAGATAAGTGCTTGTGAGACGATACCCCAGAGGACCCTGTACTTTTTTGAAACGCGAACCTCATACCAGGTATGTGGAGAAGGGACAATATGAATATGTAGGCATAGGGGGTAGCGTAAGACGAAGGGTTAACCCATGACCCTGTGTTTGATGATGTGTCTTGTTTTATAACATGTCTATATGTTTATATTGATGTGATAATATGAGTTAGTTATATGTGTTTATGGTATGATTTCTCAACATGTTTATGATATGATTAATGTTGATATGATTGATGTTATGAGTTGAATGATGATGCCATGACTGCCGTATATTACAATGTTTGGTTATTGGTTGATTGGGTTATTCGTTGTGAACCATGATAAAAAGGGAGGTTTTTCCCATTTCGGTTAGTAAGACATGAATTTTAATAATAATAGTGAGGTTTTGTTCAAAGGATTAGAAAGGACCCTAGGGAATGATTTTGTGAGAAATTGAGAGAAGCCAATTAAAGGATTAATTCCCCAAATAAGCCTGTAAGACATAAAGATTAAACCAAGTGATAAGACTGTGATGAAAGGACTTAGTAATGCCAATAGGTTGAATCAAGTTTTACTCCAAAGGAATTGGTAAAGGTTTACAACCCTTGCTGCCCAGAATAGTACGGTCTGCTCTTGAGCACGACCGTGCTTGGTAAGGAGTACGCCTGTGCTCCCTTGCCCAGAACAGAAAATAGAAACGGTTTGAGATGGGGGTTCTTACCCCAAATGCTTAAAAGACTAAATAAGATACCAACGAAACATGAAGACCAAAAGACAAGTGAAAATATGTCGTACCTTGGTAGCCTAGTGGCCAAGGGGCCTTGATGCAGGATGGTCAAGGTGGTAATCTCTAGTGCCTAAGGGGCTAGAGTGAAAATGATGATGTACCTTGGTAGCCTAGTGGCCAAGGGGCCTTAATGCAGGATGGTCAAGGTGGTAAAATCTAGTGCCTAAGGGGCTAGAGTGATAATGATGATGTACCTTGGTAGCCTGGTGGCCAAGGGGACCTCGATAGCCGAGTGGTCGAGGTGGTAACCTCTGGTGCAAAACGACCAGAGTGATTAAAAGACTTAACGATAAATGTTAAACAATAATCCTCGATAGCCCAGTGGTTGAGGTGATGATGGTGATAAGACTTGGGTAGCCTATGGGCCCAAGCGGAGGTGGAGGTCATGATGGTATGATGTTTGTCATGCATTCACGTATTGGAGATGTTGATAGGAGGTTGTGAGACATAGGGGAGTTCACCCGAGAGTAAGGCATTCTGGCCGTCCACAGGACCTGGTACCCCCGTGGTGGCGCATCCGAGAGTAAGGTGCGTCGGCTATCCAAGAGGTCCAACCAAGGTAAGTTCGATTGCCCCGGTGTTGGTGCCTAGTGGCCAATATGGATATTTAACTTCGAAGTTTCTCATCCTGAGATAGATTGGATCCAAATACATGGTAGAGGCGTGGAGCAGGTTTGCATTGCATAGCATACATATTATGATGATGATCTTATGATACCGTTGTTGATATAACATGTTTGTTTGTTGTATGCTCGTCTTACTAACTGCTTCCTTGCCGTTATATTCATATATATGTTTCTTACTCCCTATTGTTATGTTTTGTGTTGCATGTACCTTTTGTATATATGCAGAGGATGGCGATCAGCCGTTGAGGAGTGACTCCGAGGAGCCGCTACCTTCGTTTAGGATTCCCAGTTTTGCTTAGTTATTAGTTAGTTGTTTCGGTTATATCCGAGGATTTGTTATTTCGGATTTTTGGTTATACCAGCACTGTATGTGGTATCGAGGTTGGGGTTTATGTCTTTGTTTATGTTTACGTTACGTTATGCCTTTTGAACTTATATTATGTTTATGCTTTCTTTCCGTGTTGTATATGTTGAGATGTGAAACCTTTTTATCCAAGTATTTATTTTATTTAAATAAATGAAAGTTTTTACCATCCCTCTTTTAAGCAAATGTTTTATATTAACGTACGGGGAAGAAGGGTGTCACAGACATCGCTAAGTGACAACCTTCAGAAGTTAGAAGAGCAAGCTAGTGGATTTTCTAAATTGCTAGCAGAAGAGCCGCACGAGACTCAAATTGAAGAGAATGTTGTTGCTAGTATAGACTTGAATGAAGATGATGTTGTGCTGGAAGATGATTCAAGAGGAGAGGATCATGAAGCGGAGTGCAAGGAGGAAATATCTCCAATTGTTCCTTTGCAAGGGACGATTCATTAGAATCATGTAGAAAACTATTCCTTCACCATTCCTACCAAGGAACCTCAAAATTCTGAGTTGGATAAATATGTTGGTTTGCATGCATGTGTGGATGTTACAAAGTTGGTGCCTTCCATTTAACTACCACACTACTTTCTGAAAATACCAACTTTAGAGTTCAGGTCGTTGCCTCAGCATTTGAAGTTTTCATCAATGGCAGTAAAGACTCTAAGGTCGCCTCAAGAAGTCATGCTTATAGTGTTTCGTGGAGGAACTATTTACTTAAGGGCCATACTTGGAGTCGATGACTTGCCGTTTGACCCGGGAGTAAGTGACTCAAAATAGCACTTAGAGAAGTAAATGGAATCCCATCACACTTGCTTCTTCCATCTCCACTCCACAAGCCATGAGATCCAGGAGGAAGGATTTAAATTTTGAGCATCTCTTGGTCTTTGTACCACAGGTAATGGGATATGGGTGGAAGCGTCTTCATGAGTTTTTTTAAACCCTTCTGTTTTTAATTAGCTTTCTTTTCTTTGCTTGAGTCATATGTGTGCGAGCCTTGTGTCGGTTAGCTTAAATGGATTTTATTAAATTTAGTATAGATGGATTGCATGATATATATATATAAATATATATACATATATATATATATATATATATATATATATATATATATATATATATGATTTTTGATGATTTCCCCCTATGTTCTGAAAATTTTGAAAATTGATCCCCATGTGAAAAATTGAAATATGAACCTTGAGAAATTTTATTCTGATTGCATGATTTATGACAAGTTTAGGGTGAAGGGGTGCACACACTAGGGATTGCATCTCGGTCAAACAATTTGCGAAAAATGTCCAGGTGAGGAATTTGAGAATCCAACATTGTTTTTGAATTGTGTGAATCACTTTTAAGTTGCACTTTCTAGGATTTGCTTGAATCTCTTCATGGATTGCATGTTTACATGTTGTATTCAAATGATTTAGGCATTTTTCTTTTAAGTAGCTACTTGGCCAAAAAATAACCATCCCTAATGCATGTTCCCTAGTTAGCCACATTGAGCCTAATAGCTTGTTGTTTCTTGGTGACCTTATGTTATAAGCCAAAAATCGGTAAAAACCATGTTAACCCAATCTTAGGATTTAGGAGAGCATGGATGCTTAGCAAGACAATGGTTGTAAGAAAATAAGTTTGGGGTGTCTACAAGGGTTTTATTTGTTATTTTGGGAATGAGAAAAAGATTATAAAAAAAAAAAAGGTTGAAGCCAAAGGCAAAAGTGAAAAAGAAAAAGAAGAAAAATACAATAATGCCAAAAAGGGCAAATTAAAATGGTGACAAAGGGAATAGGTTGTAGCCACCCAAGTATGAAAAAAAATGCAAAAAGGAATTAGAGTGAAAATAAAGTTGTAGAAAGTTTTAAGCTCTCTTAGTAACTAGGGTCTTGGCCTTGTACCTTTGAATATCCTACCTTAAGTCGGGCCACATTACAACCTATAAAAGAGCTTTTGATGTTGCATACATGTTTTTGTGGAAAGCTTATTTAGACGAAAATCAAATCCATGGAAGGTTCTCTTGAAATGTTAAATTGAGTGAAAGTTGATCGATTAGAGAAGTTAAGCGAACTAGTGAATTACTGATTGCCCTTTTGAGGAAGACAATTGTTTGAAATTGGTGATCTCCCTTTTATGTGTAACTTGGATCCTTTACTTAGATTAATGATTGCATGAATGATTAATTTTTCTTTGTTTAAAGTAAATGAATGTGGGGATTGCATTGATGAAAAAGGGGAAACATTGAATAAAAATTGAGTTGATAAAACTGCATGAAATTTGTACGAAAATAATTGAGTCCATTGAGCTTACCCAGTTTTGAGTCATTTTAAGTTTTAGTTTGCTTGGGGACAAGCAAAGTTTAAGTTTGGGGTATTTTGATAAGCTTTTGCTTATCTAGTTTTATAGCTAGTAAGGCCACTATTCTAAAGCTAATTGTGCGAGTTAAATCTCGTTTTTGTCCAAATTTGGCTTTAATTGTCCTCTAGCAACACTTTGAGTTTCTTAAGTAGTTTTTAGGATATTTTGGTTAATTTTGAGTCAAATAAAGCATTTAATGCTATTATTTATTTTCAGGTTAAAAGTGAAGCTCGAGAAAGCAAGGAAATTTGAAGAAAACAAGCTAAAGTACAAAAAGAGTGTCTCACACCGTGAGACACTACTCGCCCCGTGAGCCAGAGCTGCAGCTGATCAGGAAAATGGAAGACTCTCAGGCTCGCCTCGCGAAGCAGACAACAGGGAAGCTGAAGTTTTTGTCTCACCCCGCGAGACAGCCTTCGCACCTTAAGGATTCAAAACCGAATTGGAGCCAATTTTAAGCTCGCCCTGTGATCGTGCGTTGCGTAATTTTCCTATATATAGCTTGTTCAGTGTGAATTAGAGATAGATCTTAGGAGTAGTTTTCTCTCTCTTTCTTCTTCCTGTTTCTCTTAGAGCTACGCCTCCCTTAGTTTTAGGATTATTTTCTGTTTTCTTTTCAATTATTGGTTGTTGATTATGAATGTGATGAGGAGCTAATCCTCTTTTCTAAGGGTTCGATGAAGCCGCTCATGACGGCATAGTTATAGTCAATGTGATGTTTTCTTATTCCCGTATCTCAATTCTTGTTTCTTAACTTTGATTTGTTTGCGTTAATCAAAAGGATCTCGTGGTTAACTAGTCTAGTGTGTTAAACCGGAAGGAGATTCTTGCTTTGGACTTGGGTTAGGAACACCAATTGAGTGCGGCTAGGAATAGAGTAGGAGATTGGTGCAATCGCCATAGGGAGCCAAGAACTCAATAGAATCTAACTGTGGGTGATCAGATCGGAAGATAGGTAATTTTCATGTTTAGGTATTTCCTTTTGAACATCGGAAAAGACTTTAGGATAATTGAGGGTTCCGATTGGCAAAGAAATTGAACATAGGGATAAGAGAATAATCATGTGGGTAACTGGCATGATTGGGTAGGTGGATTCGTGACCTTAGAGCCTTAGTCTTAATTTGAATCTCGTTGTTATCAGTTAGTTTAGATAATTGATAATAGATAATTGATTTGTTATTGATAATTCTCTCTCTTCTCAAACAACGACTCTTGTTGACTTGGTCAAACTGCTTTGAATTCCCTTGAATTTTGGAATAATTGGTCTTCTAATCCCTGAGTTCGACCTCGGTAATACTTACCGTGTTTTTATTACTTGCATCGATCCGGTACACTTGTCGGATTCACATCAGTAGTCAATAATGGTTAAACCCTAGATAAAATGTCTTTAAAACTGTTCGTCAAGGTTTAATTACTAAGTGCTTATCGACGTTAGGGTAATTTATATGTTAAATATATCTTCTTGAGGTTGTCTGATTATCTGTTGTATGTTCATTATGGATGTTGGGTTGTTTGACTGTGATAACATGCTTAACATGTTGTTTGGTTACTGTTAGTGATATATATATATATATATATATATATATATATATATATATATATATATATATATATAGGTGTCTAAATGGGTTGGGCCCTGTCGGGTTGGCCTGTTTAAACCAGCTATTTTGGCGGGTTGGGTTGAGGACCACAACCCATCAACCCACTTTGACCCGCCCCGCCCAAAAAACGGGTTACGAGCAGGTCGGCCAGCCCGCCTGAATTAAAAAAAAATTTATCACGTTAAACAGCTTGCTGTGTCTAATTGTCTAAATGTCACTTACCCTTTTTATCTATGTTTTATTTTGCTTTCCTAAGTTCAATTGCTACTGCAAATGATTTAAGTTTTGTATCTATAATGTTGTGTAGAAAAAAACTTGAATTATATGTTTACTTGCCTAGGATGGTGTCTTTTCTTTCTGTTATACTAACTTGGACGTGTTTAACTTTTTCTAAGATTACCCAACTAATTTTATGTTTGACTCCGTTACACCTAAGTAAACAAATATGAATAATGGTTATTGCTTGATCCCCAATCATGGTAGGTATTGTAGGTATCTCCTATTTGCCAGACCGTGCTTAAACGAGCACGACCCCGTGCTCGAAGTTAAGCACGACCGTGCTTAATGGGGAGCACGGTCGTGCTCGAGTCTAAGTCTATATAACAGATCAATCTGTGAGGGTTACGAATGTAAACCCTCAAATTGGCACATTGGGCAATCCTAGTGTGACAGAAACATATTCCCTTTCCCTTTCCCTTCGCTAGAACCCTTCGAAGTTCTTGGTTCTCTAGAGTCTGTTTGGGAGAGAAGTCACGCGCTAGTGCCAATTAAAAGGTAACGGTTTGTCCCTCTTTAATCTCATTTCCTATTTCTTGGATTTGAGACTAATTGGCTAATTCTTTTGTGTTTGGCCAAGGCTTGGGTAACTCATCGACCCGCTCGAGGGAACGCATTTAGTTTGCCTGTGTCATCTTGTTGGGAATCTTAATATCGGGTATGGGGAAAAGGGCTAGTATAAACATGTAGGCTATGGGGTAGCGTAAGATGAAGGGTTAACCTATGACCCTGTTGCTTTCTAATTGCTATATGTTGTATATGTTTAATTGTAATTGGTATCCTTAAATGAGTTGTTATTAATATTAATGATGTTTATGTGATGAATCACTATTTGATTTGATATGTTGTTTATACCATGAATAAATTTGTTGATTATGTTGTTTATGCTGTGAATGGTTTGGTTGGTTGTCATGAATAATGAGATGAACGGTGATGTTTCAAAGACGTTAAAATGTGATAAAAGATGTTGAATGAAATTAAGGGATAAACTCCCAATTGCTCATAAGACTTCAACGATAGTAATGAGAGGCAAGGTTACTGTTCAAAGGCTTAGTAAAGACCCTAGGAGTGATTCTTGAGTGTTTAGGGACATTAATACTGAGACATAAATTAAAGGATTAATTCCTATTAGTTATAAGACATGGAGATTAATTGAGAATCATGAAACTGATATGGATGGTTAGTAAAAGCCAATAGGATTGGTCTTCGAATGCCCTAGGAAGCTTAGCAAGGGTTCTTCAACCCTTCTGCCCATAAACAGTACGGCCACGCTCTAGTGAGCACGGTTGTGCTCAACAGTCAACACGACCGTGCTTGACTTAAAAGCCAGCACGCCCATGCTGTTCAGATCAGAATGCAGAAAAGAGAACATGGGTATTTCACCCCAATTGTTCCCAATGATTTAATAAGACACCGAACGAAGTAAAGGCAAGCTAGATAACTTAATGAAGACTCAATTAAGATAAATAAATAACAAGCGATAAGATGTTAAGGCGGTAACGATGTGTTACCACCTGTTATTGTACCTTGGTAGCCGAGTGGCCAAGGGGGCCTTGATGCTTATTGGTCAAGGTGTTGAGCTCTGGTGCTTATTGGCCAGTGTGTTAAAAGATGATGTTGTACCTTGGTAGCCGAGTGGCCAAGGGGGCCTTGATGCTTAATGGTCAACATGTTGAGCTCTGGTGCTTAATGGTCAGAGTGTTGATTAATGATTAAAGATTAAAAGATTAAAGATGATGCTAACTTTGGTGCTTATTGGTCAAAGACGTTAAACCATAATAAATGGTGTTGATGGAGGTGGTGGACAACAAACGTTTTTTTGTATGCATGTATTCATGCACGAAGTTGTTAGGGGAGGTACATAGCTGGGGTGGTCGTCCGAGAGTAAGGCGATCTAGTCGTCCACAATGATTCGTCCAAGAAGGGAAACATGTACACCCGTGGTGGCACATCCGAGAGTAAGGTGCGTCGGCTATCCAAGGGGTTCACCCATCGTTTGGTGGACTGTCGGCATTGGTGCTTATTGGCCAATGTGGATATGTAACTCCAAAGTCATATGCCTGGTATAGATGGATCCGCAAGCATTTGAAGTAGTGAGTCACATTGCATTATATAATTGATGTATGTGATATGCTTATGATATTTGGTATGATGTGCCATGCTATAATTTCTACTTGTTGTATGTTCATCTTGCCAACTATCATGTTGTCGTTAGGTGTATATGCATGGTTCTTACTCTCCGTTCTCTTGTCTCTATATTTGGCATGTATCTTTTATGCAGAGGACGGTGAACAGCCAGTTGAGGAGTGACTCTGAGAAGCCGCTAGTCTTAGTTAGGTTTTGTTTCGGTTTTAGTTTGTTTATCAAAGTTGTTTTATCGGATTGGTTATACTAGCTCTGTAATGTGACATCGGGGTTGGGTTTCATTATGTTTCTTTATGTTATGCTTTTGTTTCCGCGTTATGACGTTTTGTTACAATGTGATATCTTTTGCCCGTTGGTTTTCATTTTATAATAAAAGATATGCATGTGTTTATCTTATTTTCAAAATTAAATATTTTCTCCTATGTTATTGCTTTATAAATACATGCAGGGTAGAGGGTGTCACAGTGTGACTGGGAGTCACAAGAGGTTGGTGTACCCATGTGCGGGTACGAAATATGGAGAGGGACGGTTCTAGGAACCTTGGGGATGTAGTCCTATCTAGAATGGTTTTCAAGAGACCAGTGATTTGCACCCACTGTGTCAAGACCGCCGTGGAGGCTTGGCTATCCTGACGTCTGGCCCTGGGTATTCCAGTCGCAGGTGGACCTTCCTAGGCGACCAAGATACCCCTATTGTAGAATGAGCTCATAGGGGGAAGCACGTTTATTGATCACGGTGAGCAGAACAGTACCCTAGACAAGCCAATGGACATTCTCTGGGCAAGTGAGGCCCTTATGATAGAGGAAAAAAGAATGTCTAAAAATCAGAATTCCTTGTGAGAGTAATTGATCGACAAGCATAGGAGTGTGACTCCTTAGAGGATTTGACCCTTGATGTGGATCGAGGATGTTTTGTATACAGTTGACTTGCGAGATTATTGCTATATGTAAATCTCTGTTGTGTGTTAACAAGTTGTATTATGCCCCAACCCTTTTTTATGGTGTTATAGTATCTTATCTCCCTTCTCTATCTCCTTTTCTCTATATGTACCGTAAGATTGATAGATGAGCAGCAGCAGCCGTACAGCAACGACAATAGGACCGGAGCACCGCCCGATGCACTACCTACATAGGATCCCGCCAAGGGTCTAGATCTTAGGCAACATCGAGATCATCTACCATGATGACCGTGGGTGGCAGGTCGACCACTCACAATTCTTCATGTGTTACGTCGGCCTGGTCAGCATCTTTATCCGCCTTGGAGGAGGACTGTTCTTCACACTGTTTGGCTCTTAACATATTTCCCAGCGCTTACCCTTCTCAGCGATATGGTTTCCACCTCGCCAGCGGGAATTTCTAGATGCTATGTGGAACCAGGTGGATCGTTCTTATGCTCGTAGCGGAGTCAGAGTTGTAGATAGAGGCCAGAGGAGGAAGAGCGTGTAGATGATGTACCACTTCCATCGCAGGAGGGAGGTCATGAGCAGCGATGAGACTGTGAGGACTCAGGTGTATGGACGTAGTTACGGCGAGGGCGAGGGTAGTTCCAAACTCCCATATCGTCGCTGATATAGTATGTCGGTTGCGTGTTCTAGGGAGAGCCTCTAAGAGTTATTTTGGATTTTGATGTATTTTGTGTGAGGCAGGGCGGGTAGATGTTGTTTGTATAGAATTTATATATCATTTTTTTACCAGTGTTTTGTAACCAGATTATCAGTTTTTTTATTTTATCAGTTGTACAGTTGTTTTTGGATCATGATCCCTCTGTTTGTATCGACGGTAATTTGGAGACTTGGTGTACATATTATGTATATACGTTGTTTCTGTTTTTATTTCGTTGCGTATGTTTTAAATAAGTTTTAGTTTTATCGCTTTCGCAACTATATTATTTTCGTTTGTAATAATCGCGTTAACGATACTAAACGAATTAAGAATTAGTTAATTAGGGTTGTTCTTTATTGAGACACCAGGGTGTCTCATGTAGCGGTGCTCCCGTACTCATCATTAATGTTTTGTTTGGTAGGAAAAAAAATATGGAAAGAGAGAAGATATAAGAAAATAATGTAGGTAGAAAGAACGTGATCAGAAATAGAATGAATTTTAAGAGTTTTTTGGTATGAGAGAAACATAAAAGAAAGTAGAAAGAAAGAAGATGATTTTTTTAATAGACAATTATGATCTTATTAGATGAGGGGACAATTGACATTTCATATATCACTTTATATCTTTGTGTTTCCCTTTTTTTATCATAAGTGGAGACAGAACTTTTTACGTGAATCCTAACATTCTTATTTTTCCTCTATCTAATTCTATTCCCTCTGCACAACTAAATAAAAGAAAAACTATAAAATCATTCTATTTCATCTCCTTCCATTTAGGGTGTAAGCAAACTCAACCCGATCCGTAAATATGAATCAAACCAAAATGGTTTTAGTGGTTTAGAGTGGCTCAACAAATCGAATTGAATTTTCAATATTGAATCCGAAGACAGTCACATTGGATATTGGATTCAAAAAATTTGAACCCGTCCAATTCGAACCAAACCGATGGCTTACAAATTGATATATTCTTATTATTTTTATTATAATAATTTTGTTTTTGTTAAAAGAATTAATGTTTATTCCGAAAGTCCAAAACTGGTTATAGCCTAAATGGTTTTAGTACTCATCATTAATGTTTATTCCTAAACTCCAAAACTGGTTATATCCTAAGGGTTTGTTTGGTGGTCAGGATAAGAGAGACATAATAGGATAAGCTATCATATCCTGTCTGAAACTATTGTTTGGTGAATCAGCAGGATAAGATATGTCAATCATGTCACCAGCAGGATCGTTCTTATATCCTAAAAGGTTGCCTTTTAAGGTTGTCGCCAACATTTAAATATATTGGGATTAGGTTTAATTGCACTTTTGGTCCCCCAACTTTAGTTCATGTGCAATTTTGGTCCCTATTTTTTTTTCGATCACATTTGGTCCTCCAATTTTTTGAAAGTTACAAAATTAGTCACTCAGAACAATTTTCATTAATTTGTGTCCTACATGGCAAGTCTAGTGCCACATGGCTAGTCCACCTATATTTATTATATTAAATAATTATTTCATTTTAAAATATAAAATTTAAAAATTTAAAAAGGGTCATAATTCATCTTTTGCCTCCCAAGTTTCTCTGACTGGTGCCTTTGACCCTGGTAGTCGCCAGTCTAATTGGCAACTTTGAAGGCGTCAGTCAGTCTGACTGGCGCCTTTGACCCGTAAGAGTGAAAAAATAAAATATGTCACATATCCAAAAGGACCCCCGTAGGTAATTAGTTTCAGAATAACCCTAAACTGGTAAATAGTTTCTAAAAGAAACTCATTTTGGTCAAAAAGCCAAAACTAGGGATGAAGAAGATGAATTATAACCCTTTTTTAAATTTTTAAATTTTATATTTTAAAATATAATAATTATTTATTATATTAAATCTAGATGGACTAGTCATGTGGCACCAGACATGCCATGTAGGATGCAGATTGATGGAAATTGGATAGAGGGACTAATTTTGTAACTTTCGAAAAACTGGCGGACCAAATGTGCTCGAAAAAAATTATATGGAACGAAATCACACGTGAGCTAAAGTTGGGAGACCAAAAGTACAATTATGCCTTGCGATTATATCCTTAAAAAAAATTTAATTTTACATGGTTATATTGGCATCCCTTGATCCACTCCCTTGACAGCAAACAATTCTTATTCATTGTCAATTATATTTTGTGGTGCAATTCACATTATCATGATTTTTCTTAAATCTTGTTTTACAGCCTGTTTCATTACAGGGTATCAATAAGTAGTTATTTCCATTTAATCACATTTACTATGTTGAATTTGTTGGTGTATCGTGAATTTGCTAGAGGTGTTAATTTTTCTGTAAGTGTATTTAATTTTCTATACTTTTATAATTTTTCTAATTTTTAAAGAATTGTTTCACTATTTTTCAAAAATTTAAATTAAATTAAATTAACATAAAAAAATTTAAATTAAATTAAATGTAAGATTAAGATAATTCAATGACCCAGTGTAATGAGATTCTTTTGGATCAAATTTGTACATAAAAAATAAAAACTTCAAAAATATGATACAATCTAATCGAATAAATTTTAATATCTGATCAGGTCAGATATTAAATTATCTCAAATCCAGTCTAACTATAGAACTACTTCCGTTTCCTATCCTTCCGTATGCTCTGGCATGTTTGCTCTTTGATCACGTCTTTCACTGTGAGGTCATGACGTCCTCCTCTGGGCCTCGTCCTCTTAAATTGTTTTTAGTTTGTGCAATTAAAATAGGTGATCTTCATTGCACTAGTGCCGCCCCATTATTATAACCTGAACTGTCCATTGAATTTTTAGTATTTCCTCTTAATTTAGCCCAGTTATCATGCCAATTTCACGTGGAGTACTATGATGTTTGGACTATGAACATTTATCTTTAAATTCATATTTAAAGCATGTGCAAATCTATAGTTATTTAATAATTAATTTTTTCCGTCAAAAAAATAATAATTAAATTTAACAATAAACAATAATATCACAATTATTAATATTATTTGTCTAAGAGTATAGAAAGAGCTCATTTCTTTTTATGAAAAAATATGTAGAATTAAATTATTATCAATTAGTCTGATATGAAGCCCTTGCTTTTACATTAGGCCCAGTATTTATTTTATGCGTCATGATTTTTTGTGTTATATTAATCATATACTTTTACAAATAAATATATTTTCAAGTGATTAATTCTAATTTTATCCAAAAAAAAAAAGTGATTAATTCTAATGTACTAATATATTTTTACACATTCTTGCTCACTTTTGATTTATTTAATGTTCCGTCCAAATATCTCAAGTGAGAGATACTCGTCCGGTGAAACTCTGTGGGAATGTTTATGGAATAGCTTGACAGAATTGATATTCTACTCCTACGTATCCCAAGTGGGAATCAAAGCAAAACGTAGTTCTAAGTGAGGGGGTTGATCCCCTATTTATAGAGATGTTTTGGTATAACAGTTTGAGTTGGACTGTTACTGAGATCTTATCTGATAAGATCGTATTGTTATCATAACTAGATAAAGATAAGGATAAGGCTCCGAGTTATACGGAGGGATATTTGGACCAGCGAGATGTTTGACCCTGTCAGTTGTGACTGGGTTGCACGGGACCGAGGTGTCTTCATCCGATGTCTATTATGGGATGGGTCCGACTATTCATCCTCGACTTACAAGTGCATTAACAAGTCCTCGGCTTTGGAGGAGTTCAAGTCAAGGCCCATTTATAAGAGTAAGCTCGGTCAGTCCAGTTTATTAACGAGTCATCGGCCTTATCTTTTCGGCCAGTACACAAGCCCCCCGAGCTCTGAGCTTAAATAAGCGAAAGAGCTGACAAGTATTAAACCGAGCTTATGCTTCGGCCACGTGGACTTTTCTCCTTCCGTATTTCAAACTGTCATTCCAACTGACCCTTCCTTCTCCCTTTTGTCATAGAAGGTTATCATTTCCCTTCAATCTTCTGCTGCACGTTATGGGTGAGTAACCCTAGAGTTCCGCGCTCATTTAATGAGGGGGGAAATTAAAAGTCGCGCCCCTTTTTCTTTTTTATTTAAAGTAACGCGGACCGTTGATCGTATCTCATCATCAACCGTAGCAGCTATAAATATCTCATCTAACTCCACCTTATTCCCCCTTGCCCACTACCTTCCTCCGCTCTTCATCTCTGTCTTTCAAGTTTCTGCAATCGTTTTTCTGCCTTTCGCTCTTCAGGTACGCCCAGCCTTCTTCCCTCTTTCGTCTTTCTAAGTTTATTTTCTGCTTCCGGATATGAGTTCATCCGAGTCTACTGAGTCGAACACCTCGCCTCTGGTGGAATGCGAGGTTTCCCCCATTGGGGGTTCTCCTTCCACTTCTTTTGTTCCTTCACAGGAACCAAACGTTGGTCAGGTAAGGCCGTCCTCCTCCGGGTCGTCTTCTTCTGGGTCTGGTTCTTCTGGGTCTGGTTCTTCTAGGTCTGGTTCTCCCACCCCCCAAAATTCCAAACCCTCAGCACGCAAACGACGCCAATGGGTTCCAAAAGACCCTATTCCCGATATTACCCTTCCTGGGTATACGTGGGTTAAGGGTGAGGTTGGGGTTTATTTTTCTAACTATCAATCTTCAGATTCAATTGCTCGACTTCGGTCCCAGATTACTATCTCGGCATCTGGAGACGAATCCGAGTTTATTTGTTCTCCATGCTCGGGTACCGAGTATGTTTTCCTCTGGGCTCATCCTTCTGAGCCCCCTTTTACATATATGTATAAAACATTTTTTTCTCAGCTGCGTGTGTCTCTTCCTTTTACTGAGTTTGAGTGTGATGTTCTGAGAACCATGAATGTCGCACCTACTCAGCTTCATCCCAACAGTTGGGCTTCTTTAAAAGCCTTTCAAATTCTGTGTAAATACATCGGGACGGAGCCCACTACTCCCAAATTTCTGTACTTTTACCAAACAAGATTTGGTGAGAAAACTGGGTAGATTTCCCTCAATGGGCTGAACCGAAGAGGGGTTGATCAGTTTATACACATCGTCTTATAAAAACTTCAAAGTCGGCTTCTTCCGAGTTCGCCCCTCGGGCTCTCACCTTTCCTTCTTTTTTTGATGAAGACGGATGTGCCAGGTTTCCTTTGTACTGGCAATCATCCCCTACCAAATTTGTTGGTTTTGAATACGAATCCCTTCCTGCCGAGGATAAACGGGATATAGATATCTTAGAAAAACTTCCTCGGCCTCTCCATTGTGGACGTCTTCTAAAACTCCCCTTTTCATCCACTCTGAGAGCCGGTTTTAAAAGTAAGTGTTCGGCTTTTTAGTTTTTAAATCTTTTTTGTATGTGTTCCTGTACTAACAGCTTTTCTTTTCGGCAGTTATCATGGGGAAATTCGACTTCTCTAAGCTTTTGAAATCTGCCTCGAAGGAGGGTCCCTCAGCGACCGAGAAGAAAAAGAAAAGAATTCCTTCGGCCGCTGCTAAGGCCACTACTAAGGGGACTTCATCATCTGCCCCTCATAAAAGAAAAAGGGTAGAGATGGTAATTGACACCGAAGATTCTTCCCCTCCTCGCTCGAGTCCCTAACG
This sequence comes from Sophora flavescens, assembly GCA_030762895.1. Taxonomy (NCBI): domain Eukaryota; kingdom Viridiplantae; phylum Streptophyta; class Magnoliopsida; order Fabales; family Fabaceae; genus Sophora; species Sophora flavescens. The sequence continues at coordinate 214,375,679 of CM061063.1, forward strand.
TCCTACCACTCATGAGACGGGTATTACGGGGCGAGAGGAGCAACTTCCTCCTTCTGCCGATGTGAAGTGGTATAACACTTCTTTGAAAGCAGGAACCTCGTCTCTCTGGGGAGAAGACTTCAACCCCTTCCCTTCTTTTGACTCGAATTTCCTGAAGCCTGCCGATCTCCGCTTAATTAAGCAGCATGGGGCTCGGTCTACTATGGAGGCCCTCTCAGTCTACTGTCTCTGAGCTGTTGCTCTGGCCCGTTTTTGTAGCCGAGAATTGACAGAGACTGAGAGAAAGTCTCAGTACTTGGAGGCTGAGTTTGCTTCGATTGAGAAGCTGAAGGAGGATTTCGCCCGAATTTCCATGAAGCGCGATGAGCTGGCCTAAGCCAATAATCTCCTGAGTACTACCATTGCCGAGCTTAATGGTCGGAACTCCGAGTTGAACTCTCAAGCAAAATTAGCTGAGGAGGATAAAGATCGTGCTGAAGAGGAGCTCAAGGAGGCTCGAGTTGTAATTGAACAACTTAAAGCCGACTTGAATGCCGAGACTAAGGCCAAGATGGAGATTGGGGAGGATTTGAAAGAGGCCACCGATTGCATCCTTGAGGAGCATCGGGCAGGTTTCCCAAAGGCCATCGCTCAAGTGCAAATTCTCGCTCTGGGGGTTGATATCTCGGGTGCCGATGTAAACAAAGAGGTACAAAATGGGGAACTTGTTCCCATTATTCCCGAATAGGAGGAAGAGGAAGAAGGGGGGAAGATTCTCCCGAGGATCACATCGACGCCGAAGATAGGCATAGGCACGAGTAACTGTATTTTTGTTTTTCATACCCTTGTAATGGGCTTTCCCTTTGTAATCTATGTTGATTTAATAAAAAACTTTTCCAACATTTCGACAACTTCCTCTTACTCTTATAGCATTTGTTCGGCCGAGATATTCTTCGAATATTTTGAGTAAGACCGAAATATTTCTACATTCCGACATTGTTTGTATTGCGTGCTCGGCTGTTTAAACGAGACTTCGACTAAGGCCGAGGTATTTTGTTATTCGAATCAAAAACGAATAGTTATTATCAAATGCAAAATGCATGATTCACGTGTCATATATGTGATCACACGTTATGCGCCTTGGAAATCCCAACGGGTTCATGCAATTATTGCTTCTTGATGAGTTTCGAGATTTATTTTTTCAATAAACCTTTTCCCAGCGCATATTTCCTTTTTCCAATGTCTCACCCCCCTTAAAAATAGGGCTGTTTGTTTGCTTCACTTCTTCATTCTTCATCTCTTCGTCCAGCAAAGTTCGTCCCCTTTTGACCCGAGTAATTCTTTTCATAATATTGCTAGGGGTTTACATTCCTCTCTCCCAGTTAACATCCTTTTTCGAGCTTTAAAGCTGCCAAAAAGGGTGTAATTGGGAGATGGGATCCAAAATCTCTTTCGTGATGTAATCCCTTTTTAAAAAGGATGTTAGCTGGGAGAATAACAGTTTTCGGGAGTGGAGAAAGGGGTAGTAACCATCTCCTCCCGAAGCAGGCTGAGTGCCTCATCGTCCAGCTTTCTCAGGGGGAAGTGATTACTTCCCCCACCGAAGGAAAGTCGTGGCGTCCGAGGATTTTTAGGTCGGCTCGGTCTTATTTTCTATTTCAGATTTGTATTTTTAAGGCTCAAACTCGGCCTTATTTTCAATTTCAGTGTTGTACTTGGTTTCCTTAACAATTCTATGGCTCATATTTGGATTCAAACTTTGTTCTTTTTTAATTGATGCTCGTACTCGATTTTCGAATTCGGCTTCGATAATTTAATAGTTCTAACTCGGCTTGTAGGCTCAAACTTGGCCTTAAACCATTTAATGGCTCGTACTCAGCCTTTAGTAATTTAATAGCTCGAACTCGGCTTTTAGGCTCAAACTTGGCCTTAAATAATTAAACGGCTCGTACTCAACCTTTAGGCTCAAACTTGGCCTTAAACAATTTAATGGCTCGTACTCGGCCTTTTGGCTCAAACTTGGCCTTAACAATTTAATGGCTCGTACTCGACCTTTAGGCTCAAACTTGGCCTTAAATAATTAAACGGCTCGTACTCGGCCTTTTGGCTCAAACTTGGCCTTAAACAATTTAATGGCTCGTACTCGGCCTTTTGGCTCAAACTTGGCCTTAAATAATTAAACGGCTCGTACTCGGCCTTTTGGCTCAAACTTGGCCTTAAACAATTTAATGGCTCGTACTCGGCCTTTTGGCTCAAACTTGGCCTTAAATAATTAAGCGGCTCGTACTCGGCCTTCGAATTCGTCTTCGATAATTTAATAGTTCTAACTCGGCTTGTAGGCTCAAACTTGGCCTTAAACCATTTAATGGCTCGTAGAATAAATACATCGGCAAAATAAGAAAATAGACCAAAGTTCATAATAAATTCTTTATTGGATATAAAAGAAAGTCTGCGGTGTGCCTCGTTAAAACCTTCTCGGTCAAAACCCTTTTTTTGGGATAAAATACCGAGGTAGGAAAAGAGTACATCACCTGACTATATACATCAACTGTAATAAAATTTCAAATGGGAAGCATTCCAGAGCAAGTTCTCGGGATAGGCTTCCCTGACAATTCTTCTAACCTGTATGCTCCATTTCCTAAGTTTTCTACCACTCGGAATGGTCCTCCCCAATTTGCTGCTAGCTTGCCCTCCGTATGATCTCTTCTTGCTTCTCCTTTCATTCTTAGCACCAAGTCTCCGCACACGAAACTCCTCGATTTCGGCTTTGAATTATACCTCTGAGTAGCTCTTCGTTTGCCGGTTTCCTCTCTGATTTTAGCCTCCTCTCTGATCTCCTCCACCAAGTCAAGTTCGACCCTTAGGTTGCTTTCATTCTCATTCTGTCCATATTGCATTCGCCGAAGAGACGGCTCACCGACCTCAACTGGGATCATGGCATCCGTTTCGTATGTCATCCTGAAGGGTGTTTCTTGGGTAGTGGATTGTGGCGTGCAGTGGTAGGCCCAAAGAATACTCGGCAATTCTTCTGCCCAAGCTCCTTTAGCTCTTCCCACTCTCTTCTTCAGCTCTCTGAGAATGACTTTGTTGGCTGCCTCGGCTTGTCCATTGGTTTGGGGATGTTCCACCGAGGTGACCTGATGTTTAATACCGAGATTGGCATAGAATTATCGCAATGATTTTTCCAGACGAACTTTTGTACCTTCTGGGTAGTAATATTTGCCAAAGGTTCTGCTTCAATCCACTTTGTAAAGTAGTCTACCCCTACCAAAAGAAATTTGACTTGACCTTTGGCTATGGGGAATGGTCCAAGTATATCCATCCCCCACATAGTAAAGGGCCAAGGCGGGTTCAATGTGTGAAGTTCTTCGGGCGGGGTATGACTTATATTGGCAAATCTTTGACATTCGTCACATTGTTTCGTCCATTGGATACAATCTGCTCGGATGGTAGGCCAATAATACCCTGCTCATACTACCTTGGAGGCCATCGACCTGCCCCCGCAGTGAAAACCACAGATTCCTCTGTGAACCTCTTCCATTACATATTTTGACTGAGCTCTAGTCAGACATTTCAACATCGGTACCGAGAATCCCCTTTTATACAATTCCCCATAAATAATAGCAAAATGGCTTGCTCTAAGCCTGATTTTTCTGGCCTCGGCATGATCTGGGGGCAAAGTACCTGAGGATAAATACTCCCATATGGGGGTCATCCATTCTCGGTCAGCTGGTTCATTGGCCATCACCTCCCCTAGTGTAATACTCGGTTCATTAATAGTTTCCTGAATAACTGTCTTATGATGGCTTGGCCTCTTCGTGCTGGCCAATTTTGATAGTAGATCGGCCCAAGTATTTTCTTCTCAGGGAATGTGTTCAATAGTAAATTTCTCAAAATTGGAAATTAACTCATTTACTTTACATAAATACCTGGTAAGTTGAGGCTCTTTTGTTTGGTATTCTCCAGAGATTTGTCCTGTGACCAGCTGTGAATCACTTCGGCATCTAACAGCTTTTGCTCCCATTTCCCTAGCCAGCATTAACCCTGCTATCAAGGCTTCGTATTCAGCTTGAGTACCAATTGAGTACGGGTAGGAATAGAGTAGGAGATTGGTGCAATCGCCATAGGGAGCCAAGAACTCAATAGAATCTAACTGTGGGTGATCGGATCGGAAGATAGGTAATTTTCATGTTTAGGTATTTCCTTTTGAACATCGGAAGAGACTTTAGGATAATTGAGGGTTCCGATTGGCAAATAAATTGAACATAGGGATAAGAGAATAATCATGTGGGTAACTAGCATGATTGGGTAGGTGGATTCGTGACCTTAGAGCCTTAGTCTTAATTTGAATCTCGTTATTATCAGTTAGTTTAGATAATTGATAATAGATAATTGATTTGTTATTGATAATTCTCTCTCTTCTCAACCAACGGCTCTTGTTGACTTGATCAAACTGCTTTGAATGCCCTTGAATTTTGGAATAATTGGTCTTCCAATCCCTAAGTTCGACCTCGGTAACACTTACCGTGTTTTTATTACTTGCATCGATCCGGTACACTTGTCGGAGTCACATCAGTAGTCAATAATGGTTAAACCCTAGATAAAATGTCTTTAAAATTGTTCGTCAAGGTTTAATTACTAAGGGCTTATCGACGTTAGGGTAATTTATATGTTAAATGTATCTTCTTGAGGTTGTCTGATTATCTGTTGTATGTTCATTATGGATGTTGTGTTGTTTGACATTTGATCTGTGATAACATGCTGTTTGGTTACTATTCGTGGTATATATATATATATATATTGGGGTGTCAAAATGTGTTGGACCCTGTCGGGTTGGCCTGTTTAACCCAGCTATTTTGGAGGGTTGGGTTGAGGACCACAACCCATCAACCCACTTTGACCCGCCCCGCCCAAAAAATGGGTTACGAGTGGGTCGGGGCGGGCTGGCCCGCCTGATTTTAAAGAAAAAAATTATCTCGTTAAACTGCTTGCCGTGTCTAATTGTCTAAATGTCACTTACCCTTTTTATCTGTGTTTTATTTTGCTTTCCTAAGTTCAATTGCTACTGCAAATGATTTAAGTTTTGTATCTATAATGTTGTGTAGAAAAAAACATGAATTATATGTTTACTTGCCTAGGATGGTGTCTTTTCTTTCTGTTATACTAACTTCGACGTGTTTAACTTTTTGTAATATTACCCAACTAATTTTATGTTTGACTCCGTTACACCTAAGTAAACAAATATGAATAATGGTTATTGCTTGATCCCCAATAATGGTAGGTATTGGAGGTATCTCCTATTTGCCAGACCGTGCTTAAACGAGCACGACCCCGTGCTCGAAGTTAAGTACGATCGTGCTTAATGGGGAGCACGGCCGTGCTCGAGTCTGAGTCTATATAACAGATCAATCTGTGAGGGTTACGAATGTAAACCCTCAAATTGGCACATTGGGCAATCCTAGTGTGATAGAAACATATTCCCTTTCCCTTCGCTAGAACCCTTCGAAGTTCTTGGTGCTCTAGAGTCTGTTTGGGAGAGAAGTCACGCGCTAGTGCCAATTAAAAGGTAACGGTTTGTCCCTCTTTAATCTCTTTTCCTATTTCTTGGATTTGAGATTAATTGGCTAATTCTTTTGTGTTTGGCCAAGGCTTGGGTAACTCATCGAGCCGCTCGAGGGAACGCATTTAGTTTGCCTGCGTCATCTTATTGGGAATCTTAATATCGGGTATGGGGAGAAGGGCTAGTATAAACATGTAGGCTATGGGGTAGCGTAAGATGAAGGGTTAACCTATGACCCTGTTGCTTGCTAATTGCTATATGTTGTATATGTTTAATTGTAATTGGTATCCTTAAATGAGTTGTTAATAATATTAATGATGTTTATGTCATGAATCACTATTTGATTTGATATTATGTTTATACCATGAATGAATTTGTTGATTATGTTGTTTATGCTATGAATAGTTTGGTTGGTTGTCATGAATAATGAGATGAACGGTGATGTTTCAAAGACGTTAAAATATGATAAAAGATGTTGGATGAAATTAAGGGATAAATTCCCAATTGCTCATAAGACTTCAACGATAGTAATGAGAGGCAAGGTTACTGTTCAAAGACTTAGTTAAGACCCTAGGAGTGATTCTTGAGTGTTTAGGGACATTAATAATGAGACATAAATTAAAGGATTAATTCCTTTTAGTTATAAGACATGGAGATTAGTTGAGAATCATGAAACTGATATGGATGGTTAGTAAAAGCCAATAGGATTGGTCTTCGAATGCCCTAGGAAGCATAGCAAGGGTTCTTCAACCCTTCTGCCCATAAACAGTACGGCCACGCTCCAATGAGCACGGTCATGCTCAACAGTCAGCACGACCGTGCTTGACTTAAAAGCCAGCACGCTCGTGTTGTTTAGATCAGAATGCAAAAAAGAGAACATGGATATTTCACCCTAATTGTTCCCAATGATGTAATAAGACATCGAACGAGGTAAAGGCAAGCTAGATAACTTAATGAAGACTCAATGAAGATAAATAAATAACAAGCGATAAGATGTTAAGACGGTAACGATGTGTTACCACCCATTGTTGTATCTTGGTAGCCGAGTGGCCAAGGGGGCCTTGATGCTTATTGGTCAAGGTGTTGAGCTCTAGTGCTTATTGGCCAGTGTGTTAAAAGATGATGTTGTACCTTGGTAGCCGAGTGGCCAATGGGGCCTTGATGCTTAATGGTCAACATGTTGAGCTCTGGTGCTTAATGACCAGAGTGTTGATTAATGATTAAAGATTAAAAGATTAAAGATGATGCTAACTTTGGTGCTTATTGGTCAAAGACGTTAAACCATAATAAATGGTGTTGATGGAGGTGGTGGACAACAAATGTTTGTTTGTATGCATGCATTCATGCACGAAGTTGTTAGGGGAGGTACATAGCTGGGGTGGTCGTCCGAGAGTAAGGCGATCTGGTCATCCACAATGATTCATCCGAGAAGGGAAACATGTACACCCGTGGTGGCACATCCGAGAGTAAGGTGCGGCGACTATCCAAGGGGTTCACCCATCGTTTGGTGGACTGTCGGCGTTGGTGCTTATTGGCCAATGTGGATATGTAACTCCAAAGTCGTATGCCTGGTATAGATGAATGTCACATTGCATTATATAATTGATGTATGTGATATGCTTATGATATTTGGTATGATGTGCCATGCTATAATTTCTACTTGTTGTATGTTCATCTTGCCAACTATCATGTTGTCGTTATGTTTATATGCATGGTTCTTACTCTCCGTTCTCTTGTCTCTATATTTGGCATGTATCTTTTATGCAGATGATTGTGAACAGCCAGTTGAGGAGTGACTCTGAGGAGACGCTAGTCTTAGTTAGGTTTTGTTTCGGTTTTAGTTTGTTTATCAAAGTTGTTTTATCGGATTGGTTATACTAGCTCTGTAATGTGACATCGGGGTTGGGTTTCATTATGTTTCTTTATGTTATGTTTTTGTTTTCCGCGTTATGACATTTTGTTACAATGTGATATCTTTTGCCCGTTGGTTTTCATTTTATAATAAAAGATATGCATGTGTTTATCTTATTTTCAAAATTAAATATTTTCTCCTATGTTATTGCTTTATAAATACTTGCAGGGTAGAGGGTGTCACAGTGTGACTGGGAGTCACAAGAGGTTGGTGTACCCATGTGCGGGTACGAAATATGGAGAGGGACGGTTCTGGGAACCTTGGGGATGTAGTCCTATCCAGAATGGTTTTCAAGAGACCAGTGATTTGCACCCACTGTGTCGAGACCGCCGTGGAGGCTTGGCTATCCCGACGTCTGGTCCTGGGTATTCCAGTCGCAGTTGGACCTTCCTAGGGGGAAGCACCTTTATTGATCACTGTGAGCATAACAGTACCCTAGACAAGCCAATTGACATTCACTAGGCAAGTGAGGCCCTTATGATAAAGGATAAGAGAATGTCTAAAAATCAAAATTCCTTGTGAGAGTAATCGATCGACATGCATAGGTGTGTGACTCCTTAGAGGATTTGACCCTTGATGAGGATCGAGGATGTTTTGTATATGGTTGACTTGCGAAATGATTGCTATATGTAAATCTCTGCTGTGTGTTAACAAGTTGTATTGTGCCCCGACCCTTTTTTATGGTGTTATAGTAGCTTATTAGCTTATCTCCCTTCTCTATCTCCTTTTCTCTATATGTACCGTAAGATTGATAGATGAGCAGCAGCAGCCGTACAACAACGACAATAGGACCGGAGCATCGCCCGATGCACTACCAGCAGAGGATCCCACCAAGGGTCCAGATCTTAGGCAACATTGAGATCGTCTACCATGATGACCGTGGGTGGCAGGTCGACCACTCACAATTCTTCATGTGTTACGTCGGCCCGGTCAGCATCTTTATCCGCCTTGGAGGAGGACCGTTCTTCACACTGCTTGGCTATTAACATATTTCCCAGTGCTTACCCTTCTCAGAGATCTGGTTTCCACCCCGCCAGCAGGAATTTCTAGATGATATGTGGAACTAGGTGGATCGTTCTTATGCCCGTAGCGGAGTCGAAGTTGTAGATAGAGGCCGGAGGAGGAAGAGCGTGTAGAAGATGTACCACTACTGTCGCAGGAGGGAGGTCATGAGCAGCGATGAGAATGTAAGGACTCAGGTGTATGGACGTCGTTACGACGAAGGCGAGGGTAGTTCCAAACTCCCATATCGTCGCTGATATAGTATGTCGGTTGCGTGTTCTAAGGAGAGCCTCTAAGAGTTACTTTGGATTTTGATGTATTTTGTGTGAGGCAGGGCGAGTAGATGTTGTTTGTATAGAATTTATATATCTTTTTTTTTTACCAGTGTTTTGTGACCAGATTATCAGTTCTTTTATTTTATCAGTTGTACAGTTGTTTTTGGATCATGATCCCTCTGTTTGGATCGACGGTAATTTGGAGACTTGGTGTACATATTATGTATATACGTTGTTTCTGTTTTTATTTCGTTGCGTATGTTTTAAATAAGTTTTAGTTTTATCGCTTCCACAACTATATTATTTTCGTTTGTAATAATCGCGTTAACGCTAATAAACGAATTAAGAATTAGTTAATTAGGGTTGTTCTTTATTGAGACACCGGGGTGTCTCATGTAGCGGTGCTCCCGTACTCATCATTAATGTTTTGTTTGGTTTGAAAAAAAATATGGAAAGAGAGAAGATATAAGAAAATAATGTAGGTAGAAAGAACGTGATCAGAAAAAGAATGAATTTTAAGAGTTGTTTGGTATGAGAGAAACATAAAAGAAAGTAGAAAGAAAGAAGATGATTTTTTTAATAGACAATTATGATCTTATTAGATGAGGGGACAATTGACATTTCATATATCACTTTATATATTTGTCTTTGCCTTTTTTTATCATAAGTGGAGACAAAACTTTTTACGTGAATCCTAACAGTCTTATTTTTCCTCTATCTAATTCTATTCCCTCTCCACAACTAAATAAAAAAAAACTATAAAATCATTCTATTTCATCTCCTTCCATTTAGGGTGTAAGAAGACTCAACCCGATCCATAAATATGAACCAAACCAAAATGGTTTTAGTGGTTTAGATTGGCTCAACAAATCGAATTGAATTTTCAATATTGAATCCGAAGACAGTCACTTTGGATATTGGATTCAAAAAATTTGAATCCATCCAATTCGAACCAAACCAATGGCTTACAGATTGATATATTCTTATTATTTTTATTATAATAATTTTGTTTTTGTTAAAAGAATTAATGTTTTATTCCTAAAGTCCAAAACTGGTTATAGCCTAAATGGTTTTAGTACTCATCATTAATGTTTATTCCTAAACTCCAAAACTGGTTATATCCTAAGGGTTTGTTTGGTGGTCAGGATAAGAGAGACATACTAGGATAAGCTATCATATCATGTCTGAAACTATTGTTTGGTGAATCAGCAGGATAAGATATGTCAATCATGTCACCAGCAGGATCGTTCTTATATCCTAAAAGGTTGCCTTTTAAGGTTGTGTCCACCATTTAAATATATTGGGATTAGGTTTAATTGCACTTTTGGTCCCCCAACTTTAGTTCATGTGCAATTTTGGTCCCTATTTATTTTTCGATCACATTTGGTCCTCCAATTTTTTGAAAGTTACAAAATTAGTCACTCAGACCAATTTTCATTAATTTGTGTCCTACATGGCAAGTCTGGTGCCACATGGCTAGTCCACCTATATTTATTATATTAAATAATTATTTCATTTTAAAATATAAAATTAAAAAATTTTAAAAGGGTCATAATTCATCTTCTTCCTCCCAAGTTTCTCTTCCTATGCAGTTGTTAGGGTTAGTGCTTCTGCAATTCCATTCTCACCTCAAAAACTCAACCCATCGTTCTTCATGCCTGACCCATTTTGCGGTGAGTGAGTTAGGGTGAGACAATAAGAATTAAGGATGTTTGAATAGCAAGACTTGTGTAACAAAATGTGTATGCAAGACAATACATGAATCATTCCTTTGGCATGCAACCATGCCCATGTCCAGCATCTTAGGCCATGTTCTTACTGATCAAATTCAAAACCCAAAGGTGTGAACCACAATGTCATATGGGTTTTGATGTTGACAGATATGGTATTAAGGGAGAGAATGTGATGCTAAAGGTGATATAAGCTTTGATGTTGACAAACAGTGTATCATGGTATTAATTCAATAGAAGGAATGTTGGACTTAATATACATTATCTTGATAAATGCCATGGGACTATTTGATACATATTGAATATTTGATGTTATGGTAAATAATATTGTGCTAAGAGAATATTATCATAAATAAGATTAATTGAGGGAACTTGTAATATTTGATATATGATTATGATTGACAGATATAATAAAATGACATGGAATTAAATTTGGATTTATTATTATATGCCTAAAGACATAAGAAATACTAAATATGATATTATCTTCAAATATGCCTTAAATGTTATACATGGCTTTGTGAATGAAATTAAATGAGAAATATTATTACTGTTTTCTATACCTTCAACTAATGCAATCTATGAGAAATATTATAGAAAAGTTCAAGTTGGAATAAGCAAAGCTATGGAATCAAGAGTATGATGAGCTAGATTCTCAGAAGGACTAGATTACAAAAAGGCAGAAAAGAGTATCCAGAAAACCAAGTCTTTCAAGATGGGAACAAGGGAATTTTATTAATTGTATTGTGTGTTTTAGATTCCCTTGTAAATGGTAAGTAAAGCTCTCTAATTAAAATTGATCACACACACATAAATGAGCTTTCACGATAAACCTTAAATGGCTCTTAAACGAACTTAAATGAGAAAATATTTTCAGCCATTAAGTTTTTCAAAATCAAACTCAAATAAGATTAATAGCTCTTAATATAAATGAGTAATCAAATCTAGATCTATTAAAGATTTTAAATCAGCTATTTTAAATAATAATAATCGATTAGCATAGTCGATTATATTATGCTGAAAAAGTTTTAAAATAGACTTAATTGGCTTTAAAAGAGCTTTAATGAGTAATTAAGTTTTATAGTCGTTAAGTTTTCAAATTTGATGTTTTGAACATATATAATAGATTATAGGATTTATATAATCGATTATACATCTTTTGGAAGATTTGAATTTTGAATCAGAGAGACAATAATCGATTATGTAATGGATTGTATGCTTTTAAAGTGCTGTCAGGATTTCAACCAGAGAACCAATAATCGATTACATAATCTATTATGCTGTCAATAATCGATTAGCATACTCTATTATGTTGCTGCTGTCTCAAAAAGGTCCTCTTTCAATCTGAGTTAAAATAATCGATTATGGCTTTTAAATAATCGATTATTATGCACAAAAATTGAATTTTAGAGAGTTTTTGACCTAATCTTTCATGGCCTATATAAAGGAAACTTAGGCACACTTGAGAGCACGAAATTACAATTTTTAATTGTGCCAAAACTCTATCAAACTATTTTCTCTATACTACTCTCACTGCTCTCACACCTTGATCATATTTTATATTGAGAGAGATTTACTATACCATATCGGTTCTTATGTAAATTGTGCTTCAATTTGTTTTTATCCGCACTAATTAGAGTGCATACTGTTGGTGAGAGTCGAATTGACTGAAACCTCTTTTGGTTACCATTCTTGCAAGAGAGAGTATATCTCTTGTAAGGGATTAGTGGGTGTGATCCCATTGGTTATTGGTTGAGACTCTTTCACTGGGGGATAGTACGTCTTTGGTCTGTGAGGAGTGCTCTTCGTAGGTTCTAGCCGTGCCTGTTTAAAAGCTAGGGATTTGAGACTCTATCACTGGGGGATTGTATGTCTCTGGTCTGTGAAGAGTTCTCATTATTGTAAAGGTTCTAGCTGCTCCTGTTTAAAAGCTAGGGATTGAGTGAAAACGCTTGGTGGTATTGCCTTGGGGACTGGACGTTGGCCACGTGGGTAGTATATGGCCAATCAGGATATATCGTTGTGTCAATCTTCTTATCCCTATCTCTTTTACTTTTGTTTTGTCTTTTGCAAAAACGCTTTTACTTGCACGTGACAACGCTTTAATTTGAAAAGTATTTCACATCCTCTACTAATTCTATTTAAAGTTTCAAAAGGTTTTTGAGTTATCGAAAAAGATTTCATTTTTATTTAAAACTCAATTCACCCCCCTCTTGGGTGATGGTTGCCATGGCCAACAAAAGGTAAATCCTTTGTTGACACTAACAGAATCCATAAGTCTTACCCATCTCAAACAAGTCCATGCCCAAATCATCATCGATGCACGCTTGCTGTTCGACAAAATGTCTCATCGAGATGTTGTTACCTGGAAGTGAAACTAGGGTTTTTTTGACCAAACTGAGTTCCTTTTAGAAACTATTTACCAATTTAGGGTTATTCTGAAACTATTTATCAATGGGGAGTCCTTTTGGACACGTGACATATTTTATTTTATTTTCACTCTGACGGGTCAAAGGTGCCAGTCTGAGTCGCCAGTCTGACTGGCACCTACCAGGGTCAAAGGTGCCAGTCAGACTGGTGCCTGACTGGCGCCTACCATTATTAAAAAAAACAAAAGACAAAACCTGTCCTGTAGTGCCACATACTGCAGTGTTCCTTTAAAATTGCAAGTAACTTTCTTTTAATTCTTACAAGGTAAAATTTTTTTTTTACTACTGTAATAATTGATGAATATTTATTGGTGTAAATTGTTATTGCTATTATTTTTTATGCCTCTTGTGATATTATTTGTTACTTGTTATTAGGGAATTTTTTTTATTGTCTCTTGTTATTTTAAATAGATACTTTATCATTAATGTCATCGTTACTCCATATACTTATAGTATATATTTTTTTGTAGCAGTGTTCATTTAAAATTGCAGGTAACTTTATTTTAATTCTTACAAGATAAAATTCTTTTTTTCTACTGTAATAATTGATGAATATTTATTGGTGTAAATTGTTATTGCTATTATTTTTTTATGCCTCTTGTGATATTATTTGCTACTCATTATTAGAGGATTTTTTTTATTGCCTCTTGTGATATTATTTGTAACTTTCTTTTAACTATTAAGTTTATTTTTTATTATAATATAATAGTAATATTACATTTATTAGTATCGGTATTTACTATTAGTAATTGGTAATTACTTTTATTTTGTAATATTATTATTATTATTAGAAATTGTGAATTTATGGTTCATCTTCATCTGGCTCTTCCTATGTGGTTGCAGCCTCAACTTCGAGTGAATCTTTGCCATCAAACGCTCGTACCGGATGCCATTTTTATTTGCACAATTTCTTGGTCCCCTTCAAATGTAATTCCTTCTGGTCCATCGACGACTCTCCCGTTCGAGTACACAAATACTGCAACTTGGCTCATGACATCTGCCCTACAATAATATCAAATACATAAAAATAAGCCATAAATTTACAATTTCTAATAATAACAATATTAAAAATACACAACAACAAATACAAATAATGGTATTAATAATATTAACATCATATTTAATATTAAATATGTAAACTTAAAAATAACATTAATATAACAACATTATTATCGCAAAATAAAAATAATAACAATAACCCATAAATTCACAATTTCTAATAATAATAATAATAATAATAATAATAAATAAAATTAATTACCAATTACTAATAGTAAATACCGATACTAATAAAATTAATATTACTATTATATTATAATAAAAAAAAACTTAATAATTAAAAGAAAGTAGCAAATAATATCACAAGAGCCAATAAAAAAAATCCCCTAATAATGAGTAGCAAATAATATCACAAGAGGTATAAAAAAATAATAGCAATAACAATTTACACCAATAATTATTCATCAATTATTACAGTAGTAAAAAAGAATTTTACCTTGTAAGAATTAAAATATAGTTACCTGTAATTTTAAATGAACACTGCTACAAAAAAATTATACAATAAGTATAGAGAGTAATAATGACATTAATGATAAAATATCTATTTGAAATAACAAGAGACAATAAAAAAATCCCCTAATAACAAGTAGCAAATATTATCATAAGAGGCATAAAAAAATAATAACAATAACAATTTACACTAATAAATATTCATCAATTATTACAGTAGTAAAAAAAAATTTACCTTGTAAGAATTAAAAGAAAGTTACCTGTAATTTTAAAGGAACACTGCAGTACGTGGCACTGCAGAGCAGGTTTTGTCTTTTTTTTTTTTAATAATGGTAGGTGCCAGTCTGATTGGTGTCTTTGACCCTGATAGTCGCCAGTCTGATTGGCAACTTTGAAGGCGCCAGTCTGACTGGTGCCTTTTGTTGAGAAGTTAGTTAATTTCAGTTAGTGTGTTAGTTGTAAAAGTAGTTAGTTTGTTGAGTTGGTTTAGTCCATGTGGGACTAACTTACAAGTGTATAAATACATGTTAATGTGAATAAAGAAAGTAGTGTGTGTGAAGTTTTTTAGAAACCATATTGCCTTCCACTCCTCTATTCTCTCTCATTTTGCTTTTCTCAATTCTTGAGTGATTAGTGAGGAACTTTGTTTGAGTGAAAAACCAGTTCCAACAGTTGGTATCTAGAGCACAGTGTAAAGGGATCTGTGCAAAAGGCTGAGAAGGGATCTGTGCAAAAGGCTGAGAAGGGATCTGTGCGAAAAGAGAGAAGGAGCCATTTTCTTCGAGTGACAAAAGGATGACTGGGTCAAATGGTTCGTTCCCTGCCAACTTGCCCATGCTTGATGGCAAGAACTTTGATCACTGGAGCAGAAAGATGGAAGTCATTTTTGGATTCCAAGAAGTGCTTGATTTGGTGAAGAACGGAATCCAAGAAGAGGGAGCATCGAAGGCACATGAATCTGCCATCAAGGAGATCAAGAAAAGGGATAACAAAGCTCTCTTCTTGATCCACCAATGTGTTGACCCCCCCAATTTTGAGAAGATCTCCTCGGCCAAGACTTCCAAAGAGGCTTGGGATATTCTCTGTGGTGCCTATGGAGATGGTGACAAGGTGAAAAAGGTGAAGCTGCAATCTCTTAGAAGGCAATATGAGATGCTGTTGATGACTCAGCAAGAAACAGTGGCAGAATTCTTCAACAGAATGCAAGCCCTAATCAACTCGATGAAGGCTTGCAAAGAGACGATTTCTGATCAACAGGTGGTTGAAAAAGTGTTGAGGTCATTGACTCCTCGGTTTGACCACATTGTGGTGGCAATCGAAGA
This sequence comes from Sophora flavescens, assembly GCA_030762895.1. NCBI lineage: Eukaryota > Viridiplantae > Streptophyta > Magnoliopsida > Fabales > Fabaceae > Sophora > Sophora flavescens. The sequence continues at coordinate 214,391,397 of CM061063.1, forward strand.
ATCAAAGGACCTTGAAAAGATGAAAATAGAAGAATTGCAGAATTCACTTGAGGCTCATGAGCAGAGATTGAATGAGAGGTGCAGTGACAAAGTCCACATGCAGGCACTGCAAGCACTGCAGGGACAAGCCAAAAAGGGAGGTTCTTGGAACAAGAACAAGAAGGGGAAAGAAAGATTGAAGAATCAGAAGTGGAGGGGCTCAGATGATGGTGTCAGTAATGCCTCTGATCACAACAACAATGAAAACAGAAACAAGAATTCCAAAGGCAACCAAAAGGGTGGCAAGAAGAGGTTCAACAAGAAAAACATCAAGTGCTACAACTGCCAGAAGTATGGCCATTTCGCTGATGAATGCAGAAACAAGAAGGTAGAGAAAGATGAAGAAACACAACTGGCACAAGATGGGAATTCAGACTCTGATGATAATGTGCTGCTCATGGTGACAACCAAGATTGAGAATGACTCAGATGATCAATGGTACTTGGACACTGGATGTTCAAACCATATGTCTGGCAGAAAAGAGTGGTTTGTTGACCTGGATGAAAGTGTAAGGAGCAGGGTGAGGTTTACTGATAACTCGGTGATCACAAGCAGGAAGGAGCAGAAAAGTGCTGATACAAAGAAAAGATGGTGTGCGGGCTTGGATAATGATGTTCTTTATGTGCCTCGATGAAGAATAACCTGTTGAGCCTGGGACAATTGGTTGAAAAAGGCTATTCCATGAGCCTGCAGCGAGAACCAAATGAAAGTGTTTGATACTCGGAAGAGACTAATCTTGAAAGCTCCTTTGTCAAAGAATAGGACTTTCAAGATTGGAATCCAAGTATGTGAAAAGAAGTGCTTTGGTGCAGAGGTAAATGATGCAGATCGTTGTGGCATTACGGTGTTCGGGCACTTAAACTTCGAAGTCCGGATTTGTTGCGAAAAAGGGGCATGGTTCAAGGCCTTCCACAAGTGAATCAGCCAAAACATGTGTGTGATGACTGTTGTTTCGAAGAAGCAGCCAAGAAAGGTGTTCAAGCATAAAGCTCCTCACAGATCAGAAAACAAACTGGATGTGATCTATTCAGATGTGTGTGGACCATTTGAGGTGCACTCCCTTGGAGGTAATAGTTACTTTGTGTCATTCATTGATGAATACACTAGAATGCTGTGGGTTTATCTTATCAAAAGAAAGAATGAAGTGCTGCCTATATTCAAAAAGTTTGTATTAATGGTGGAAAAACAAAGTGGAGAAAAACTAAAGGTGATAAGGACTGATGGTGGTGGAGAATATGTCTCTAATGAGTTCCAAAGATTCTGGAAGAAGCCGGCATAGTGCATGAAGTGGTAGCTCCCTATACTCCTCAACACAATGGAATTGCTGAGAGGAGGAATAGGACCATATTGAATATGGCAAGGAGCATGTTGAAAGGCAGAAAACTACCAAAGAATCTATGGGGAGAAGCAGTCTCAACAGCAACCTTCATTCTTAACAAATGTCCTACAAAGGGTCTTGAAGAAATCACACCTGAAGAGGCTTGGACAGGGAGAAAGCCTAATGTGTCACAATTAAGGGTATTCGGTTCTCTATGCTTTAAGCATGTGCCAGAACAAATGAGAAGGAAGCTGGATGATAGAAGTGAGCAAATGATCTTCCTTGGATATCATCCAACAGGAGCCTACAAGCTCTATGATCCAAGGAATAAGAAAGTCATGGTGAGCAGGGATGTGATCATTGATGAGACCAGATGGTGGGACTGGGAGCAAGGCAATTCCAAAGAATAAAGTAGTGATGAATCTGCATGATGAGCAGATTACTCAAGTCGAACCATTACAAGTGACTCAACCCCGAGAAATCTCGGAGGACTAGACAGCCACCTCTAAGGTTAAATGACTATGAGATTGTGCCGCATAATCTTGTCAACACAGAGGGAGATTTGGTACATTTAGCACTCCTTGCTGAAACAGAAATCAAGAACTTTTGAGGAGGCAATTGCTGATCAAAAATGGGTTGAAGCTATGAAAGAGGAGCTGAGTTCAATCGAAAGGAATCACACTTGGGAACTGGTGGAGTTGCCTCGTGAGAAAAAGATCCATAGCAGTGAAATGGGTGTATAGAATCAAGATGAAACCTGATGGCACAGTTGCAAAGCACAAGGCCAGGTTGGTGGCCAAGGGATTCCTACAGAAACCAGGAATAGATTACCAGGAAGTGTTTGCACCAGTGGCTCGGCTAGAAACAATCGAAGTTAGTAACAAGAATTGCAAGTCACAAAATCGGTCAATGCATCGCTTAGATGTAAAGTCAGCATTTCTGAATGGACCTCTAGAGGAAGAGGTATATGTGGATCAGCCACCTGGCTTTGAAATCAGTGGAAAGGAAGGAAAAGTATACAGACTAAGGAAGGCTCTGTATGGGCTAAGACAAGCACCAAGGGCATGGAATAAGAGGATTGATTCTTTCCTCATTAATCAGAACTTCTTGAAATGCATAAGTGAGCATGGTATGTATACAAGAGTCTCACAAAACAGTGATCTAGTAATTGTGTGTTTATATGTAGATGACTTACTGATCACTGGGAGCAAAGATGATGAGATTCAGAAATTCAAAGCAAAATTGATGGCTGAGTTTGAGATGTCAGACCTGGGCAAGCTGACTTATTTCCTGGGAATGGAGTTCACTCCAACAAAGAAGTGGAGTTTTCCCGCACCGCAGAAAAATATGCAATGCATATATTAGAGAAATTCCACATGATGGGTTGCAACCCGACAGCAACTCCAGTTGAAACTGGATTGAGGTTAACAAAAGGTGAAAATGAGGACCAGGTAGATGAAACAAAGTATAGGCAATTGGTTGGTTCCTTGAGATATCTCAGGCAACTCAAGACCAGACCTTGCTTATGGAGTAGGCCTCATCAAGCAGGTTCATGGAGAAGCCTGAATCTCCCACTATGTCACAGCCAAAAGGATATTAAGGTACATCAAGGGAACACTTGACTTTGGCTTCATCGTTTCCAAATAAACCGATGTGTAAAAATGCTGAAATTGTGGGATACACTGATTCTCGATTGGTGTGGTGACAAAGAGGATAGAAAGAGCACTTCTGGTTATGTCTTCATGTGTTGCAACATTCTGTTTCTTGGTGTTCAAAGAAGCGAGAACATAGTGGCCTTGTCCTCCCGTGAAGCCGAGTATGTGGCTGCATCCTCAGGAGCCTGTCAAGCACTGTGGCTTGAGGTTCTGTTGAAGGAGCTGAACCTGCTGGGATCCAAACCAATGAAGCTGATGGTAGACAACAAGTCAGCAATCAATCTTGCAAAAAAATCCAGTTGCTCATGGAAGAAGCAAACATATTGAAACTCGTTTCCATTTCCTAAGAGATCAGGTTGGCAAAGGAAACTTGGAGCTGGAATATTGCAAGACTGAAGACCAGATTGCTGACATATTCACTAAGCCATTGAAGATTGAAAGGTTTAAAATTCTAAGGAGCAAGCTAGGAATGTGTTCTCTAGCAAATCTGAATCAAGGAAGGTGAGCTGAATGTGTAAAGGGCAGGAACTGTGCTTGTAAATGTATTAGCTACAATTCAGATTTTACTTGTTGTAATTAGTTGAGTGTTGTATTGTGATATGCTGCAAATGAATGTTGAAGCTTGGGTGCCAACATAGTTGGGATGCTTGACTTCATAGTGATGCTTTTGCATATCATGAATTAGTGCAAACTGAAATTAAGGGAGGTGTGTTGAGAAGTTAGTTAATTTCAGTTAGTGTGTTAGTTGTAAAAGTAGTTAGTTTGTTGAGTTGGTTTAGTCCATGTGGGACTAACTTACAAGTGTATAAATACATGTTAATGTGAATAAAGAAAGTAGTGTGTGTGAAGTTTTTTAGAAACCATATTGCCTTCCACTCCTCTATTCTCTCTCATTTTGCTTTTCTCAATTCTTGAGTGATTAGTGAGGAACTTTGTTTGAGTGAAAAACCAGTTCCAACACCTTTGACCCGTCAGAGTGAAAAAATAAAATATGCCACGTGTCCAAAAGGACCCCCCATAGGTAATTAGTTTTAGAATAACCCTAAACTGATAAATAGTTTCTAAAAGAAACCCATTTTGATCAAAAAGCCAAAACCAAGGATGAAGAAGATGAATTATAACCCTTTTTTAAATTTTTAAATTTTATATTTTAAAATATAATAATAATTTATTATATTAAATCTAGATGGACTAGCCATGTGGCACCAGACATGCCATGTAGGATACAGATTGATGGAAATTGGATGGAGGAACTAATTTTGTAACTTTCAAAAAACTGGGGGACCAAATGTGCTCGAAAAAAATTATATGAAACGAAATCCCACATGAGCTAAAATTGGGAGACCAAAAGTACAATTAAGTCTTGCGATTATATCCTAAAAAAATTAATTTTACATGGTTATATTGGCATCCCTTGATCCACTCCCTTGACAGCAAACAATTCTTATTCATTGTCAATTATATTTTGTGGTGCAATTCACATTATCATGATTTTTTCTTAAATCTTGTTTTACAGCCTGTTTCATTACATGGTATCAATAATTAGTTATTTCCATTTAATCACATTTAGTATGTTGTATTTGTTGGTGTATCGTGAATTTGCTAGAGGTGTTAATTTTTCTGTAAGTGTATTTAATTTTCTATACTTTTATAATTTTTCTAATTTTTAAAGAATTGTTTCACTATTTTTCAAAAATTTAAATTAAATTAAATTAACATAAAAAAATTTAAATTAAATTAAATGTAAGATTAAGATAATTCAATGACCCAGTGTAATGAGATTCTTTTGGATCAAATTTGTACATAAAAAATAAAAACTTCAAAAATATGATACAATCTAATCGAATAAATTTTAATATCTGATCAGGTCAGATATTAAATTATCTCAAATCCAGTCTAACTATAGAACTACTTCCGTTTCCTATCCTTCCGTATGCTCTGGCATGTTTGCTCTTTGATCACGTCTTTCACTGTGAGGTCATGACGTCCTCCTCTGGGCCTCGTCCTCTTAAATTGTTTTTAGTTTGTGCAATTAAAATAGGTGATCTTCATTGCACTAGTGCCGCCCCATTATTATAACCTGAACTGTCCATTGAATTTTTAGTATTTCCTCTTAATTTAGCCCAGTTATCATGCCAATTTCACGTGGAGTACTATGATGTTTGGACTATGAACATTTATCTTTAAATTCATATTTAAAGCATGTGCAAATCTATAGTTATTTAATAATTAAATTTTTCCGTCAAAAAAATAATAATTAAATTTAAAAATAAACAATAATATCACAATTATTAATATTATTTGTCTACACTACAACAAATTAGACTTTAGATAGCGTTTCCGTATGCCTTTTAATAGCGTTTGTAACCGCTATCTATTCTACCGCTATTAAAACTCGTTAGCAAAGATAGCATTTAGGAACTGCTATTAATAGGTGACTTTAGATAGCGTTTGTACACGGAAACGCTATCTAAAGTGAGACTTTAGATAGCGTTTCCTTGTACAAACGCTATCTAAAGTCTGACTTTAGATAGCGTTTGTACACGGAAACGCTATCTAAAGTCAGACTTTAGATAGCGTTCCTTTATACAAACGCTATCTAAAGTCGACTTTAGATAGCGTTTGTACAAGGAAACGCTATCTAAAACCCCTTTTTTTTTTTTAATTTTATTTCTTAACTTTTACATCCATTATTCCCGCATATTTACAAAAAAAACCACAATTGTTGCAGTCAACACAATTGTTCAAAATGTGTTCAAAATATAAGTGTTCAATGCAAAGACTTGCATGTGTTTGTGCAAAGAAACCAAGAACTATACAATCAAAGTGCAACACTTTATACAAAGAACTATATATATATATAACCGATATATAAGTACACCACTCTGTTTCTAAAGTATTCAAATTCACACGAGTAAGACAAAATCAAAGTGCAAAGAACTATACTGCAGATCTCAATCCTTAAGAAACCAAAATCGAAAACCAACATACATCTACAATTAATCTACATTTACAGCTTCTCGTTTGTTTTTCATGAGACCAAGACAACACCAAAGTAATGTGTCGAAATGTGATCCAAAGACTCAGAGCATACATACTGCATTTCCACCACAAAGACTAACTTGTTACATTGGGATACAGCAGACTAATTAGGTAAATACTACTCGTAGCAAGAAACAGAATTCAAATCAAGCATTAACAAAGTGTAACAAAAATAATAAGTTTGAACTTATTTTCTCCTAGCAATGCACACATCAACTCGAAGGCATGTACCAAGGAAAAACAAATACATAGATAGTTTGGGGTTGATAAATATAAAGCATTATTCACATACCAATGAGTATTGCTGCAACTATCGTGATCAATTTGACATAATCAAACGAACTTTTCAACAATATAGCGACACCACTCTTCCTTGACTTCGGATAGTTGAGCAAAGGAGTATGTGGAGCATTTGAAGTCGTGGAAGTACTGCGACATAAAAATTAAATAAATTAAGTTACAATTGCTAAAACATTTGAACAAATACGCTTAAAAGCTAAGTAAACAACATACCGCCATTGGTATTTTAACTTGGTTCCGCAAGATAGTCTCCTTCATGAAACGCATGACATAGTACCCACAATCTGTCTTGTTGGGTTGTCTTGGGCACTATAAAAAATAAAATAGTAAATCAATATAGTTTTTTTTATCTAATTGCGCATTAAGTTTTTGCAAATATACCCGTATCTCAATCCATTTAATGTTGGTTGCCTTTAAACGCGGCACCTTAGCTCCGATATTTGCGCGATAAACTTGCAAACCACTAATCACAAAATCAAACAGACTTCATTAAGAAACATATTTTCAATCATCACAAACACACGCATGCTCACGTATCGAATGTAATCATAGAAAATCAGAAATATAAAAACATGCTTACGTATCGAATGCATTCTTTAATTCAGAGGCATCCCTAGGATCAACATACAAGGGATCCAGATAGTAAATAATCTCTTCAACAATATTTATCGCGCACAAAGACCCAATGATTCCTACAAAAATGTTGAGATAACAAATCCTAAGCACCTCAACTTTTATGTAATTCATTATTGTGAATTAAGTCCTATAGGATAAGCGACTCACCCAACATTGCATGGCGCTAAAAACAAGGGCTGATATTCTCTTTCTTTAGTTGCAAACCGGTCACCTAGATACGTTGTCCGTGAATCCCTCCCGAAGTAGCCGTATGTATTTGTTTGGTGTGGGGACAAGAATGAAACCTCCTCGTTATTTCCTTTGGAAGCAACAATTCTTCATACAAATACCTTCAATTAAAATATAAAAATGGATTACACCAATGACATACATCAATATTTAAATGGAAAGACTAAAAAATATTGTACACTTTAAACCTGATTTATTACCCGATATATGCGGAAATAACGGAGGCAGATACCCATTCATGATTTACAACTTCTCCGATATTTACAGTATTGAGCAACTCAATGAAATGGTTGCCAAAAAAATTTAGTTCCATCTCTACGTACAATTGGTCAACAATTTTTCATATTCTTTCGTTCATGTATTTTAAGGAAATTCAAATATTCCGAGAGAAGTTGTAGTTGAACCAGCTGTAGGTGGGTTGGCCTCGTAGTTGCCTCCTTTATTTTCCGGGGTTGTAATTGACTCCTTTGTATATCCGACACTCTGCCCTTGCCTTTAGCTTTTGCGGGTGCCTGGAAATTTTGCATTTCAATATGCCGCTTAGTGATCAACTAATGTAATCCATATATGTCGTATAAGAAAAGGTGGAAAAATGCAATTACATACCATATTAATTACAACCACGAGATCAATTGGCCATGCCACATAAGTACCTATTGCATCTCCTACTGTCATCACATCTCGCATCAACGATAGGTACCGGCAATGGCGCATCCCCCTCGGTTGCAACATCAACTCCAACTTTCACATGGTTAAGGGGCACTGGTCCAAAGTGTGCGATGTAACACCCGGCTCATTGTATACTTTACCCATAGCAACCATACGATAGTTTGGGGTCGATAAATATAGTCGACATGAGTTGACGCCCTAATCCAATGATAGATTAATAAGCTGTGAATTAAGGCATCCAATTGAATGTATTTAATCGCGAATGCAATACTAGTAAAAAAAAAAGGCATGCATTACCTCCGAAGCCTCTTTGCGCGATGGTAGAGTGCAACTATCTTTGACGCTTGCTTGGGCCGTGAAATTAGCCTCGCCTCTCCTCATCATCCTTTTGTTTCAGCTTTTCTTCCAAAATGTTCAATCTATCGAGAGTTGAGACACCAATAACTCCCACTTTTTCGCTTCCGAGTTATTTCTTGCACGACCTTCGGGTGGGAAGTAATCTTTTGTGAGACGCCGAAACCCACACCCCTAACACGCCTGTGGGTTCTCTCGCACACCTATGGCTTTGGCAAGAATATCCCGGCGACCAAAGTCTTCTATCTCTCCCTCTACCGCAGATCGTGATGGTTCCTCCCGACACATAGTTATTGGTGAAATGCAAATGTTAAAATTATTATATATTATCATATGAAAATAACAATTGATAATGTAATCGTTAGTCTACTAACACATTTATTCCACACGGTCTGCGTATTTTTGTTGTCAATTACACCCGCCTTGTTCTCGCGGGCTTTCCTCCACACAATATGGCGTTTAATTTTCTTAACTTCTGCCCCGCCTCCCGTATCTGTATATTGAGATAATATAAATTAACCAAACAGTTTAAAAGTCATATTTACCACAAATGCAGTTAAATATATATATATATATATATATACATACCCATTCATCCTCAATGTCAGCATACCCCTTACGTGATGCTTTGTAAGGGCATGCAGGATCTAACGCCTGCTATGCGATTTTCATTGCTTAATTTCTATTCGACACATATAAGTAATATTAATACATGGTTAATGTCATATGTACGTATTGCTATAAAATTATAAGGACTAACGTGATATTAAACATACCAGAAATTGAGCATCTCCTCGTGCGTATTGCTATAAAATCTGTCCACTCATCCCTTGATATGTGTGGATATTTTGATGGAGGCTCCTCATTGATATTCCCGTTGGCATCTCTTAGAAATTTTTTGGTCAATCTAGTTCTGAATGCCCTATGTAGGTTACCAGCTTCCCCAAGTACAAATTTTTTCCGAGATTCATCAACATTAAAAGACATCTGCAAAACAATATAAACAACGTGTCAAAGTAAGTATGTTTACATAGTTTACAATATAATTTATAAATTTTAACAATTACCTGTACATCAGCCCATATGCTCTCTTTGAAACCATCCAAAGCTTCATCCTTCCAATTAGAACAAATAATTGGGACCGTTTGCCGAACAACGGCCCCAATGTAACTCTTCAATATTTTACCATTAGCACGAATAGGTTGGTCCAAAGAATTCCATTCAACCTAATAAAAATAATAAAGTAATTAAATCTAGATATCAAACAACATTATGAAATCCTTAGATTAGTAAGTAAATTACATCAAATTTTTGTCCTTTACTCCGTGCGCGGATGACCGCCTTCATAATTGTTGGCCCACGTCTCGCCGCTTTGGCATCACTAGAATTACTTGAAGATGCCATTTACCTACAAAAATATTAGATACAAGTAAAACATCAATGGACATTAATATAACATTAATTGATGCAAAATATAAAACAACTATGAATAACAAAATCAACACTAGCATTACCGGAAGATGCTAACTATAATATAAAAGGATCAGAAAGTTCATTTAAACACAAACACTACATACATGTTTAAGTCAACCTTTTTCTTTTCTTCATTTGATTGAGATTTGTTTATCCTTTATTAGTACGAAATGGTGGATTGACCAAAAGCCCCTCATCATGATCATCTCTCATATACATACCATCATCCCTAGTTGGATCAATCTCAAGTGATTGTAATGTCCCGACGAAAGGATCATCTTCAATATCAACATCTCGATGGTCTTGATCATCAACATTAGTAATTACTTTGTTAGTCAAAAGAACAATGGACCTTTTCATATCAGCTGGATCAGTGACATAGAACACTTGTTGAGCTTGAGATGCTAATATAAAAGGCTCATCTTTATAACCCACCCTATTAAGATCCACCTGCATGAACCCTGACTAATCAATCTGAACACCGTTATTATTGTCAACCCACTTGCAACCAAACACACCAACCTTAAACTTTGTGTAATCCAACTCCCATATGCGTTCAATGACGCCGAAGTATGACATATTTGCATATATCGGGTTTCTGTCTTTGGCACTTGAGATATGCATCGACTGAGCTACTAGAGTAACACCTCTGTTTTGCATTGTACTCCGACCATATTGTTCTTTTGTATAGAATGTGTAACCATTAATTTGATAACCGTGGTAAGAGAACACATGCAAACTTGGACCTTTGGCTAACCATCTCAATCTATTTGAAATCAAGTATCATTTTCAGTCAACTCTGTATAAATGTGATCTCTTAGCCACGTTATAAAACAACGATTGTGTTCTCTAGTTAGCCAATTTTGATTCTTATTTGGATACAAACTCTTAAGCATGTCCTTGTGTTTTTCAACATATGGCTCAACCTCATCGGCATTGTGCAGAACATATAAGTGTGCTTGCTCCCATTCTGTCCTTGTTATAGTCACTATTTCATTTCCAAGAATTCCTTGCCCCATCATTCTCCATGTGTGACGAGACTTTGGCAGCCCTATAGATTCAAGCATTGGATAGGTATTCGATGCAGAATTCAACAGCTTCTTCGACAATATACCGTTCAACAATACAACCTTCCGGTCGTGATCGGTTTTTCACATACCCTTTTAATATCTTCATATAACGCTCAATCGGGTAAATCCATCTCATATAAGCTGGCCCACACAGTTGTGTCTCTCTAACAAGGTGAATGGTTAGATGAACAATTATGTCAAAGAATGAAGGTGTAAAGTACATCTCAAGCTCGCATAAAGTCACAACAATTTCTCTTTGCAATGATGGCAACTTCCCGGGGTCAATCACTTTGCTGCAAATTGCCTTGAAGAAGAAACAGAGTTTAGTTAAGGCCCCCGCACTTTGTTAGGTAAAATAGACCGTATACCAATGGGTATCAACTGCTCCATGAGAACATGACAATCGTGGGACTTTAGACCTTTGAACTTGAGATCTTTCATCGATACGAGGTTCCTAATGTTTGAAGAGTACCCTTCCGAACCTTAACTCCTTCAAGAAACTTACAAAAAACAGTTTTTTTCTTTTCTAGATAGAGTGTAAGCAGTTGAGGAAGATATGTACTTTTACCCTTCTTCGTCGGTCCCAATTCTCTTCTTATTCCCATACTAACCAAGTCCAACCTTGCATTGATGCCATCTTTAGTCTTCCCTGGCACATTGAGTAACGTACCAATGACACTATCACAGTATATTTTTTTCAACGTGCATCACATCGAGGAAATGTCTTACATATAATGATTTCCAATATGGCAACTCAAAGAAAATCGACCTTTTCTTCCACCCTCTTGTGACAATATCTCTCGCAAAAGGTTTACCGAATTGGATATTCAAATCCTTTACCTTTTCAAAAAGTTGATCACCCATCAAAGGTGAAGGCGCTCTACCTTCTTCCGAGTTCCCATTGAACGCCTTTCTCCACCACCGGTAATGATGACTTGGATGCAAAAATCTACGATGCCCAAGAAAGACATTCTTCTTACAATGTTCTAACCGCATCCAATCCGTACCCTCTTCACATATAGGGCATGCACACTGACCCTTGATGCTATATCCTGACAGATTACCGTAGGCTGGAAAATCATTAATTGTCCCAAACAACATAGCTCTCAAATTGAAACTTTCTTCCTTATACCCATCATACACCTCCACACCTGTCTCCCACAGTTGTTTCAAGTCTTCAATCAAAGGAGTCAAATAGACGTCTATATCATTTCCTGGTTGTTTGGGCCCTAAATTAACATAGATAACATCATAAATTTGCGCTTCATGCATAGCCATGGGGATAGGTTGTAAATCACCAAAATCACAGGCCATGTACTTTGTGAGAGCTACTTTGAACACCATGCGGGTTAAATCCGTCAAGAGCCAATGCAAGTCGTAGGTTTCTTGAATCTTGCCCAAAATCGGGATAATCATGATCAAATTTCTTCCATTGCGGAGAATCTGCACGGGTCCGCAGACTTGCCATCTTTGATCCTTTCATCCTCATGCCATGTCAAGTGCTTTGAATCTTCGGAACTATGGTACATGCGCCTAAATCTGGGTATTATGGGAAAATACCACACAACCTTCTCTCGGATCTGATTCTTTCTTCTTATATCGTGAGGCATTACATTTAGGACACATCTGTAACGATGCATATTCATTCCGAAATAAAATGCAATCGTTAGGACAAGCATGTATCCTCTCGTAGCTCATGCCAATAGAGCGTAACATTTGTTTAGCCTCGTATGTCCGACTAGGAAGCACATTATCATCTGGCAACATGTCTTTCAATAGTGTGAGTAAGTCCGTAAAGCTCTTATCAGTCCAACGTATGCCCGATTTCAAGTTATACAACTTTAACATCGCCGACAATCTTGTGAATTTAGTACATCCATCATACAATGGTTGCTCTGCATCACTTACCAACCTCCCAAACATTTGTGGACAATCCCGAAGATCCTCTTCAACAGCATTTGCAATGTCTTCAAAACGATCGCCCTCATAAGTATTTGTGTCGGTATCGTATGATGAATATCTCACACGATTCCTCATTTCACTAGACTCAACTCTTGTCTCACCATGTTTTGTCCAACATGTATAACTTTGATCGATTCCATTACACACTAAATGTTCTTCCAAATCGGCTGCACTAACTCGCCTTGCATAACAACAATCTAAACAAGGACATATGATTGTATTAGGGTTTTTCGCATGCCGAACTGCAAAACTAATGAACTCTTTCACCCCATCCTCATACTCCTTCGTTAAACGATTGGCAGACATCCATTTCCGATCCATGCTTTTCCGATCTACAAAAATATTTATTAAACATATTTACTTTGAGTTTAGAGTGGTTGAGGTCTACATGCAATGTATACAGATTAAAGGAATGAAAGGCTGCAAACAAAACACATTGTCGCTGAGTATTCTTGAAGGAACCAATGTCGACTTGTTGATGAGTGTGATTCCACATCATCTTTGTCTATCATTTTGCATGCATTTTCATGTAGTTTAGGCATATTTTTATTAGATTTTAGGTTAATTTTCCTTTGGAACGGGTAAGGCGGTTTTCGTGTGTTGTTTTGCAGATATCAAGGGTAAAATGCTCAAGATCAACCATGATGAAGTTTGGATAAAGATAGGGCTTTAAAAGTTCAGAAAATGAGCCAAACAGAGTCCATCACGGCCTAGCCGTGATGCCCATCACGGCCATGATCGAGCAAAACTGAAAAAGAAGAAAGGCTGAAGTCAGAGTCTGTCACGGCCGTGACCCAAAACCACCACAAGTCAGAGCACATCACGGCCCAGCCGTGAAATTCTTCACGGCCATAACAGAGGGCTCGCGACGCGAGCATAGGCTCGCCTCGCGAGAGACTGGAATTTCGCAGAGCAACCAGAAGCAGAGACCGTCACGGCCTGGCCGTGATATCCATCACGGCCGTGACCCAAAACCACCAAAATCTGAGCATTGTTCTGCATAAGATTTCAAGATATCAAATAAAGATAACTGGAAGTCATTGTTCTGCATAAGATCCATGAACCCTATCCCACATGAAATCAAGTCCCTAAGCATTTGACCACCTAATCTAAAAGAAAAGGAATAAATAGAAAAGGCAAAGTTAAACTTTAAATAGTAAAAGCTTTCAAGTTCTCTTCATGTTCACATTTCTTCAACCAAAACTCATCCGTTTTGTTTTTTCAAATGTAAATCCATTACATAATGAAACAAGAAAGTGAAGCCAAGATTGATCACAAGCTAATCACATAGAGTGGTGAATACTGATCCAAAAGCAACAAAATAAAAACAATGCACCAATGAAATCCCTTTTATCCCTCAAAACAAAATAATGACCATTGCTTGACACAAGCACATTTAATCAAAAAATTGTCCAACAGAAACAATAACCAAAATTCACATTCAAAATTTGTGTTCAAATATCACGATCGATATTAGAAAGAGTGTTACCTGAACCCAACAAGAAAGCCAAGAGAAGTGTCCCAGTTGACTTGATGACTCTAGCAAGACAGCCACGAAGAGGAGCAAAGGAACAATGAGAGGGAGCAGAAACGCAAAACGACATTGTGAAAGTGTGAACTATGAAACTAATAGATTTTATATGAAGGGAGCAGAAACTGCAAAACAACATTACATCTCGGTTATCTTCCACTCCACGAACACTATGAAAGTGTGAAACTAAAACTACAACTATTCGAATGGAATCCATATTCAACTCATCAAAACCACAACCCCGATTGTAATGTTAAGTACTCGGAGGATTCCAATGCAAATGGAGTAGAATTTGCTAGTTGAACTAACATGGATTTTAAGTGTAATTTTAGTATAAAGCTACTGAGCATTGTTCACATTCTCTCTCCAGGCCAAGTGAGAACCCAACTTTGCCGTAACCATGCTCTATCCACATGAGTTTAAGCTAGATCTACATATATAATGGTTTCTCAAAACTTATGAAGCCAAAACAGGATTGCCATATGCACAACTTCATCAAGCTTTTGTTGTGTATCATCCTATAGGATTACCACGTTAAATAATCATTAAATTTTCTTAAAATAACCCATAAAACTTCAAAAAAAAAAATGTTTTGGTTTCATAAGTTTTGATGAAGTTGTGCATATTTGAAAGGCAAAAGGGAAATTATATCAAGAACAATATGGCACAAGAGATGCCACAAGAGAAGTGACAGAGAGTAACAAAGCTAGTGATCACAACCTTTCACCAAACCAACAACAAAGAATCAAACCCGGACTCCATAGCACACAAAACAAACAAGGGGCAAACGAAAGATAAATATAATTTCATAAAAAATTTAAAAATTTGAGTTGTAGGCAACAAGAACCCATAGAACAGAGCCACAAGAGCTTTGCACCAAAAGAGCGACACTGCAACAACAAAGAAATAACCTGCAACTTGAGCTAACCCAACGAAACCTGCTAGTATGATTTAAGTTCTTTCTCTTTCGGAGTAGCAATGGCGAGCAATGGCGAAGACCTAAGAAATGAGGAAGGAAAAAGAGATGGCATGCGGAGGGGAAGGAAACATGTAGAATGAAAATAAGGAAGAAAAGGAGGGGGGAAGGCCGAGCGCGCGTCTAATTTTACTGGGAAGACCTAAGATAGCGTTTCCGTGTGGAACCGCTATCTTTTCCTAAGTGACACTTTTAATAGCGGTTCCACACGGAAACGCTATCTTAGGTTATACCTAAGATGGGAAACGCTATTAAAAGTCCCCCATCACTTTTAATAGCATTTCCACACGGAAATGCTATTAAAGGTGCGTTATTAAAAGTCTATTTTGTTGTAGTGCTAAGAGTATAGAAAGAGCTCATTTCTTTTTATGAAAAAATATGTAGAATTAAATTATTATCAATTAGTCTGATATGAAGCCCTTGCTTTTACATTAGGCCCAGTATTTATTTTATGCGCCATGATTTTTTGTGTTATATTAATCATATACTTTTACAAATAAATATATTTTCAAGTGATAAATTCTAATTTTGTCAAAAAAAAGTGATTAATTCTAATGTACTAATATATTTTTACACATTCTTGCTCACTTTTAATTTATTTATTTCGTCATCTTTTTTTTTATATTTCTTATTAGTTAATTAACAATCATTTAGTAATTGTCAAAAAAAAAAATCATTTAGTAAATATTACTTGTGGTATTTACTTTCTCTCTCTACAACTTATTTTCTTTAAATAAATGTTAAAAAGTCAGCATTTTTATCAATTTTTAAATGAAGTGTTTTGACATGCTTGTTAACTCCTAATCTGATGAGTTATTAATATAATTTATTTAAAAGCTATATTCACCCTTTGAGATAACATTTTTATCCAAAAAAAAAAAAAACTTTGAGATAACATTACATTGCCTTCCACTAGATAGGAGGTGATTATAATTACAATGACCTTTTTTTTAAATAGAAGAGGTGTCAAGTATGATTAAACTAATTTTAGGAACTCAATGGGTGTGGCTCGATTGGTTTTTGTACGTAGATTGAGCTTGTGTGGAGAAGACCTGAGTTCGAACCTCACAGAACATATATTTGGGGAGGGGCGAAGAATCTTAACTATAATTAAGCACTCGAGTGGAGATTAGTCTCATATCGGATCCAAAATATCTAAATTTGTGGTGATACTTCATGGACTCATTAGGAAGTCAAAGACCCTAATTATGACGAGTATAAAAAGCTAATTTTAGGAGAAATCATGGCAACCTCTCTAAAATCATATTATGTTTAATATTTGTTTATTTAAAAAAAGCTAACGGAGAATTGATGGAAAATGTTAGTTAAGGAATCCAAAAAATAAAATTTTTATAAAAAATTAGTATATTTAATATTTAAAAATATGAAATACTTAATTTTTTAATAAGATTTTTTTTTATTTCTTAAAAAATATCCAAAGGAGACTTGTTAATATCGACTTTTTATAATATCACTCTGGACCACTAAATATTTCGCCATCCTGTACTGCTGACCTATTGGACCTTTTTTTTTTATTCACAGGCAGTACAGTTGTGACTTAAATATAGCGGGACACAGACACGTGCCAAATTATAGCACGTAAAACGACAAATAGATAACACAAATGACTATGTTCGCTTTATGGTTGGCGACGTTACAAGTGCAACAAGGAATCGAACGATGAATAATTAAATATATGACGTGTTTGAACATGTGATATACAATGTCGTGGTCCACATATTAATGTGACGGAGCTACCAAGAGAAGTTAACATGATCCCGGGCCACTTTACACTACTTTTGGCGAAACATTGATTTATTATATGATAGTAGTATTATATATGATAGTAGTATTATATAGGCTAAATTGTATTTTGGTTTCTTATCTTTATTTAAGTTTTTATTTTGGTTTTTTATTATTTTTTTTGGGTTATTTTGATCCTTTATCTTTTTATTTAATTTTTATTTTGGTCTTTTCCGTCAGTTTTGTACTGACGGTATTAGGTATTCGTCGTAAGCTATCGTCGGTCGCCGAAAACCGCTGCCGGAATCTGGGTTTTAGAGAGAGAACACCCCTCTCCCCTTCCTTCTTCCTCCTTTCTTGCTTCTTCCTTTTTCCTTCCCTTGCTCCTTCCTCCTTCCTCAGTCATCCTTCTTTCTTTCTCCTTCTTCTTCCTTCTCCCTTTCTCCTCCTTCTTCCTCCATGAGATAGTGACAACATCAATGGGATTTAAGGAAGGAGGAAGGAGGAAGGGGAGGAAGAAGGAATGAGAAAGAAGGGAGAGAGAGAAAATCTCTCTAAAACCCAGATTCCAACGGTGGTTTCCGGTGACGACGACGGTTCCGACGACTGGCGGTGGCAGTTTTGGGTGATTTACGACGACGGACACACGGAAGGGACCAAAATAGGCTAACGGTTGAAAGATAAGGGACCAAAATAGGATAACGGTTGAAAGATAAGGGATCAAAATGATCAAAAAAAAATATAAGAGACCAAAATGAAAACTAAATAAAGATAAGGGACCAAAATAGGGATTTAGTCGGTATTATATTATGTTGTATTAATGAATTTCCTTACGTAACATCATGGATTTTGTTTATTAACGAATAATGAATATATGGCTACTTCCTCAAATAAAACAAAACAATAGAATTTCATTAATTCTATCACATCTCCATGATTGTGTATGAAATCCAAATTGCTGGATTTGTCTCTTTTAAAATGAGTCAACTTACTTTAGATGATAAAGTAAATCCATTATCATCATTAAATTGTTTTTTAATTAAAAAATATTTAATTGTACTTTTGGTTCTTCTATTATTGATCATGTACGATTTAGGTTACTAAAATTATTTTTGTGCATATTTAGTCCCCAATCTTTTTAATGTTTGCAAATTTAGTCTTTCTGGCCATTGTCCCTCAATTTTTTAACTATTGACAAAGAAAAACCACTACTCTAATATCATAGAACATCTAGTGTCGAGCTTATGTGGTAAAGGATTCAGTGATTGAACCAAAAAGAGTTCCGAAAAGGAGGAGCAAACCCAGTAAATAGTAGAGATGAACCATTACCATTGAATCATGCTGAATTAGAGAGATAAAGAAGGGAAAACATCAACCAAAGGTTCTGTATGCTTAGAGAAGAAAAGAAGGGAGAACCTTAACTAGATGTTCTGTATCCTTAGATAAGTGATTATTTTATGTTGATCATTGAAAAAATTAACGAACATTGGATAGAAAGACTGAATTTTGTAACATTGAAAAACTAGTAGGACCAAATATAAATAAATAAATATATATATATATATATATATATATATATATATATATATATATATATGGACCAAAATCTCATATCATAAAAAATATGAGGATAAAAAGTGGAATTAAGAAGAATTTTTTTTGAAAAAAGAGTATTAACACTGCCCAATTCAGATCCATGTCTGATGGCCTTCTTCCCCACCCAAAGTATTTATGCTACACGCACCAATTCCTTTCTGCCAACTAGTCTTATTGGTTTCAACGGTGATTTCTGCAACACTTCGCCAATTAATATTGTTTGATATATTCATATTCAATTGGGCAACACATTCCCAACAATCCAACCTAAAAGTGTAAAATACATATAAATTATCGGAGAATGTTAATCAGTATTTTTAGGGTATTGGTTAATGAGTTAAAAGTGATAATTTTTTTATTGGAAATAGTATTTTCAACATCTTGAAAAGTGATATATATAGTTTACCAGGTAAAACTTATCATTTCTTGATTCATTAACCGGTGTCCTAAGAACACTGATTAGTAAGACCCAAATTATAAAAACGATTTTTCTAATCTATGTAACCTTTCACGTGTTAACAAATAAAAAAATAAAAATGCTATGTTAGAAAGAATAACTTTTAATTTTTTTTTGACTGGACAATAACTTTTAAATTTTTAAAAAATTGAATATACAACTTTTAAAATAATATTTCGATTTTTGATTTTTTAACAGGTTTGTAGAATTGAAAAATGATTATAAAAAACTCAAACCAACACTTTCATTGAAAATTTCACCAAACATTTAAGAATATCATAAATAGACTTGAGTGATTGTGCAATGTAGCAATTCCCAAGTTGTAAGAGAAACACCGTGGTGGAGGAAGGCGTGGGCTCTTGAGATATATAATTATGGAAAATAATACTTCCTCTTTCTCTTAATTCAATTATAAATAAAAAATATCTATATTTTTTGAATTAAAATATAAATAAAATTCAATCAATTCAATTTTATTTAATATAAGTATTTCAAAACTCAAGAAAATTAACCAATCAAATCATTTCTCCCTTTACCTTTTCAAGAGCATTTCATATTCCCGAGACAATTAAAAGGTAGTTTAATAATTATAACTCAACTTTTTTATATAAATCAAGACAATTAAACTAAATTAACTAATTTCCTTGATAAGTGCGAAGTTAGTTATTTTTGCTTATAATTGAGTCCGGAGGTAGTAGTATTTTGTTACGAATGGACAATATTGAGGAATTGTCCATATTAAAATCATAATTATTGATACAGGCTTTTCAACATAAAAGGGAATCTTTTGTTACAATAGAAGCAGAAGAAGTGATAGCGATTATTCAAAAATCAAAGTCGATTTGCTTAGGAGGCACTCGTTAAGGAAGTAATAAAAGAAAGCTTACATAGAGAATATTTTTTTAAGTAACCCTAATTTAAAAAATATTTTCTAGAATACCCCAATTTCCCAATTATGTACCAAAATACACCACTTTTTTTAGGTGAGAGGTCGCCATTTCAATCAACGACTACTCACCATTGTTTTTTTTAAATAGATGAGAAGTCACTATTTGGGAAGGCGACTTATCTACACGCTTTTTTTCGTTTAATATTTTTTAATCATAAAAAATTTTAATTGATTTTTTAGTTTAATTAATTAGGTTAGTTTAGTTAATTATTGTGTTAATTGGGATATTAAGAAGTTAATTTTACTACTAAAGAATATTATTATGAATAAAAAACATTAATTAAAAAAATTAAACATTAATTAGTTAGTTAATTTTAATTTTCTTATATTTAGTTAATTAATTAGGTTAGTGTAGTTAATTAGTGTGTTAATTATGAGGTTTAGAAATAAAATATATAATTAAAAAAATAATACTAAAAATTAAATACATTAATCATTATTATTAAAAACATAAAGCATAAATTAAAAACATTATTCAAAATCATAAATTAACCATAACGCCATAAATACAGAAAACTACCCCCAAGGTGGTGTCCAGTTCCACAACGTGGTCGGTGTCTGATACGTGGTGAAAGTTGTCCGCGTTGTGAGACATCGTCTTGATCATCATCACCGACGGTTGGCTCGTCTTGCTGCACAGGGTCATTTTGATTTAAGTTTGATGCTGGCAGCGACGAGTTATAAAATTGTACATTGGCATACGGCATCGAAGAACTTCCAAACCCACTTGAGACGTCCCGACGTCTCATTAAAGAAAACCCATAATATTTAGGACCTAAACGTGTTATTATCGTTAAGCGTATATATTAAAAAGGGTGGACAATTAAAAACTTAAAATATGAACATATATACATACATGCATAACATATACACATCATAACCTGATACGGTACAGTAGAGGGAATCCCATCAGTGGGATCCCAATAGGTACAAACTGGTAACATCACCAAAAATCCATCAAAGATCTAAAGAAAGATGCCTCACTGATTCTCTCCACACCTCGTCCCCTCTCAAAATACAATAACCTCACACACACCTAACTGACGGCACTGGCCCCAGCCATCATATGCTACCACCCTCGTTAGTATCCCGTGGTCCGGCAGGTCCAGATACTCCTCCGCTCCCACTGGAAGAGCTCCTATCCGACTGCCTCTGGAACATCTGTTTGTATAGACTGTTGTCTGGGATATAGCCGTCTGGAAGACACCCGAGAAGACTCTGAAACGGTGGCTCGGACCTCTGGAGGTGCTGGTACCTCTGGAGGTTCTGGTACCTCTGGAAGGGGTATCAGGTCCTGAGCTGGAGCAATCAGGTCCTCCTCGTTTATGGGTGCCTCCTCTGGCTCTGGTGCTAGTGCTGGTGCGGGTCCTAGAACAAGTACCTCGAAGGGTACCATGAAGGGAACGGGAGCCATGCCTGGCAGCGATGGCATCGGCAATATATGCCCATCTGGATGTCCGATCGGGAAAGGAAAGGTCATGCCACCTCGGAAAGTGCTGACAAAACCAATGGATGCTCCCTGCCCAAGTCCATAAGTGATGGACATCTGACCCGTATATACAGCAAAACGAGTGACCGGGTCCACTAGCCACCCGTTCGGGTCAACACACTCAATCTCGAAGGACCCCGAGAGGGGAAACCCCGGATCCTGGGTCATCCAAGGGTGATCCCAGTGCGCCATCCGTCTTGTCTGGATCTAAGGTACAAAACATATACAGACAACAAAACACACAGCAAAAGAAAGGGGATAAGAAACAATATAACGTCAAACATGGAAAGGGTTTAGCAACATTTAATTCTATAACAGCACAATAAACATCCGTCTCCAAGAATATAAATATATATATAACACAATCATCCTCAATCCACATCTGAGATTTTTCCTCTACCCTCCATCATGATGCAATGCAAATGCTGTATGAATCGTCTCATCAGGTATCGGTCATATCCGTATATCCACATCGACACGTCCCAGAGGCCCTCGCACACACCCTTGTCCGTGGATGGAGGATGCCCATGCAAAGCAATTGCACTATAGCTGTACAATCTGGTGCACACCTCTGAACCACGGTCGGGGTGCTCATGCAACGCATGAACTATACCTGCAACTAAAATGAAATAATGTCTGGGACGGTTCGCCGTTAGCCTAAACCCCGAGAATTCTCCCATCGAGGAATAGACCCCAACGACCATGTTTCAGGTCCACCAGACCATGTTTCAGGTCAACCATATCACAGACCATGTTTCAGGTCACCCCCTAGTGCCTTAACCGTTCATCATAATCTCATACATAACCTCAATAATAATCTCGTCTCATCAATATCATCATCATTTCACAGTAATTATCTCGTTTAGGCACTACTAACACATATATAATATGAATTCCCCAAAACATTATCATGTCTCAACTTAACTTATCACTTACTCAACCTCTAAGCATAATCATTACACTCATGTCATCATACCATCATATCATCATATCATCATGTCATCGTTATAATCATGTTATCATTTCCAAAATAATAATCATTACCAATTATAATAAAATAATAATAAAACAATAATAATATATATCCACATTTCATAAGCCAGTCCACAACATTTATCAAACATCATATCAATGGCAGTGAAATAGTCAAACAATCAAGCAGGTAATCATTAAATAATAAAATAATATATTTTTATCGTAACGACGATAAACGCACAATTTCAAAATCATCATTAGTACCACTAGGTAGTCCCCAATGTGATATGGACATTGTCCGTTACTCGCTCTCATGTAGGGTTTGAGTCGCCCTACGCCATTATCGAATTAAATGTGACTGCGTCGTTTCTGACGTTAAATGATTTCTTTCCCCCACCTGAAAACCGTACGGCCACCGGAACACTACGAAACCACCCCTCCTCTACTCGTCTCGAATCTGCCTCACACGGAATAAGGTCTCCGAGTCTCCGAAATTCCACTTAAGTATCACATTGTGAATGACACATTGTAAGGAACTTAAAATCTGCAGCAAACTCCACAAAATCCGCTACTATTTTGGATCTATATCTCACAATACAGACATTGGTTTAAAAACTTGAATGGTGAGAATAAATAAATACCTATCCTTGACGTCCTCCAAATATTTCAGCCCGATCCAACGGTGAACCAACCTTGGATGGCCCTTCTATGGTGACTTGTCAGAAGCTGGACGAGTTGAGTTTCTCTCCATCTTCTCCGATCCCGGGCCACGTTTCTTTGCGTTCTAAGCTGGTTTGAAGTCCGATTGACCTCAAATTTGAGCTATAGGCTCATCAAGACCTAATAAGCAACATCAACCCAAAAAAAATTCCTAATCTCAACCCTAACTCAAAATTTCTTATTTCACACTCATACGTCTTAAAGACGATAATCGGGGAAAACCCTAAGTTGTTCTTTCGTTCAAACTCACTCGAGATGACTTCGTACTTTCCATGCAAATGTTTCTAGACCTCAAATAATATCTTAACTATTTAATCCAAGCCTTAAACCTAATCCTCTTACGTAAACAAAACATAAAATTACGACTGTTACATTTCTACCCCCTTAAAAGAAATTTGTCCTCGGAATTTGCGTACCTGAAAACAAATGGGGGTACTGTTGCTGCATGTCTACCTCACGCTCCCAAGTAGCATCTCTGGTACTAACAACCCAAATGACATTAACCAGGGGAATCTGGTTACCATGGAGTTCTTTAATCCTTCTATCTACAATCTTAGACGGTAAAGCCTCATATTCTAAATTCTCTCGGAGTTGTATGGACTCTGGCTCAATTACATGAGAAGGATTTGGGTAATATTTTCTCAAATAGGAAACATGGAAGACATTGTGAAGGTTGGAAAGGTTAGGCGGTAAGGCTATTTGGTAAGCTATTAGATCAATTCGCCGAAGAATCTAAAATGGTCCAATGAATCGGGTAGTGAACTTTCTAGACTTTATAGCTCTGCCATTTCCGGTCTTCGGAGTGACTCTCAAGAACATGTGATAACCTTCTTGAAACTCTAAGGGTCTCCTCCTCTTGTTATTGTAGCTCCTTTGTCTATCCTACGCTTCCTTCATTTTCTCTCTTATTTTCCCGACTTGTTCCGTTGTTTGTTGTACCACATGAGGACCCAACACTTGGTTCTCGCCAGTCTCATACCAACACCACGGAGTCCTGCACTTTTTCCCATACAAAGCCTTATACGGTGTCAACCCGATACTGCTGTGGAAACTGTTATTGTATGTGAACTCAATCAAAGGTAGGAATTCATCCCAACTATCGACATGTTCCAACACACAAGCTCTTAGAAGGTCCTCCAATGATTGGATTGTTCTCTCTGACTGTCCATCCGTCTAAGGATGATAAGCAGAACTCATCCTCAACTTGGTTCCCAAAGCATTGTGTAACTGTCTCCAGAATCTAGATGTAAATCTACTCGATGGCACACCGTGTAACCTCACAACTTCCTTGATGTAAATCTGGGTCAACTTCTCAAGACTGTAACTCTCACCAATAGGTAAGAAGTGAGCACACTTCGTTAACCTATCAATCATAACCCAAATCGCATCGAACCTTTTCAGAGTTCGTGGTAATCCAACCACAAAGTCCATAGCTATACTATCCCACTTCCACTCTGGGATATCCAAGGACTGCAACAACCCTGCGGGCTTTTGATGCTCTATCTTAGCTTTCTGACACACCAAACATGATAGAACATACTCCACCACTTCTTTCTTCATCTTTAATCAAGTCCATACCTAGGTTCATATCTCTAAATTGTTCAAGCAACTCCATCTCTTTCACCATCATTGCGGACACGTGCAAAGATTTCCCACTCAGTGCATCCGCCACAACATTAGCTTTTCCTGGATGGTATTGAAGATCAAACTCATAATCCTTAATGAATTCCATCCATCTACGCTGCCTCATGTTCAGCTCCTTCTGATCAAACAAATACTTTAAACTCTTGTGATCGCTGAACACATTGAACTTAGCTCCATAGAGATAGTGTCACCATATCTTCAATGTGAACACTATGGCTGCCAACTCCAGATTTTGGGTCGGGTAATTCCTTTCATGTACCCTCAACTGTCGGGAAGCATAAGCCACAACTCTTCCCTCTTGCATCAAAACACAACCCAATCCTTGATATGACGCGTCACAGTACACATCAAACTGTCCTAATTGATCTGGTAATGTCAACACTTGAGATATAGTCAACTTCTCCTTTAGCTTTTGAAAGCTCTCCTCACACTTTTCTATCCAAACAAACGTCATACCTTTTCTCGTTAACTGCATCATAGGCAATGGAATCTTCGAGAAACCCTTGATAAACCTCCTGTAATACCCGGCTAAACCTAGAAAACTCCTCAACTCACTCACTGACTTAGGCCTCTCCGGTTGGGAATTCGCGTATAAAATAAAAAAATAACGCATCGGAAAAATTCCCATCGAAGGATCCTTGCGAATGGTCATGATTCATGGTTAGAAGATTTACCTCTTGAAGCGATGACAGTTGATTAAAATCGTCTATCACGAACACCGCACGAACGATGTCTCTAAGGTATCCACACGAGCAAATTCCGTGAACGTCCAACGTCATGAACCCGAAGCGTCTCTGTCTCACAGTGCTAGCTTCGAAAACCGAGACCTGCTACTCACTGTCACTCTCTATGTGCGGCTAGGGTAAAAACAAAACCGTGTAGGCACAATAGCTTAAGTGGTCTACTTATAGTAGCACCTCCTTAAGTGAGTTAGTGAGCAGCGTTTGACCTAAGCCCCGTGTACTATGCGCTAGGCCCAATAGAAAAGTCCAACTCTCCTTTTAATGCTTCTTTTAATCCGCTCTTATGTGTGTGACCCTGTAGGTTCCCAAAACGTTAGTAGTAATATTAAATCCCATTTAATATTACAAATAGTGAGCGGTATCTAGCAATACATCACTGCTACCTAAGTAGTGAGAAAGTTAGTGATTTGACGAAACCTTTCTGTGACATATATTCATGTGCATTATTATCCCTTTGTCCATATATCTATATGGAACACAAGACATAGAATGTGTCACCCTTGTATGGTTCAATATCATGTTCCCTGATACCCGAGTAGACTTAACAACAAATGAGGTCAATATCTCATATTGACTCATTTCAGCACGGCCATGCATTTTACAGTCTCACTCTATCAGGGGCCCCACAGATATTACTCCTGTTATGTAGGAGGGATAAATTCCATCTAGGTCACTCACATCCCTCTGCATGGCTCGTGGTATGCCCAATGACCGTCTTTATAATCATCCTATTACAGATGACGTTTGACGATATTAAAGCACACGACTCCTCATGTAGGGATCATAGCGATTTCAGGTCGAAGGATTGCATACACCATTGTCACTATGAGAACTACTTATGACACTCACATAACGCTCCATGTAGTGTTCTCATGGTGGGTCAATCCAGTACATCATTACTCTAATGTGTACCTATGTGGCGACTCGATATCACATATCCATGACTTGTGAGATATGGTCATCAGTCTGCACACATAATAGTCTCAATTGTATTATTATTGTCCTTATTAATAAAATACTTGACTACGGATATTTAAGAATAGGATTTCATTGTTCAATAGTGTCTCACGATCAAGTCATATACTTGATATTCTATTAAACTGAAATTTCTATTCTAAGGACTTTATTATGTTTAAACAAGTAACACAATAAACTGGAATGCCTCATATCATATATATATAATAGCAAGATACAAATGTAAGTCTAAGAAATACACTGGTCTCTAGGGCTTACACCAACATCTCCCACTTAATCACGGCTCTACCTTAACTGGATCAACAACTATCCCTTCCTTGTTGATTACATGCCCAAGAAACTGCACTTCCTCTAACCAAAATTCACACTTGGATAGCTTAGCATACAACTACCTATCTCTCAGCACCTGTAACACCACTCTCAGATGTTCCTCGTGCTCTTCCCGGCTACGGGAATAGATAAGAATATCATCTATAAACACCACAACGAACGGTCTAAAGATCCTGTTCATGTAGTCCATGAACACCGCTGGAGCATCAGTTACACCAAAAGGTATAACTAGGTACTCATAGTGTCCGTACCTCGTCATGAAAGCTATCTTGGGTATATCCTCCTTCTTCACCCTAATCTGATGGTATCCCGATCTTAAATCTATCTTAGAAAACACTGAAACTCTCTTCAACTGATCCATTAGATCATTTATCCTAGGTAACAGATATTTGTTCTTGATTGTAACCTTGTTTAACTGCCTATAATCCATACACAACCTAGAAATTCCATCATTCTTCCTCACAAACAAGACTGGTGCTCCCCAAGGTGATACACTCGGTCTGATGAATTCCTTCTTCATCATATCATCCAGTTGTTTCTTTAACTCTGCCAACTCCACGGGTGACATCCGATAAGGAGCTACTGATATAGGTCCGGTCCCTGGTATGAGATCTATGACGAACTCCGCCTCTCTCTTTGGTGGCAAACCTGGAACATTAGGATGGAAAACCTCAGGAAACTTTCTCACGATAGGCAAAGAATCTATGTTCGGAGTTTCCTTAGCTTCCAAAGAGAAAAGCATCACATACTGCTGAGAATCGTCACTCCTCATAGCTGCTCCTTCATTGGCAGGTACTATGCTAGAAGGCTCAAGAAAAGATAAGGTCTTTTTGGCACAGTCTAACACTACATGGTTAGCCGAAAGCCAATCCATGCCAAGAATGACATATATCTGTTGCATAGGCAAACACACGAGATCTACAAAGAATGTCCTATTTTCAACAACTATAGGACACTGTCGGCAAACAGAGATAATGATCAAAGAATCACTGGTAGGGGTAGATACTGTAAGAGTATATGGTAGTTGAGAAATAGGCAAATGTAAATGATCCACACACTAACGCGAAACAAACGAATGTGTAGCGCCTGATTCAAACAACACATATGAGAGTCTGCCAGATATTAAACACACACCTTGAATAAGATCTGCATATTGAGAGGACTCAGATCCTCTCACTGTAAACACTCTCCCCGTGGCCTGAGGTCTGGCCATCTGTCGTCCTGCCGCTGGAACGCTTCTCCCAGCTCCACCTCTAGAACCACTGGCTCCTCTTCCGGCAGCTGGCTGCTGCTGTCCTGCTCTCTTTCATCAATCCCTATCAAAATGACATGGTTTGTCATAGATGTAGCAACCAGATATATCTGTACAATCTCTGATATAATGCGGAACTCCGCAGCTGAAACATACTAGGCCTCTCTGCTGCTGGCCCTCTCTGCTAACTAGTGCTGGTGGTGCAGATGTCTGAGCGCTTTGCCCGGGTCTAGTGTATGGTCCTCTCCTCCACTAAGAACCTCTGCCCTCTCTCCTCTGATGACCTGGTCGGGTAGGACCCCCACTACGCTGCTGTCTCTGCTCTGCAGCCTGTCTCCGGTCCATACTCTCATAGCACTACACCTCTCCACTAACTCTGGAAAACTCAAGATATCCAAGGGCACTATAGCCCTCCTCAGCTCGTGCGGTAAGCCCACCTCAAACCTCCGACACATCCAATCCTCATGTTATCATACCATAATATCATCATGTCAACATGCTATCATTACAATCATGTTATCATTTCCAAAATAATAATCATTATCAATTATAATAAAATAATAATAAAACAATAATAATATATATCCACATTTCAAAGGCCAGTCCACAACATTTATCAAACATCATATCAATGGCAGTCAAATAGTCAAGGAGGCAGTCATTAAATAATAAAATAACATATTTTTATCGTAAAGACGATAAACGCACAATTTTAATATCATCATTGGTACCACTTGGTAGTCCCCAATGTGATATGAACATTTCTGTTACTCTCTCTCACGTAGGTTTTAGGTCGCCCTATGTCATTATCGAATTAAATGCGACTGCGCCGTTTCCGACGTTAAATGATTTCTTTCCCCCACCTGAAAACCGTACGACCACCGAAATGCTACGAAACCACCCCTCCTCTACTCGTCTCGAATCTGCCTCACACGGAATAAGGTCTCCGAGACTCCGAAATTCCACCTAAGTATCACATTGTGAATGACACATTGTAAGGAACTTAAAATCTGCAGCAAACACCACAAAATCTGCCACGTTTTTGGCTTTATATCTCACAATCCAAAATTTTTTAACAAATTGAATGGTGAGAAAAAAGAACTATCTACCCTTGACATCCTCCAAAAATTTTAGCTCGATCTAACGGTGAATAAACCTTGGATGGCCCTTCTATGGTGACTGGTCAGAAGCTGGACGAGTTGAGTTTCTCTCCATCTTGAGCTGAATAACTCACACTCATAGGGTTATACAGAAATTCGAACCGTTGGATATGAAACACTATCAGCCCAAAACCTCCCTATAAAATTTGAACACAATCCAACGGTGGAAAAAAGTGTGGTGATGGTTTTACAGAAGCTGCTCCATCCAAGCCTCAAGCTTTCAACAATGAGGGGTTTGGGTTCTTTGGTAGTTTTCTTCCTCCAATCTCTATCTCTCTCTCTATCTTTCTTCGTTCCTCTCTCTAATCTTCCTTCTCTGCTTTACTCTGCTCTCAGCCTTCTTTCTCACGAGGTTTATATGAGGTATCTTACCTCTTGGACCTCTTTTTTTTTTTTTTTTTTTTTCTAGCGCAGGAGCTCGATGCTAGATTTCAAGCGCTCAGTGCTGGAGCGTCCCCGTGTGCCTGCATGCACGCTACGTTACCTGCCATGTGTCCGTGTTTATGGCCCACTTCCCACGCTCAGCGCTGGCCTCGGGTCAGCAACGTTGACCTTGTGCGTTTCTTCGCGTTCTGAGCTCGTTTGCAGTCCGGTTGACCCCAAATTTGAGATATAGGCTCATCCAGACCTAATAAACAACCTCAACCCATCCAAACTTCCTAATCTCAACCCTAACTCAAAATTTCTAGTTTCACACTCATACGTCTTAAAGAGGATAATCGGGGAAAACCCTAAGTTGTTCTTACATTCAAACTCACTCGAGATGACTTCGTACTTTCTATGCAAAGGTTTCTAGACCTCAAACAACATCTTAACTATTTAATCCAAGCCTTAAACCTAATCCTATTAGTTAATCAAAACATAAAATTACGGCTGTTACACCACTCATATGGGGGAATGCTGGCTCGCCAAAGGAGTACATGATGTTTATGTATCTTTGTCCCGACGTTGGTGCATTGAGGTCTGCACCGAATAAATTTCTGACAAATTCGTCGTCACTAAAGGCATAGGAGAGTCAAAGATTGCCGGTCCATTGGGGAGGAGGCTCTTGGTCTGGGATAGTGTTAGCAAAAGCATCAGTTGGAGGATACTGGGCTTCAAACTGCACGTCTTGCGGCATCCGGTGGCTTGGTTGTCGTGGTGTGTTTGCCTTGCACGCAGTGTGTAGGCCGTTGGTGGATGCGGTGATGTTTCACCAACGCTGTGGCGACGTCCCACCCCGTCCACCTCGCCGTGGGTCTCAAACTTGTTGGTGAGTTGACTGGTAAGGCTTGGAATTTTGCCTAAACCACGTCATATACTCTGCTGTATGCGTCAGTGGACCCTGAATAGGTTGCCCTTGCACCAGGTGCTCTATAAGATCCCTACAATATGGCAGATACCCTTCATGCCTTTCTTGCCAATTTGTGTAATGTTGTCCCCTCATGTCAAGGTTGTGTTTGTGATCCAAATCTACAGGAGGTCTGAGTATGTCCTGTTGTATGCCAAACTGGAGCTTTACCCTATCCGTTCGGTGCCATTCAATCATAGAGAAACAAATCAACACCATGTAAGCACTCCATGATCCTCAGTCTCGGAATGCTCTGACTTGCAGGACGTTCTCATAACTTGCACATGGCCTCCACAAAAACTGAAAGATTAAGCATGATCAGTAAAATTAAGCATGATGGCAGCAAGTACAAGTGAATATTTTTAACAGTGACATTTTCAACCTGATCAGGTCCCATGTGATCAATAACTGTTATGTAACCGGAAACTGAGCTGTTAGGAGTTCCGGTAAACTGCAGCCCCCTCCCGGACCAACTAGTAAAAAAAAAGCACTTTTAAATCAGTCCGCTATTTAGGAAATAAAGTAAATTTAACGTAGGATATTTTTTCACTAACCATTATGCTAGCGGCCATGACGCATCACGAGGGCATCGTGGTGCACTGAAGGGCAAGCCATACCATGCCCAGGATTGTAGCAGTAGAGCACAACCACCTATAGAAATGGCACCAGGTAAGGTTGAGCGGCACATTTCTCCTCAGTAAAGGCATGCCAAACATGCCGATCCCCAATCAGAAGCGGCGACTTGTGGAAAATCTCGCAATGCAGGCAGGCACATAAGGTGGACTCGCTTGTTGATTTGTCGAGCATCAACATCCCCCCAACACCCCCCCGATCAAGCGCAAAATGTACGTTCTACAATGTGCCACAATATCGAAAGGTGATGCTCCATCTGGAAGAGTTGTAAATGTTTCCTGCAACCATTTAACCTTTACGGTAGACCCCTTCATTTGATCTTCTGGAGGCACCACACCCAACAGTTCAGCACAGACTTCTTCCCAGTCAAAGTAACTGGGGCCAATAACAGGTAAGCCCCTCACACTCAGGCCTAGTTGATGTACAACATCCTCCATGGTTATTGTGCATTCACCCAAAGGAAGATGAAACGCGTGTGTTTCAGGCCTCCACATTTCAACCATTGCAGTAATCAAGGCATGTTCAATCCTGCAGTGACCAACTTTCGTAGTCATCAACAACCCAGCTTCCTGCAACAACGGTTCAATTTGCCGGCTCGAAGGGGACATGGTATGGAGGTGGGATTGGATAAGGACATCATTGATGGTGCCTGATCGGTGAACGTGTTGTAGCCTGAGCAACGGTTGAGGCTCCATTCAGATGACTTCAGGTTATGAGGACGATGAAGAAGTTTGGAGTAGCTACTAAGGATGGATTTCTCTTAGGTGAATGGTTTGATTTCGGACTCAGAGGCCTCGTGGATTTATAGAGGAGACGGGAGCGATCTGGGCCGCTTATCTCGACGGTTCAATCTCGGTCGTTCATTTTTGTCGACAGAAAACGACAAAATGTCATATTCGGTCGTCTATTATGGACCTTTGATGCGTGCATAAAAGGGTTTCCATTTTACAAACCCATCATCCAGATTGATGGCACTTGGTTGTACGGAAAGTACAAGGGGACCCTCTTGATGGTAATTGCTCAAGATGGGAACAACAACATATTCCTCCTTGCCTTTGCCATCGTCGAGGGGGAGACGGCAGACGCCTGGTTTTTCTTTTCGTAACTTATGGAAGGCACGTTACCCCCAAGCTGACCTCTCGCTTGATTTCGGATAGGGTCGAATCAATCAAAGTGCTTCCAGACGATGTGTCTTTGCATCCGTCACATCGCACAAAATCTGGATGTGTATCGCATCCATCACATCGCATGAACCGAACACGTGCTTCAAGAATAAGGACCAGTGAAGGCAAATGGTTAATATGGGTAAGTACCGAATTCATTTAGCTTGTGATTTATATTTGTCATTTTTTTTATACGAAACTTGACAACATATTATTCCAACGATGCAGGATACGTGTAACACCCGGGTGCCAATGAAGGCGGGGAGTAGTCGCCGGTGCAAGAAGGCACGGACAAGGAGCGGCTCCTGACAGGCTTCTAGGCGGAGGGACACATGAATGATCCTATTACATACCCGAATGAGAGGGATCCGGAGACTGTGTAGGTATGTGACTATGCAGTTGAGGATGACTTATATGAATTGATTGATACTACCTATACTAACAAGATGCATCTTCTTTTCAAGAGCCCATCTCTAAAGAACTCTACAATTAAGCGTGCTTGACTTGGAGTAATTCTGGGATGGGTGAAATCCTGGTAAGTTTTCCCATGAAGCGTGTGAGTGAGGACAAAACATGTTGAAAAGACCCGTGTTGGTCTGTGGGGACAGTCGTCAATCCATAGAGCAGCCAGGATGTTACAATTCCCCTTGACACAGCCGAGCTTCAATTGGTACTATAATAATATGGAAGCGGACAACGCAGAGGGCACAAGGTGGCTAAATCGTATCCCCAAGGATAAATGTACTCAAGCTTGGGATGGAGGGCGTCGTTGGGGACACATGACAACCAATCTTACAGAATGCATCAACGGCGTACTGAAGGGAACCAGAAATCTTCCAATCACTGCGTTGGTTAGGGCCACCTATTACAGATTGGTGAAAACTTTTGTCGAGAAGGGACAGAAGGGCAACGCAATGATCCGAGCCGGCCATCATTATACCAAGGCTCTCACAAAGTCCATCAAGGAGGATCGAGCAGTTGCCAACTCGCACTATGTGCCTACATTCGATCGGGAAAGGAGTGAATTCTTGGTGGAAGAGTTGGCAAACCCAAGAGAGGGGCGGATTAGGGGCAACTTCCGGGTGAACTTGAATGAAAAGTGCTGCGATTGTGGAAAATTCCAGTGCACCGCACCTCCCATGTTCGCATGTCCTCATTGCTTGTGCATGCGCGAGTCTCGACTATTCAAACAAGTGGCAGATGTGTACAAAGTTGACACATGTGTTCAACGTTCTACCGAAAAATTTGGCCACGATCGGAACGAGGGATACTGGTCACAATACCACGGACCCACGGTGTGCCACAATGTCGAGATGCGGAGAGATCCCAAGGGCCGTCCACAATCCGCTCTTATTCGTACTGAAATGGACATGAGGGAAGCAGGCCGACCAAAAAGATGTGGAATCTGCCAGGATGCCGAGTCATAACAAGAACAATTGCCCTAACTGCAGTGAGTGAGTTCTTTTCAACAATAGAAATTTCATGTAACTTTTATTTATGTATGGCGAATTATGTTTTTAATTATTCAATTTACCTTAATAATTCCCTAATTAAATCTAAAATAACAACACTAACCTAATAATTAACTAAATACAACTAACTAATGAAAAAATTAAAACTAATTAACTAATTAATGTTTAATTTTTTTAATTAATGGTTTTTATTGATAATTAAATTATTTAGTAATAAAATTAGCTTCTTAATGTCCTAATTAACACAATAATTAACTAAACTAATTAAACTAAAAAATAATTAAACTTTTTTATGATTAAAAAATATTAAACCAAAAAAAAAAAACATGTAGAGAAGTCGCCTTCCCAAATAGCGACTTCTCATCTATTAAAAAAAACAATGGTGAGAAGTCGTTGATTGAAATGACGACTTCTCAACTAAAAAAAGGTAGGGTATTTTGGTACATAATTGGGAAAGGGGGGTAATTTGGAATTTATTTTTAAAAAAGGCTTATTTTTTTAAAAAAAATCCATAGGGAATTGGTATATTTAATATTTGAAAAAGTGAAATGCTTGGGGTGTGTTTATTTTGTTTCTAGCTTCCTGTTTTCATTTCCTGTTTTCAAAAATTATTACAAAAATGTCATATTTTTTTTATGTTGTTTCCTGTTTTCAAGGATTTGTACAGGAAACACTGAAAAGAGAAAAAATTGTTTTCAGTGTTTCCTGTACAAATTTTGAAAACAAGAAACGAAATGAAAAGGCTAAAATACCTTTTTGGTTCTTTATCTTTTGGGTAAAATTCATTTTGGTCCTTTATCTTTAAAAAAAATCATTTTAGTCCTTTATGTTTCAAAAGTGACCCAAAATGATCCTTCCACAAACTACTATTAGCGTCCGTTCATGTTAGCCGAGATCCGCCGGAATCCGCAAATTTCACCGAATATGGGCATTAATCCTCTCACCTTTCTCTCTCTCCGCCCTCTCTAAATCTCGGTTCCTTCTCCCTCCCACACTCGAAATACGTTCCTTTCTCTACACCCTCTCTAAATCGCGTTTCCCTCCCCTCCCACACAATGAATCTCGTTTCCCTCTTCCCCTCACCCCCGAATCCCGCTTCCTTCTCCCCCTCACTCGTAAATCTCGGTTTCCTTCTCCTCTCTTGCATGAACCACGCCGATGACGACGCTTGAACAGAGGCGGCGATGGTGGCGATGAGGAGGCTTGAACAGAGGGCAGCGGCGAGGAGGCTTGAATAGAGGGCGATGATGAGGACGCTTGAACAGAGGCACACGTCTGACGGAGGTGGCCGATGATGAGTGTGGGCGACAAAGGACGCGGTTGTGGAGAAGGCGGTGGCGGCTTGCGATGTTCGAGGTGACAGTGCGTGGTGGTCACCAAGCAAAGGCGCCTAGGGTTTCATTTTGGGGAAGAAAACTCAGTTGGGGAGGAAGAAGAAGAAGAAGAAGAAGAAGAAGAAGAAGAAGAAGAAGAAGAAGATGAAGAAGAGTGCCACATCACTGGTTTCTAACGGAGTTGGATGGGAGATGACGGAAAGGACCATTTCGGGTCACTTTTGAAACATAAAGGACTAAGATGGATTTTTTAAAGATAAATGACCAAAATGAATTTTACCCAAAAGATAAAGGACCAAAAAGATATTTTAGCAAAATGAAAATACGGTGGAAATTTTGTAATTATTTCTGAAAACATGAAATGAAAACGTAAAACTGGAAATAAAGCAAAAGACCCTTAGGGTCATTTGGTTTGTTTCTTGTTTCCTGTTTTTCATTTCCTATTTTTAGAAATAGTTACAATAAAACTAATTATAAAATTGTAACATTGTTTTCATTCTGTTTCCAAAGATTTATAAAGGAAACACCGAAAACAACTTGTTATTTATTTTCACTGTTTGTTGTATAAATCCTTGAAAATAAGAATTATAATGAAAACAAAGTAATAATTTTGTAATAATTTTTGATGTAATTATTTTTGAAATCATGAAATGAAAACAGGAAACAAAAAATAAATCAAACCGACCCTTAGTTTTCTAATTTCCAATGAAAACTTGCTTTTATTGATTCTTTAACGAGTACCCGAAGGCAGCGTGACCCTATATTATTTTTCATTTGTTTTTTTAAAATTAAAGATATAATTTTTTTAAAATATCTCAGCCATTAAATTATTCAATAGTGACAATGGATTTACTTTATCTTCTAAAATGAGTAGAAAGTGAGCCAAATCCCAAATTTCAAATTCTTTTTGTGAAACTCAATTTACTATTCGTCACACCATGGTCTACGGCAACTTCTCAACTACATGTTTTTTTCCTCTTTCAGCCAGTTTGAAAGTCATCTTCGGCACTTTGGTCCTGCTGTACATATTTTCTAGGAGAATGCTAAGGGCATAAAAAAGGTCAGTTAATATATAAATAAAGCTCGTATATTTATTACCTAGAAAAATATTTCACTTAATCTTTCGGCACAAATTTTTCTTTTATTGGTGTTTTAACCAGTATCATCATGCACTGGTTAATAGGGGTATTCATGTCCAAACTGATCAAAAGAAAATCGAAAAGTTAAAAAACCGAAAACGGAAAAAAACCGATATTTATGTGATTTTGTTGGTTTTCTGAAAACCGATCAGATTCCGGTTTTTTTTTTTTGAAACCGAACCAAATCAAACCAAACACATATATAAATTTAACATATATTTATTCTACTTTTTGTATTACTAATTTTTTATTTATTGGTTTTTTCCTAATAATACTTATTTATTTATTTATTCTACTATTTTCCTAATAATACTTTTTCATAACACACTAGTGGAAATAATGTAATATA